>ML781135.1:253623-335380 GCA_009831015.1 Picea engelmannii | reverse complement strand
ACAAAAAAAAATTAAAATATATATATTAAAAAAACAAAAACAAATTAACACACTTAAAATACAAAATAAATAAAATTACAAAAACAAAATTAAAGTTTTTATTAAAAAACTTTAAAATATATAAAATTTTATGAAAAACCAAATATGCATCGGTGATGGGAGGCCATGGGGGGTGATGTCGAGCATCACCCTAGC
The DNA here is from genome assembly GCA_009831015.1 of Picea engelmannii. Taxonomy (NCBI): domain Eukaryota; kingdom Viridiplantae; phylum Streptophyta; class Pinopsida; order Pinales; family Pinaceae; genus Picea; species Picea engelmannii. The sequence continues at coordinate 335,185 of ML781135.1, read as the reverse complement.
CCCTAGGGGCTAAGCCCTAGTCCCGCAGGGCATCACCCCAGCCCCCGGGGGCTAAGCCCTGGCCTCGTGGAAGCCAAGGCTTAGCCCCTGGGGATGGGGTGATTTCCATCATCACCCCATCCCCCATGGGCTGAGCCTTGGCCCCGTGGGACCAAGGCTTAGCCCCTGGGGGCTGGGGTGATGCCCCACATCACCCCAGCCCCCACGTGGTAAGCCTTGGCCCCACAGGGCCAAGGCTTAGCCTGTGGGGGCTGGGGCAATGACAAGCATCGCTCCCTTCGACACTCCAATAATATGTAGGTTTGTAATATTTTTTTTGGTTTTAATTTTAATTAATTTTTATGTTATTTCAATTGCAAAATTGTATTTTATTTTTTTGTTTTAAATGTTATTAAATTTGTTTATATTTGCGTTTAATTTTTGTATTGTAAAATTGTTTTTAATTTTTATTCTTTCGTTTAGTTTTTCTTTTTATTCTTTCGTTATTGATTTTATTAAAATTGTTTTGTTTTCATTTAAATATGGTTTTTAAAATATATATTTTTGAATTTTTTGTCTTTTATTTTAATTTTAAAGTTTCAATTTAAGAATTTTTAATATCTTTTATTTTAGACATTTTATTTTGAATTTTGTTATTTTTTTTTTGTCTTTTTCAAGTTTTTTTTTTTTAACGATTCTTTTTGTAAAAAAAATATACAATTTTTTTTTAAATTATTATTTTATGAGGAAAATTTTAATTTGTTTTTGTTTCTTTTTAGTTATTTTTCTTTTTTCACCATGTTTTTGTAATCTTTTTCTTTTTAAATTGAATTTTGAATATATTTTTTTAAATGTGTATTTTTGGTCATTTAAAAAAAATATTAATTGCGAAGATTTTGTTCTTTCTATTTATTTATTTTTTAATGTAAATTAAAAAAAATATTGTAAATAAATTTTCAAGTGACCATTTGGGGTTGTTTATTTACGCAATGTCACAATTTCAATTAGGTCACAAATAGCTATGATTTTCACATTTAAGAAAAAATATTTTGTTTTACGTAGCATCACTTTTTTATTTAGGTGTTGATTTTAAGGTTTTTCTCAGTTACTATCTGAGTTTCGAAGGCCATGTTTGAAAAATGTTGTAATTTTGACCCATTTTTAAAAAATGGTGCTATCGGTAGCACCAATTTTTTATTTGGGGGGTGATTTTCATGTTTTTTATGCGAAAATATGGGTTTTAAGGGCTAGAGTTCTCATTTTGAGGTCACAGTTCTCATTAAGTCAGTAACTATGTTTTTGGTAAACTAGGGTTTGATCTTACATCTTGTGGAATTGGTAAGGAAATTTCTGCATTAATTGGTATTTTCTTCTTGTTCCATGCTATTCTTGTTTGAAACCCTAGAAGGAGTATAAATGCATACACCCTCCACCAAGTTTCATCTCATTTGTTGGTTGATAAGTTATTTTTGGCAAGGTTGCTAGGAGGAGTACAAGGGTGTACACCCTCCTAGATTTACCTTCGTTTGACTTGCATGCCCTAGGGAGAAAAATGGCTCACACCCCTGGGGATATTGTGGGTCTAACTCTCACATCCAAGACTCCATTTACCCAATATATTAAAGACACTAATCTGATATTTGCATTGGAGAAATAAATTGCTTGCATTGGGTAACGTGATTTTACGAGATTTTCAAATTATTTGAAGTGCAGCCAATTATATATGCTATTAACTTCTTGGGGCCTATAGGGCATCCTCTTTTGGCCAAGGAATTTTGTGTTGTCATAAATCTAATGCTACATCCATTAGGGATGCAAAAAATATATTTCTTTCACTCATTACTCACTTGCCAACTGCTAAAATTGCTTGTAAACTTGTACTTTTGTTCAACTGCTCATTGTCTATCATCTTGGTGATTTACTTGTGTTTTTTTGGGGTTGTAATTTTCTGTTCTATCAAACCTTTGCTACAGCCATAAGGTCATTTTTATAAACTTCTGAAAACATCTCTTTGCATCCCTAAATTACCATCAAAGCTTGTGCTTGGGTGTTGGACAATTGCTTACCTATTTAATGCTTCATTGTCCAATAAATTTTTGATGCTTTTAATGGTTAATTGTGTAGTTGTTATAACTTTACTATTGCTGATAAAAATATGATATTATCTGCAGTTCTGGGACAATGAGATTATCTTGTTGATTCCCCTTAGGTTTTGAGGCTTATATTGCAACATATTGTCTTGTTTTGGTGTTCTAACATTGTTTTTGCAGGGATACAACCTTGGAAACCATCTCCCACCTTCCAAGACCTATTTTCCTAGAATTAAATCCTCTCCTAGCTTTGATCATAGGGGTGTTCTTCTTATTTCCTCATTATCTCATTGTAATCCCCCCTAGGGTCCCTCGAGATTCCCCCCTTGTGTAGGATTTTTCCTTCACTAAAGAGAGGGGAGGGTTTATCTAAGGTGAAAGTGGGTAGACTCTCCCATAGTTATCTCCATCTTGTGGATTGGGTCGAGATTTTGCCAACCTACAATTTGCACGATAACACAACATTAAGTTGAAGTTGAGTATCTAATTTTATTTTTATAACTAAAATTTACTTGGTATATGATTTTTGATTTTTTGTACTGCCGGAATCAGAAACTTGGGTGATTCTCGTACTCGCGTGACATGGGGTCAATTTTCGTCTGCTACCACTATAACCTCTAGGTGTGTCCACACAACCCACAAGCATGGGGCATGGGTAAATCGAGGTGAAAATCAAACTTGAGACCTCCTTTACATATTTCCTTCAATTAACACGCCACTTGTTAGTCGGTCTACACCCATGCAGGTACTTGGTATATGAATATTACTCAGTTGATAGTTTTGAATTGCATACTAGAGGCATGTGTATTAATTTGAGGAGGTATGGGATTTCGATGATTTAGGTTGACATCGGTGGTCACCCACCTATTCCACTAGCTCAAAACAAAGTTTTCATCTTGACATTTTTTTACAGTTTTTTTCGGGTCCTAAACTTCTGGGGTCGTTTTGAGGCCCTAAAAAACATTTTTTTGGTGTGACAACACACAATAAATAGGTTATGGCATGTATTGGGCCATTTGGAATGTGTACATCTCGGTTATACCTTTCCGATGAGCTACCAAGCACTCCAAATGGAGATCGTATGCAAAAGTTACGCCCCTGGGAAGTTGATGTATCAACTAACCACATTAGAGCCCACAAACCTTTTGGCATTTCATCTTATGGGGTTAGGGTTTTGGATGTTTAGGATTTTATCATTGATGCTTTATGTTAAAATTCCTTTTGGCCTCGCCTCATTTTAATCACTCCTTGTGAATGCATGTAGCTGTCACATCTATTCTTAGAGATAAGTTGTCACCATTCTAGAGAGTTCATTTCACTGTACATTTTTACAGTTCCTACATATTTCATTCATTAATAGAAATTGAGTATTATTGTATCTTTGTGTTTCTGCCATGTTTCTATGTTTCATTTCATTCCCTCATAAATCGGAATCGTTCAATCATATGGGTTATAATAGCCAAGGTTTCGATAAGAGAAATCAAAAGATTAAAAAAAGTAAAGATGTAATAGAATCTAAGATCAAGTATGAAGGATTAGGATCTGGTGATGTAAAATAGGAGAGGCATGGGTGATCCAAGGTTAAGGTAGTGATAATTCCAAAATAAAATGGACCCAATCCACCTCTTAAACAAATTTTGGCTCTAGGAGGTGCCAAGACCACCAAAATCACCCTTGTAAAGGCTCGACAAGAATTGTCTAGGAAAGCAAGGAAAGAAAAGACTAAAGAGAATCAAATATGCCCAATAGGTGGAGGTACCAATTTACCACTCCAACAACCTTATGCAAGCATGAATAAGGATACATAATAGAAACATCAAGCAACTTGGCATGCATTATCACTTGGAAGACCAAGTGAACCATCAAGTGCAAGGGTATACGAAAGAGGTTTGAGAAATAAAATACATCTCTTATATGTTTTTGTTGCCATAAGAAGGGCCACAAAGTTGGTGAATGTTTGTATTCCAATCCATGTTTCTTCCGTGGATTGAGAGGCCATCATGTGGCTTCATGTTGGAAGAGACTAATCCTTCTTCAGAAGGCCAATATATTTTAAGACAAAGAATAATCCTAAGATCACTTCGTACACCAATCAAAATTTCCAAGAACTATTGTATCCATTTCATACTAACTAGACATTGGGATGTCAAATGTTATAGTCTACATCATGAATTTCATCCCAAGATAAGGTGGATAGCTAAAGTCAAGGGAGCTAAAAGCACACTTGCATCTACACTAACACAAGGAATATTAAATGAAGATAGTTAGGTCAAAGAGGAGGATAGTAGATGAGAAACATCTTAAAAGGAATCCTCTACATCAATATTAGCCTCTAGTTGTAGAGAAATTGTGTTCAAAAGATGATTGAATTATGGTGAGGATTGATGGCATGAATGAGTATTTTATGAGTCAAAAAAAACATTGTAATAAATGCAAGGATTGGTAAGGGAACTAGAAGAGTTACACTTAGTTTTAATGTTGCAATATTCTCTTGGATTTTTGTGCTTCTTAGTTGAGGATGCATAGCTCTTGTATGCACCACTCCTTTCATTTATGGATGCCAAACACAATAGTGAAGGACAACTCATGAAGGCTAAATGACCAAAAATAAGATGAGACAACCTCAACAAGAGCAGTGGTACCTAAGAATGTGTGCTCTCACCATGATAAGTTTATGAATATCACACCTTCTCTTATTTCACGTGCACATCCAAAAGGAAGAATGACATGTTGGCAACCAAAATTTTTATGTTGTATCTTCCTCAATGCTCACAAGAGAGGAAGAAGGGGAACATAAGTTTGACAAGATTTCATATGTGTATAGTTGAAAATTTAAAGCTATGAAAGAAATGTGAAAATTCTCTTGTGGACAAGGTGATTTAAAGGCCACCAATGTAAGCCTACACAAAAGAAGTAGATTATATAAGTCATTTATTTTCTCCATCATAATTTTGTGGGATCTTAGCAAGGTTGTAATTGAGAAAAACATTGAGGATGTAGAAGAGGACAACCATCATTGTTGGGACCTCCTAAGTCATGAGGAATAATGGATGACCTCTTAAGTTACAAGGAATAATGGAAATGCTAGAAGAATGATGCAAAACCTCTTGGGTAATTTTAGCGAATTATCTCTTCAAGGCTAAGACATGGTGTGAAGAGAAAACTACCCAAAATGATAAAATTCAAGTTGTAGAGAAATTTAATTTATGGGAAGTATAATATTTTGCAAGACTCAAAATCCTCTCAATTGGGAGGTATAATATGAATCAATCTTCCACATTAAGACGAAATGGAAATATGGGCTTGGTGATGAAATTTAGGAGTTATGGTAATGGTGTGAAAATGACTTAGAACGTTGTGGTTGAGGATTGATTCAACCTAGATGGTGGTTGTGTCCCAGTCTGGAAAAACCATGATGGAGAGCCAAGACACTAGAGCTCCATCAAAAAGCAATACATGGTGAATTGGCATTGATTGAGTAAGTGGTAATGTGGTGGAGCAATGATGTGGGAAGGGTGTCAAAGATGCTAGCTCATTCTATGTGCATCATCAAATCCTCATTGATTCGGTGACCCACTTCATCGAGGGGTTGCAAGATACTTTTTTAGGATCATTTCACTTTATGAATATGTTCCTTTAATAATCATCGATGAGGCCCGAATAATATGACCCATGTCTCTCTGGGGTCACAAATACCCCAGTTAAAGGGTGTGCATATTTCAACCTTGAACCTCTAGAACGACAAAAATTTCATGGTGAGGTGGGAACCAAGACTTTAAGCCCTTGTAACTAGAAATTTAGCATGGCATTGTAGGACCCATGGATCAAGGAATGACGAGACCCTACTAGGGAAATTTGCATGAATACGGGGAGGATACACAACCTATTGACCCACTTCAATGAGACCCATCCTTCACAGTGAGTGCATCAACATCCTTTGTCTATAAAACTTTGTAATTTAATGTTCTCTTGATAAGCGTTGAGGAAGATTGGGACCCAAGGCCTAGGGGGAACTACAAGCGGGATCATCCATGTCAAGCCATACCATGAGGTCTTAGTTTAATGTGACCACTTAATTGGAAATGCAGTATGAATTCTAGAACAAATTATGGTCTATTGACCCATGCCAACATAAATCCACAACCATGAAAATGTTAGCAACCACGACAACAATGATTCATCCAAAAATTATCGAGGATTAAAATTGGTGCTCCTTATAATTGATTCTTTACCTATCTCTAGGCCTAAGGAAGGACTACAAATATAGGAGGGGATGATGGGAGGGGACAATGAGAAATGGGTGTGGAATTTTGAATCCCACTAATGTTGTCTTAGGAAGAAGAGGAATCGAACTTCCTTACAGAGAGGAGTTGAACATCCATGTAGACAGAGAGCCCAAGTGCCTATGAATTCTAGTGTAACTAGAAAAAAATTGATAAGGGGGTTCAAAATTTTGGGTTTGTAGGTTGATAATTGAAGGCCAGTATGGGGACTACCATTCTATAGTATATAGAAGAGGGAGATGTATTTCCAGAAAAATATAAAGAACCAAATTCTATTAATGTAGAGGGAGACATTGCTCAAGATTCTAGAGCCATTGCAAGAGATGAGAATCTTAGATAAGAAAAGGGAGGCTACCCCTACTAATAAATATATTCCATAGAAAGAAAACATATGCTAGTTACTTTTAGAGGAAATATATGTTGTATTCAAGCATCCATGTCATAGCTTGATTAATCTATGTAGATCTCTTTCTACAAAATGCATTGGGAATCCTCCTCCCAAGAGAAGAACATAAGGTATTAATTATTTGTCTTGGTTCGAAGTAGTAAGAAGACAAGTATTTTATTAACAAAAAAGTCCAAGCTCTAGCTAAGTTGTGGGAAAAGGGTGTGAAGTATCGAACATCATAACATAAGAAGTATTTACAACAATAGCAATTTGGATTCCATTGCACATAAACAAAGATCACTAAGATCCCTTTGAATTATGTATCAATCATTGAGAGCATATAGAGGAAGTATGCTCTGTTGCAACCTTTGAGTCATTGGCATAAGACCAAAATCTCTAATGGATCCCTTTATAAGATGCATTTTATAAAAATTTATAAAGAACTCAACAAACCTCTTATTTGTTGTTGGAGTTTTCCCATAGATTTCTCCAAGGTGAATCACTATGTCAAATGTGTTTGGTATTATTTTATTCGTATGACATTTGATTTGATTGGTTTTCACTCCACACATTAAAAATAAGAAAAATAGATTGAATTAATATATGTAGAAATAAGATAATAAAATTTAATTCATAATCGACACAACAAAGTGGAATCTCTATAGAAATTTACTTGTTATTTCCTTTTTAATTCAAATTTAAAATTTCACCTCACAATGAGATTTCTTGGATCTAGTCCTTGTGAAATCTAGCCTTAGGGATGATATAAAACATTAATTTACAGTAGAAAACAATAGACAATTTTCCATCTCACTTAACTCAATAGACTAGGTAACCCAAGAGAAAAAATACAAAAAATGTGCCAAAAAGTTTTAACTAGTAGGGAACACTCTTCCAAGCATGCACTGTATTTGAAATCACTTTAATAACTACATATTTATAGAAATAAATTTTCTCTATTATCTTCAATATTTTTCTCAAAACACTTAACAGTTTCATGCCTTAAATATGTCAAATCCACATGAACAATAAGTGTTATAAATTACTTAGTCAAGAAAACAATGCAAGCTGAAAATCTAGTAATTCTATTTATAAAAACAAAATTACAGTGGTAGATGTTGAGAGGGCATTCAAAAACTACCTTTACATGCCTATAGATTTATTCAAAATACTATCACCTGCAACTCCAAAATTTTATTTCAAGTAAACCTAGACTAGGATCTATACTACTAAAACATCATATATAATTCTCATCAAATTTTACAAAAAACGTATAGTCATCTTTATACACTAAGAGGGTTCAGTCAACCTTCTTGAAGGAGTTATTTTTTTATTTCCATGAAGAGACACAGATCATAGAGATCGCTAGTAAGAACGAGAAACTTAGAACCAGGGATCATGAACATATTCAAAGGAGTGTGCAAGGCTACCATCAATGATCTTCCAGATCCCATTTTCTAGCGCCACTCCATCCTTAGATAGCATGTTTGCTTCATTGTTCCTGTCCCCATAAACATGTGTGAAATATATGTGAGAGAAGGTTGGTTTCAGAAGAATAATTTCATGAAAAAGAGGTTGCAGGGTGAATTTTTACAAATTGAATTCTCCTTCCATCCATTGAATCACAAGCAAAAAGTCTCCATAAATTTGAATTTGAGAAATGCCTTGTTCCTGATCTAGTTGTAAGACCAATTTTAAAGCCATGAGTTCACATAATTTATTTGTATCGCTGCCCAATCTATCCTTGAAAGAGATGTTTTGGGTGGGATTTATATGTATAATTCCCCCCACCCCACATTTTTTGGGGGGGATCATTGGGAGGCTCCATCAAAAAAATCCCAAGTCAAATCTTTGTTTATGACTTCTTCAAGGGAGTGTTTTGAGATACATCCTTCTTTAAATTGAGGAAATGCAAAGAGGATGTTCAAACTTTGGATAGAAAATTTCAAAGGAATGGTGTCCTTATACTCAAATAGCTTAGAATTTCAAGCTAGCCAAATTCCCCATGCTAAGGTTAGAGGGAGATATTTATACCTTTTGTGGCATTTTCCATACACCAACTCCCGAGGGCTTATTCAATGGAGTTCCCCTTCCAAGCATTGTCCAAATGAGTCAAACGATTTGCATCTTTCAATACCTAAAGAGTACATAAATAAGTTATTATAAGGTGAGAGTTTTTTTCCTAGTTAGCTTTGCAGAGACAGGATCGACCCAATCCCTCATAGCTTCTTTTTTTTAAGGATGTATCATGTTAAGGATTTGTTGTTTAACAACAACCACATAAAGAGATTTGATTTTGATGGGAACTTGAATTTACATAGAACCCTCGACCACTCAGGTTTGGGACTATCATTACCCTCAAGATATAGGACCTTGTTGATATGTAAACGTTCATGGATATTCCACTGGAACAGTTCATCACAACATATCTAATAAAATACTAAAAACTTTACTGTGAAGGTTAATTTCCTTTAGATCTCAAATTCTTTAATTACTTGTTTTTTGCTTAAATGTATAAAATAGTTGAAATGTGAAAAATAGAGAATATAAATAAATACTCACACACCATCCAAAAATAAACACAAGATATAACCTGGTAAACCCAATACAGGAGAAAACCCAGCTAGAAGGTCAGGTCGCTCTACTCTCTTTTCTTCAAATGCAAGTACAAAGAAAGAGACACTCTCTATGGAGTTGCCTTTGACATTGTGGCTTGCATGGCTGCTATAGAATCTCTACTTCTCCGTTATTCTCTCAAAATACCACTCCTATTTTCTCTACTCAACTATGGAACAAATACAATGCTAAATAATGGAACCCCCTTCTCCTCCTAGTGACCCAGTATTTAACATAGCCCGATAACCATCTAGGGGTAGGGTTTTGACTTACTCAACCCTAAATTGTGATAAGGTTTTGGACCCCATATAATATTCTTTAAATTTTTTACGTGGCTATCCCCATACGCATGATTAATGGGGGTTGTGTGGCATCCACTCGTACCATGGTGGTCAACACGGTAGGTCAACTTGCGAGAGGCATAACTTTTACATACTAGCTCTGATTGATGCGATTTTTTCACCATTAGAAAGGTCTTGATGTTTATAATAGTTTCAAGGGGTATAGATAAATCTAAGAAAGTTTTGACCGAAAAAATGTCGTTTGATGCCTCAAAATGGCTTCAAAAGGTTTCAAACCCCAATTTTCCAAACTAGGACTTGCTGTTAAAATGACCCTGCAAGTTGATTCCCCCAATTTTCCACTCTAAAAGCATAGATATAAATGAAAAATAATATAATTATCCAATCTAATCATACCTCCCCATTTAGGGAGGCTTTTGGTCCCCAAAATATTTACTAAATGAGGTGAGGAAATGTTTCCTCTACCTTCTCTCTGGAGTACCACTTTGCCTTCCCCAGAAGTTGTCCTTTCAACCCAATCAACCAAAGGTCATTCTACCCATGTCTTGTAGTTTTGGACCACTTCTACAAAATTGTGTCCTCTGCCAACTTTTCCTAATCATCTGGTGCTAAGTCCTCTATGGAAGGTAGAACGTACTCCTCCTCCTGATCCAACGTGGAAGGCTCGTAGAGTTTGAGATTATCCACATTCACTATAGAGTAAATGTGCACGTATGGGGGTAGACTGAGTTTGTAGGAGTAATTATCTCCCACCTTATCCAAAGGTCCATATTGCAGAGCCTGGATATTCTTACCATGACCCTGTAGTCTTTCCTTGTTCAACTGTAACCAAACTCTATCTCCCACTTTGAATGACTTCTCAGTTATGTGTTGATCATGTCTGGCCTTGTATTTTTCCTGTGACTTCTTCAATGTCTCATGTACTTACAAATGGATTTTACTAATATTCTCAACAATTTTTTATGCTCTCAATGGATCTCTCATGAGGTCCTCCTTCACTCCTTCTTGTTGTCCATATACAACATCCAAGGGTGAAGGTGTAAAAGATCCAAAGCAAGTTTCAAAAGGTGATATACTAGTATAAGTGTGGACTAATCTATTATAATAGTATTGTATGTAGATCAAATTTTCATCCCAGGTCTTTAGATGCTCTAATTGTAACCCCTTCAAATCTACACCAAAGTATTTTTTACTACTTCTATGTACCCATCTATCTATGGATAGAATATTGTATATCTCTTCAATTTAGTGTCCAGATTCTCCCACAATGTAGTCCAAAATGCACTAAGAAATATGGTATCCATGTTTGAGATGATGCTCCTTAGTATCCCAAAGTGCACCTAGACCTGTTCAAAGAACATGTTGGATGTTTCTTGTCCTCTGATGGTGTTTTTACAAGGCATGAGAATGCACATCTTGTTGAACTTGTCAACTACCAAAAATAGATAGTCACGTGCCTTTATATTTGTTGGTAAACCTTCCACAAAACCCATGGAAATGCTTTCCCAAGGTTGAATGGGTACAGGTAAGGGATGGTATATACCTTGCTTCCTATTACTGGGCTTGATAGTACAACAAATTATACACCCTATAATATTCTGTGCTACATCTTCTTGCATTCTAAGCCAGTACATATACCTCTATAAGTTGGCAATTGTCTTCCCAACACCAAAATTTCCTACAGCCTTGGAGATGTGAGCATCTCTGATTAGTTTTTCACCTTTAAGGACATAGAGCTTGTCGAGCTTGTAGAGTAACCCATTCTAGAAATGAAATTCATTTTTTTCATCACCTTATTCTATATGAATTTGTCCCTATAGCTACTGAAACACATCCTTGAAGTCCTCAACTTTTGTGTATGCCTCTCTATATGCATCATGGGTGAAAGGATCCATGTGCATCAGAGTTTCCAAAGCTATAATATTGGATATGGGTGGCCTTCAAAGCATTTCTTCCAACATGTTTGTGTCACCCTTCTTATACTTGATGACTAGATGAATTTGTTGTAAAAACCCCATCCACTTGTAATGTATGGTTTGTTGTAGCTTACTTTGGGCCTGCAAATATTGTAGAAACTAGTGATTTGTGTGGATGATGGTATCCTTTCCAATCAAATATGATTCTACTTCTTGACAGCTTGAATCATGGCATAGAGTTCCTTTTAATAGGTAGAGTAGTTGAGAAATGCCCCATGAAATATTTTGTAATGATAGCATATAATCCTTCCTCCTTGCATCAAAATTATGTCCATGGCATACCCACTTGCATCTGTCTCCACTTCGAAAGGATTTTGCAAGTTTGGTAATGCGATAACTAGTTCTTGAGTGATATTTCTTTTCAACTCATCGAAATCCTTCTACTGATTCTTCCCCCACTAGAAACTCTTACCACTCGTTGTTATGGCGTGGAGTGGTGCAACTACTGCTGAAAATGAAGCTATGAACTTCTGCAAGTATTATGTTTCCCCAAATAATCTCCTAACTTCAATGGTATTTGTAGGAATTGGACATTTCATGGTGGATTGCATATTTACGGGATCTATCTTGAGTTCCCCTCCACCAATCACATACCCAAAATACACCAATTATTGTTGAGAAAACTCACATTTCTTGAGGTTAGCGAGCAACTAGTGCTTCTTCTGAGTATCTAACACCTACATGAGATGTGATATGTTCTCCTCCCAAGTATCACTATAAGATAGTATATCATCCAAATAGACTATAAAAAATGAAACTAGATATGGGTGTATTACAACATTCATCAACCTCATAAATGTAGCTAGTGCATTACATAAACCAAATGGCATGACCAACCATTCATACAAGCATTTAATTATATTGAAGGAAGTATTTTAGGTGTCTTATTCCTTGAAGTGTACCTAGTGGTATCCCGATTTGAGATCCAACTCGGTGAAATATTTTATGTTCTACAACTGATTTAACAAATCACCGATCATGGGTAGAGGGTACTAATTTTTTAGTGCAATCTTGTTCAATGTTCTGTAGTTGATACACATTTTCCAAGTCCCATCCTTATTTGGTATAATTATGATAGGTGAACCACAAGGTGAGGTGTTTGGTCGAATCATTCCCTGTTGCAATAGTTACTGCAACTGCTTATTTACTTCATTTCCTTTATGAATTAACTATCTATACAACCCAATATTTAGCAATGGGGAGTCTGGAAATAACTATATTTTGTGCTCCACTTCCCTCTTAGGTGGTATCCTTTTAGGCTCCTGGAAAACTTCTATGTATGCTTTTCCTATTGATATATTACATTTTATACTTGGCTTTCCTTATGTCTTGGGAAAGGATTATCTCTTGGTAGGTCACTCAAATATTTGGAAACCTCAATCAAACCTCAAGACTCATTACCAAATTCCATTTTCCATATAAAAACTTGACCTTTAAGGGCATCCGTTCATATTTCACATTTTTTGTCTCAATCCCCCCTAGGGTCACTGAGATTCCCCCCTTGAGGTGACTACCTCACCTCTAAAGTGACGAGAACACATGCCTAAGGTGACAATGGGTAGGTGCTCTCGAACTTATCGTCATTTTGGTGGTTGTTTTGGGATTTTCCCAACCTACAACTTGTGTGATAACATTTTGGCACCATAGATGGGGAGGATTTTGAATCCTCTTTCGAACCCTAACGACACTTTGGCGAGCTATCCCAAAGCCTCTTACATATATTTCCTAGAGACACCACCCAAGGGAATTTCCCTTTTCATCTTTTTGATGAGCTATTATTGAAGCTCATCTGGAGACTCCACCTTCCCAGAACCCTTCCTTTTCCAAGCCTTTTCCCCATAGGAGGTTCAAGCCTTCTAAGGTATACCAAAGAATACCTCCCCCCAAGTATCCCTCTATTAAAACCTTCTTCCACGGTACCCTTCCCCTTTCTCCAATGGATCAACCTTGGGAAAAATACCTTTACAAACTCCTTAACATGGCCACCATCTAGGGATACCCCAACACAATGACAAAAGAGTCAAACAAGTGGTTTCCAAAGTTCCCAGGAAATAATGTAGTGATTATTGAGGATCATATTTACATCATAGTTCGAGACATGGAAAATGCAGGAATTGAGCATGTGGATGTATCCATGAGACTATTTGCTTCATCTTTGACTGAAGAATCTCTTTATTGGTTCGGAGGCCTTCTTAGCAATCATCTCACGTCTTACGAATATTTTTCCAAGTTGTTTAAGAGAAGATTGTCAACAAAGAAAGACTATGGGATGCTTGTGGATCAATTCAATTAGATAAAGAAAAAGGAGAATGAGACAGTGAATGAATTCAATACCAAATATGACAGGTTGTACAACTAGATTCCGACAGAGTTCCATCCTATAGCCACATCAGTCTGTCTCCTCTATATGAATGCTTTTGAAGGGAAATTTTGCTTCATTATGAAGGACAAGAATCCCACATCGTTAGCACAGGCCAAAGAATACAATGTTGACATTGAAGAGAATCTTCTTGATTCAAGGGTGGATCCTTTTCAGTACCCTAGTGTCAAGAAAAAAGAAAAGACTAAGGTTTCCAACAACAATACTCCTCATCTGATTTCCCTCTTGACTCAGAAGATAGATAAGATGAGTACTCAGTTTACCCATGTACAAAACTAGATCATGGGTCATTTGACTACTATAGAAATAAATCAATATGCTCCCAGACCTTAGTTTACTAGACATCAGAGAGATTCCACAGGATGGAAACCAAGGCCTCAACAAGAGGAAAAGGCCCATAATACTTTGAAACTAGTTGGGATGGTTGACAGAGAAGCTTGGTGCCTTCCATGCTAATAACATCATAGAGAAGATGAGTGTCCCCAACGAGATGAATATTCTCCTGACGGTATGAAGTTCATGGATATGATCTGCATTTTCCAAGAGGAACAAGTCAAACAAGAAAAAATAAATGAAGCCAGAAGATGGGGGGGAAGAGAGGGGAGACTCCGAGCCTTGAATCAATTGACAGACAATCATAAGAAGGAGTTAAGGAGGAGGGAATATTTTACCTATACTAGAAGAAATAAAGCTTCATCCCCTCCATCGCATCCTGCCACTCCTCTTCCATCAGCAGAAAAGGTGGCCCCACCACCTACTCCTCCAGTATATGAGTTTCTTCCTAATCCAACTCCCACAGATGAGATTCAGTTGAATATAGATGTTGCAGCCATGTTTGGAAAACTGAATATGACAATCCCAATGACCAATATGTGAAATATCCCTTCTGTGAAAAGGTAATTCTTGAAGATATTACAGGTACCAACCGAGAAGGAATACCCTCCTATCATTTTGAACACTATGTATCTTGATCGACAAAGGGACAAAAATCCTCCTTTCTATCTTTCATTAGGCATGAATGGCCTTCGCTTGAACAACCGTATGCTCGATTTTTGGGCCTCAATAAATGTCATGTCATTGAAGGGCATGGAACAAATTGGTTTGAAGACAACCTGACCCTATAGTAATGTATGTTGTATTGATTATAAAAGGGTCAAGGTTTATGGGTTATGTGAGGACGTTAAGGTCTTTCTGATTGATTTTCCACATATCAACCTCCTCATGGACATAGTAGTGATCGATGTTCTGGATTCTTGGGGGATGATATTATAGAGGAGATGGTCTTATGACCTTTGGGGTTTCCTTAGCATGAACCTTACCCATGCATACATCCCCATGGGTGATGACACTTTTGAGATATTTTATAGCCGGGAAAAGAATGATAAGCATGTGATGGATCCTAATGGCCTTGAATACATCAGTGAGTGTGACTATGATGTGCCTCAACAAATTATTGAGTATGATCCATCTGAGTTTCCTTTCATGCAAGAAGACTCCATAGATATGATCCTCTAAAGCACAGATAAATACAAAGAGAAACTTTCAAAATACCAAGGGAAAGAGCCAGGGTCTATCCAAATTTTGAAGAAAGAAGATGAAGAACGTGAAGAAGCCATCAAAAGGATGGTCAACGCAGAGCCTCCTTCCTATCCATACATTAAGAATATAACTTACATCAATTTCAATGAAGGAAGTACTGTGCTCATGTGGGAAAAAATAAAGGGAAAGCCCAGGTATGACCAGAGATATGACAGCTCATGGCTTGGCCCTTACATCATCAAGAAGAATTCTGATAAAGTAAAGTAATATTTAACAACCTTGGATGGGAGAAAGATGCCATAACCAGTGGATGGATCTCTTCTCCGACCTTATGTTCAGGTCACATGACTTATTCAGGGCATGTGCCCCAGGTAAGTAGGTACGTCATCTTGTTTTCCTTGCATTTTCATCTTGATTGCGCATATTGGTTTATATATATTTAATATTTCATTTTTCTCTACTTGCATTTTGATTTCATGCTTAGTTTAGAATGTTTTGAAAAAATGCTAAAATTTTATTTTCTAGATTAGTTTTCATTTGGATTTTGATATATATGGGTGAAGGGTGATAGAACCACCCTATATTTTATGATTTATTGTTTCAGTGTAGGAACATGTCTACCAGGATATGTTGTGGTTCTCATGCACTCTACGGTGAGCACATGTCCACGACTAGGAGCCAGATTTTATCTCGATTTTGTGGGATAACTAAGGAGATGATGTCTCGAGGCCCTCATGTTGCATATATGGAGTACCGAGAGACAACATGACTAGTAATATCCACTTGCACATACAGAAGCTTGATCCATCACCACATTATGATCCATTGTTAGTGCATCTACCACACTGGCTAGCTTCTAGAAGGTATACGAGTCTTTCTCCATGCGATACAAGTCAGGTATTGTGGCAGTTAATCACCCTAATATTTATGGCATTTGAACATGTTTTATTTAAGTTGATATTGATTATAGAACGTATGCTTGGACATTATTCCTTTGACCTTGTTTCACCTTGGTGAGTTTCATAGATTTCCTAGTAAGTGGCCAACCTTTGGGAAATTGTTTTGACTAAGGGTCCCTTAAGGGGTTATTGTACCAATATCGACCATACTTACCACTTTCTTCTCATTTCACTCCCATCATGTTGTCCTCTTCTAGGCCCTTTGAATCTAGTGGCCCAATAAGGGAACATACCTCATTTCATGGGAAGAAGGGGGTGAAGGCCTAGAGGGATTTTTGTTGGCTAAAAAGAAAAAATCCTAGATATAGACCTTCCAGATGCTTCGCCTAGGGATCCCCTGAGAAAGCGATGAAACGCTTCTCTGTAAGAAAAGGGGGACCTACAAAAAAAATGATAATGAATGAGTAAGGGCTTATTTGGAGGATAGGAGGTCTCATCACCAGCCGACATATCATGATCATGGGTATTTAGCGGTATGACATTACCATCATCTGGTCACCTAGCTAGGGTAATGGATCTCAGTTACATAACTGAGAGAAAGGGGGTCTCATCACAATCCAACCTTCTCTTTTCCGCGAGGCATTTTTGAATGACATTGTCATTATCTGGACACCACACCAATAAAGTGACCTTCAACTCATTCCTTAAAACATGAAAGAAATAAAGAATGGAAATAAGATGGGCTTGGAAAAATTGCATCACAAACGAAGGTGTCACACACCCTCTACAAAGGCACCCATAAATGAGATAATGCGCGCCCTTGTATGTCATGAAACTCATCGAACTATGAATTCTAAAACCCTTCCACCTCATCATCCACTACATGACCTTGAAAGACCATCCTTGGGAGAATCCCCTACGTGAGGGCTTTGGTCTACCCAATAGGACTCCTATGACACCCCTCCCATAAACTTGGTAAATTGTATAGAGTTTTGAGCATTTGTTTAATTTGATGAGGTAATTTTGGTGCACATGTTTAGGTGCCTTTCTTATTAGACATGGTTTACACTTGTCATGATATATTTGACTTGATATGTTTGGAGGGCATACCCTTTTGTTTTGCAGGACCTTGCTTGGTGGCGAATTTTGGGAGAACAAGCCTAGCTTGGGTTTCCATGAGGAAAGAATCCCATGGGATGGATGCCTACAACCCGCATGTTGGATGAAAGAGACATGCCTTTGGAGGCCTAGAAGACATCATGATGGGCCTAACCTAACCTCTTCCACCCAAATGACTTTCCTAGGAGAGGAAAAAAGTCACCTCATTGAGGGCTGACATCATGAAGGAGCTAGGGTTTGGTGGTGATGGAGTTGCACATTCAAAATTGGCATATTTTCATCGAATGAGGCATGGAGAAGGCTTGGCGCATGAAGAATAGGCTCAAGGAGCCCCAACGACTTGCTCAAGTGCCAAAACATCCCCTAAAGGGGTCGCGTCATCTTACTTCAGGGTTTCTTTTGTGCAAAAGTAAATTTTAAGATCAATTTCTTAATATTATTTTTGTAAAGGGGCAATATTAGGGTTGTTGACCCCTATCTTTTGTTTTACCCTAAAATTAAGTGGACAAACTATATATTAGACATTTTTTATAAATAGGGATCATGTGAATTTCATCGGATAACATAACTCTCCCATTGTGAGAAGTACTTGGCTAGAATTTTCGCCAGTCTTGGTGATTATGGTGTTTCTCTCTTGTGAAATGTATTTTGATGTCTCCTAGTGAATGGATGAGGAGGAGTGATGCACACCCCCTAAAGGATTGTTCTCTTGAATCTTGGATGAATTTTGCATGGTAAACTAGGGTTTGATATCTCATTTATTGGATTAGGTAAGGAAAAATATGCATATGCTATTACTTTCTTGCTTATTTTTTGTTATTGTTGGTGGAAACCCTAGGGAGGAGTATGTTTGATACACCCTCCATATTTTCTTCATCTTTTTGTTAAGGTTATAAGTCTTTTCTTGAGTAAGGGTTGCTAGGAGGAATACGAGTGTGTATACCCTCCTAGATTTACCCTAAGTTGGTTGATACACCCTAGGGAGTAAGAGGATTTGCAAACCTAGGGTTGTTGTTGATATAACTTGTGCTTTAAATATTCCATTCACCCAATTTTAAAGGCACTAATCTGAATATTTTTGCATTGGAGAAATAAAATAGTGCATTGGGAAACGTGATTTTTTTCCATATTAACTTTTTGCAATCTGGGTTTTGTTTCTTGTGCCTAGAGCACTTCTAAGCCACTAGGGCATCCCCTGTAAAGGGGTATTTCTTTATTATGTTACAAAAAATCATCTTCAGTCGTTAGGGATGCAGAAACCCTAATCTAACTTCTTCAATAACTCTTAAATCAACCACTAAAAGTTGCTTAACATTTGTACACCTAAACTACTAAGCCTAGCGCACTTTTTTAGAAAAATTTGGGGGAGTTGTAGTGGATGATATTGTTGCTGTAATAAGTTTTTTTTTACAGCCATAAGGATGATTTATATTTCTGCAGAAAGTGTTTACAACAACCTTACCTTTTAATGCTATTATCTTGGTCTTTAAATCTCAAGTTTCACTAGTATTTAGCTAGTTTATCTCTTGCATCTTTCACTTGATTTATAGCACTTTTTATCAGCTTATTGTGCCATTTTATTTCTGATATATACTGTTACTAACAGATTATATTAGGGACAACAAGCTTAACTTGCTTTTCCAATTGATATATTGCATTGTATACCTAGTTTTCCTTGTGTCTCGGACAAGTATTATCTCTTGGCAGGTCACTCAAAGCTTTGGCAACCTCAATCAACCCTCAAGACTCATTACAAAATTCCCTTTTCCATATAAAACTTTACCTATAGGTTAATCCGTTCATATGTCACATTTTTTGTCTCAATCCCCCCTAGGATCACCGAGATTCCCCCCTTGAGGTGACTACCTCACCTCTAAAGTGGCGAGAACACCTGCCTAAGGTGATAGTGGGTAGGTGTTCTCAAATTTATCTCCATTTTGGTGGCTGGGTCAAGATTTGGACAACCTACAACTTGTGCAATAACATTTCCTGCCTCCTCCAACCAGATGAACCTAAAGTTTAACTGTTTATTTTTTTCAAGGAATCCTTTCAGCATCCACCCCAAGGATATCCAATAAATAGGGGTGGATTCTAAGATCGATTTGACAAGAACCAGTCAACTTCCTCTGGAGAGACATTAATTACACCATGTGTTGAGTGTTTTATATACCTTTGTTATTAGACACTTACTGTCACCACTTTGATACCAATTTTCTTTCAAATGAAACACAAAGTATTTTAGTCCCTCATCTATCACCAGTACCTAAAAAGGAAATACTTGGAAATACAAATAGTTTTCATTCTCCAAGAGTCCCCGATAAGAGATTGTTGACTTTTCAATGTTAAGCTCCATACATGTTGTTTCACAAAAGAGATTGATGATCTCTCTAATATTTTATACCCTCCTTCTGGTTCCTTCACAAAAGATTAAAATGTCATCAATGAGGATTAAACGAGTGACATATCAAGAAGTACCAACATGTATGCCTTTAATGTTTCAATTATTGTGTCCTTCTTAATAGATCTACTAAGACCTTCTACAGTAATGAGGAACAATAGGGGGGAGAAGACAACCCTATATAATCCATCTTCCAGACTTAAAAAATGGAGAGGTAGGTAGCACCATTAGTTAGAATTTCATAAGAAACTAAGATAATGTAAATCATTATCCAAGTAACAAATCCATGACAAAAACCAAGATGAATAAGGATGCCTAATAAAATCCCATCTCACCCTATCAAATGCTTTGGAAAGGTCCACCTTCAGGGATATTGATTTTAGGTTCCTAGAATTGATTGAATGGAGACTCTCCTATGCTACCCCCACTGCCTCATGAATTTTCCTTACTTTCATAAATCTAGACTGCTTTGGAGATATCTGATGAGAGAAAATTCATCTTATCCTTCTGGATATTATTTTGGAGATAAATTTTTAAATGCAATTACAAAGAGAAATTGGTCTAAAGTTATAGAAGTGAGTGGGATTATATGTCTTTAGGATTGGGTCTAATAAAGAAGTATTAAAAGTTGCTAATACTTTCCCAAAAGTTCCAAATACCTTGACCACACATTAAAGGTCCTCTCTAATGAAATCAAAATAGTTTAGGAAGAATTCCATTGGGAAGCCATCTGACCCAAGGCTTTTGTCCTTTTGGAAGCTATGGAAAGTTTGTAGAAGCTCCTCTTTCTTGAATCCATCCATTAATTCTTGATTATATTTAGGGTTAATAAATCTTGGAAATAATTTCGTGATTATGATGATTGTTTCTATGGTTTCTTTGGATCCTTCTTTGAAAATATACTAAAAATAATTAACTCCTTCAATAGCAATTTCAAAGATCTCATAGCCATGGAGGCATCCTCTCTCTCTATATTCTAGACGAAATGAATGTTTTTCATGTTCATTACATTCCTGTGGAAAAATTTAGCATTTTCATCCCTTTCCTACTACCAAATATCTCTACTCTTAATTATCCATTCTTTCTTCCTGTCAAGTAAGATCTTCCTTTTTTTTATCTTCTAGGAGTTTAATTTCCTCCTTTTGATTATCTGTAAGGAAATAAAATCATTCTTTATTATATCAAGATTCTAGATATTCTTTATCTTATCTTAGGGTCTTTTCATCCTTCTTTTTTTTCTCAAAAGATCAATTAATTGGAACCTTCTTTACCCTTTTTAGGTTTTGGAGAAATTGAATGGGGGGGAATTCATCAAGCGAATCATCCAAGGGATTCCAAGAATCTTTTATCTTATTCAGGAAATCTTCATCCTTTAACCATCAAGGATTTAGATTGAAGGGATTTGGAGCTTTCTCTTGTGCTATAACCACCTCCAAAAGAATAAGAATGTGGTAAAATTCAACACCTAAGGAAACCCATTAACGTAGTCCTACAACTTCATATAAAAAATCTTCCAAGATTAAGAATCAATCCATTATTTTTTCTATTCGAGCTTCCCTTGTCCTCTTGTTTCTCTAGTTGGGGTTAATCTTTTAGACTCTATGTCAAGAATCCCTACTAGTTCCAATTTAGTTATGAAGAATCATGGGAGTTTACCCACCTGAGCAACTAGTCCCCATACCTAGAAAGCTCTTAGGAAGAAATTTAGGTCTCTACTAATGATCATTAGACCTTTTCTAGTCCATCCCCTACTGAAAAATGTTTCACAGTATTCCAACATGTCAGAATAAGGCCCATAAATGTTTATACATGTTGGTACACATCTCTCTTATCGTTGGGGGGT
The DNA here is from genome assembly GCA_009831015.1 of Picea engelmannii. Lineage (NCBI taxonomy): Eukaryota > Viridiplantae > Streptophyta > Pinopsida > Pinales > Pinaceae > Picea > Picea engelmannii. The sequence continues at coordinate 313,373 of ML781135.1, read as the reverse complement.
TGAATACCTAGGGGTTGTTAATATTTGACCAACAAAACCCCAAGGTGTTAGCATGTTCAATACTCAATCAAGGACCGAAGAAGGTCTCACCTAAGATGCCATGATAATCACAAAGACCATTTAGTATTTTGTCAGATGCAAAGGGATAGTGTATACAAAGGAACCTCTTGGCAGTGCATACATTCATTCATTCATAACCTATTAACACAATATTATGCATAAAGAAATAAATATATTTACTCATTCCATCACACAACATAATACATAAAGATAGAGCTTCACATTCTTTTCATTAGATTCATGTAGATACAAAATAATAGATACACAGAACAGTCTCCATGTGCTCTACACAACACACCTCTTGTTAGAATATAATGGATGTGCTCATTTTACCATCAATAATATCACTATTGTCACCCAACCATAGGCCGAAGCCACCCTCCGAGCACCTTAACCTTGATAGAGAATTATTTCGGAATCAAACCCTAGGCTAGATAGCCAAACAAAGGGTAGCACACCTTTTTCCAAGGATAGTGCACCAAACTAGAGCTGATCAGATAGTCCAAACCATAACCAAGAGATAGTCCAAGCCAAAACCAAAATCTGCTAGCTGCAACGACAACTCTCCTCCAAACTTGCGCACAAACTAGGAAACTGCAGTGTGCACAAGTGTTGCTTCTGCAGTTCTAAGAATGCCTGCCAGAATGAAGACTGACCTCCTGTATTTATACTAATTCTGGATAACTACCTGGGCCGACTTCTCATTCTGGGTGTCTATTTACTTAGTATATAATACTTCTTCTGGACGACTTCTTCTCTTGTAGGCTAATAACCTAATACCAATTATCCTCTTTAGTCGACTTGTCTTCTAGTGTTATTAGCCAACTTGTTAGGGTTTCTTCGTGCTTCCTGAATATTCTATTCTCGTCAGGTTTACACGTGGAGGTAAATACCTCCCGCAGCTACCATAATATTAACACTCCCTCCTAGCTAGGGAGGTATTGAAGGTAATGGTCTTGAGAACAGACATACCATTTACCTAATAGCATCAACATAGTCGTATAGATTATCTCATGATTAGATTATGAGCACCATCATCACTATCAGTGTCATCAATTGCATCATCTCTCGAAACCATACTCCATCTGAGTAATTAGACATGATGCTGGATAAGTCACTCACTCCATAGAGTGACACAAGAACCATTCTTTTAATCCAAACATATGTCATAGAAGAATAAATTTCCTGGACCATTTTTCGTCTAGAAAATCTCTGTCCATTGACCATTCATCTAGCTGATAATCATTTCCAACACTCCTGATAGTATTCCAGGCAATCCGAACAATATCATTCAATATAACACAACTGTGTCTATCCACAATAGTACTCAACTACAATCCAGTAGTACACTGCCACACCAAGTAGCACACAGTTGCTTGAACAGTAACATATAGTCACAATCAGTGGAACACAATCCACCACAATAGCATACATCTACTGTCTAGAGACATCCAATCTCCATAACAATCATATGATATCAACCTACACAGAAAATATTGTTATGATATAAACTGAATCATCTGGGCCATTCTTCCACTCACATCTGTGAGATCTGGAAGAGCATCTGCCCTCAGAAGGTAAAACATCAATGATGAGCTATCTAGACTATTCTTCTCAAGCAAGGAAGATTAAATGTCCTGATTTCTAAACATGGACCATTCCCCACCCTGGGCCATTCCTTTGACACTAAACAAAGCGCAACCTAGAGAGAATGAGTCTGCCCTAAGGAATGCATGTCCCTGATTGTTGAACCTGGACCATTCCCCACCCTGGGACATTCCTCCGGCACTAAACAAAGTGCAATTTGGAGAGAATGAATATGCCCTGAGGAATGACTCTCTGGACCATTTCCAAAGGAAATGATTGTCCTGCACCAACCTCCAAAATGAACCATTCTTCAAAACTGCTCACACTTGTGAGCTTCGAAAAAATGATTGTCCGGTGAGGCGGGCCAATCTTCTTGAGTAACCCTCAAGAAGAGAGACTTCCCTAGACCATTCCCCATGTTAACCACAATGGGAAATCGTTGCCTATGGTACATCAAAAATACATCAAACCATTTTCATTACGAAAATGACTGTTCGATCTGGACCATTTTTTGAACTGGAAAATGCATGTCTGTCAGAAATCTCAAACCACTTTTCGAACTGGAAAGGAAATGCTCATCCTGGACCATTTTTCAAACTGAAAAATGATTGTCCATAATTCAATAACATATCAGTGCTCCCTCCCAACCTGGGAGTCATCTCTTCCCTTTTCAATAAGGAATTCGTCTCCATGAGCTCCATCTTGTTTCTTGAGTATGCAAACTCTTTCATCTTGGACAGAGGTTTTACCAAAATGTCTGCTTAGTTTCTCATCTATGGAGATATATTGGAGAACCACTTCTCTTTTATAGACGTCATCACGGAGAATGTAATGCTTGATCTCAAATGTACTTCGGTATTTCTGGGACATTGGTGTTCTCTGAAGGCTTCATATAGCTCTGATCAATAAAGTATGTCATTGTTGGATTCATCTTTGTTTCTTACTAGCTCATAACATCGTGGCAAGGGTCAAACTAGAACATATCCAAGTGGTACTTCTTCTTCCATCATGAGAGTTTGTCATGGATTAGCAATCCATCATCCTGAGCTTCTGAGTAACCATTCTGATACAATATCTTTGTTATAGAAAGTCTTCACCATGCTTTTGTTTTGCATTGGAGGTTCTCCACCAAGTTGTCTTCTTCCATCTGCATACAAGGGTCTCTTTCTTGTATACCTCAAAGCCTTGAGGTTGCTATTCATACGCTCTTTGTTCAATTGCTCTGGAGAACATTCTTTGCATTCATCTGATGTAGAACTCTAACCCATGAATATTGCGGATGATATAATGACTCATGTAGAGGTATGTCTGGTTTACTGGAACAAGTAATCATCATAGTCTTCTCCCTCCATCTAGGAGAACCTCTACTTTTGGATCTTGCAATGCCTACATTTATATACATTGTTCTTCATCACAACTTTCAGTTCCTTTCCTTGATTGATTTTAGTGAGTTCATATTAGGATGGTAATATTGTGATGCTTGATACAATGATTGGTTGTTATGGCTTCTCTTTCTTTCTTGGAATATTCATGTTCTTCCTCAAATTTTTCTTTAGCTCTTGGGTCCATGGAGTTTCTTATAGATTCCATTCCCTAAAGATTCCACTTCTTCCTTTCATCATAGGATCATGGATGTGGATGGACAACCAGGGATACTTTAAGGCTTCTCTTCGAAGAAGACTTCTTCTAAGGTCGAACCGAACACGTACTGCTTTTCATGGCTGCAACCATGGATATATACTTCATCATCTTCAATGGATCATAGGATTAGCTCCCTCCTAATCCCTGCTTCATGTATGAGTGCATGTTTTTCTTTTGGAAGTATATAATCAGCTCCCTCCATAATCCACTCTTTTGTCTGCATCATTATTTCCTTCTGCAAGGTGTCATAAGTCTTTCTCCAATTTCTTCTTGATTGCTAACTTCTTCCTGTCTTTTACTTCTTCTCTTTTACTTCAAGATTGATTTTGATTTCGTCTTATCTTGCAGCTGTTACTTAAGTAATAACTTCCACATGAATTGTTTAATGTACTTCATCCTTTCATTTGTATTTTCTGACCTGTATTCATAATGATAGCAATCCTTTTTGTTTCTTCCATAGGTATAGTTTCTCTTTGAACATATTATCTTCTAAGAAGTAGATATGCAAGATATGTACAGAAAACATGGTATTTACAAGAACTATGAAGAGTATTGTTACCTTGTCTTAGAAGAAGAAGTTTGTTTTATCCTGCTTGGTCTTCTTTGTAGGTTCCTTTCCTTCGGCAACTGATGCTTTGTGTGTCCCCTTCCTTTTCTTTAGCTCGGGATAATGATTCTTGTAGTGACCATAATTTCGATAGTTGAAGCATTGTATTTCTCACATGTCTTTCTCTTGATTTGGCTTCTTCCTTGAACCAAACTTCCTTTTGTTCCTGAAATTATTGAATCTTGTTGTAAAGGATTGGTCATCGTACTTCTTTTAGGGTTTCTCTTTTGCACTGATCCTTGATTCTTCTTGAGCACAACAAGTCCAAAGTTCTTCAAATGTAGGATACTCCTTCCTTGTGTTCATGCATGCAGAAAATGCATCCCATGTCTTGGGAAGACCATTGAGTACTATGTTTATCAATTCCTTCTCTGAAATTATATCTTCAATAGCTTTTAGTTGATATCTTAACTAGGAGATTCTCACAAAGTATGATGTTGTGTTGTCATCATCATTCATCTTCATGTCACGGAGCTCATTCTTCAGACTCATTACTTGTCCAATGTTTCTGACTGAGAAGAGGTTTGTTAGGGCATCGTACATCTTCTTCAATGAGTCAATATGGGAGATGTAGGGTATCAAGTGGTCTTTTATAGAGTCCTCTATGATACTCATGGCATTGATGTCACCGTCTTTGAACTTCTCCATAACTGCAACGTTATGCGATTCCTTCTCTTTTCCTTCTTCAAACTCTGGTTCCACGATCCTTCCTTTCATGATATCCAACACTTTATTCTTGGAAAGGATGAGGTCAATCCTTGTATTCCACACTCTAAAGTTAGAAGCTCCATCTAAATTGTTTTATGACTTCATAGAGTAAGTCATGGCTTCTTGGACTTTGTCAACCCTAGATTTGACCAGAAACTCAAACTTGACTTCTTAGCTTGCTGAGAGTACCACGAGGTGGACGGCTAGGGCGCACTAGTCTATCCAAAAATTAGGTCAATCCCTTCACTTAAGGTGCCTCAACGAGAGGATTAGGGTTTTTGTAAATGCACCTGCTAGTAACCCTAGCAACAGTGCTTTGGTAACTTCTCCTGCTAGAAACCTTAGCGACAATTCTTCAACAAGCTTAGTATCCTTATGGATATGCTCCCTTCGAGTGGTTAGACTGAATGAAGGAGGTGTGGGCCCATAACCTGCTAGAATATAATGGATGTGCTCGTTTTACCATTGACAATATCACTATTTTCACCCAACCATAGGCCGAAGCCACCCTCCGAGCACCTTAAACTTGACAGAGAATTATTCTGAAAGCAAACCCTAGTCTAGATATCCAAACAAAGGGTAGCACACCTTTATCCAAGGATAGCACACCAAACAAGAGCTGATCAGATAGTCCAAACCTTAACCAAGAGATAGTCCAAGCAAAAACTAAAATATGTTGTAACATTCCTAACTTGGTTAGTCTAGGAAACATTGCTAATGTGTGTGTAGGATTAATCATTTACAACATATAAATGATCATACAAATAACAAATGCGATAAAGGACTGCAAATTTTATAGTATGATATCTCTGCGGAGTACAAAGGCTACATGCAGCTAAATAAAATGAATCACTCAGCTGGATCAAAAGACAAAAGGATCTTATCCAGAATACAATAAGAAAACTAAATGATAATACCCAATAATAGATGAGCACTACAGGATCAATGGATGAGATGGAACTATGATAGCTCGTACGGTAACTGCTGGAAGTATTGAAAGTTATCCCTGGTGACTATACCTCTCGGAATGGCCTGGAAACTGTCCCAAATGGTGTGCCCTGCTCTAGTTCTCAGTCCTGGTAACTTTCCGACCCCTCTGTTGATGGGTGTGGACCCTGGATGGATCCCCCTGGGAGAATGCACCCCTCTCTCATTGGAAAAGTGTGCGCTAGTAATTCCACTGTTAGAATCGATTGCGATGTGTCTCAAAATGACTTCCTTGTTCGACTGGGAAATGAGTCGAAAGGGTTTCCCTGAATATGGCTTGATGCTCGCTTGGGAACCCATAATGTATCCGCCAAAAGTGTCGCACTTCCAAGTCTGGAAAATGCACCTCAGATGATTCCTCCATTGGAATCTGGCGAGGAACCAGGAAAAATATGTGCCTTGCTTTCCTCTCAAATGGGTCAGAGGGAAATCTTAGAATTCTCCCTGGATGGGACAAATCAATTCCCAGAACCTCCTCAGGAGCTGCGCCCTCACCCTGGATAAGTGTGCCCTTGCTGCTGGACCTTGCGTAATTGTTGTTGAAGAATGATGGAAGACCTGTGTGATCTTTCTGGTGACTAGGGTGTGTCTCTCAACATCGAAATCAACCAACTTGTGTCTTCCTCCTAGATTAATCCACTGAGCTATCTCTCCTGAGATGCACCTCTCTCCTCAATGACAAGGCATAATCTGCATAATGATGAATTAGGTCGTTGACCCTTCTCTTATAGCTTTTCTAAACCCTAATTCATTGTTGAAACCTAATTCGTTGTTGACCTTTTCCCTCCAAGTGACTTTTACTTTATTTTATTATTCCTTGATTAAATCGCTTAATTAATTAATTAATTAACCATTTTACCTCTAAAAAGTGATTTATCCATCCTTATGGCTTCTTCGACCACTGAAAGTCACTTGTCATCATCTTATCCTGTAGTGCTCTTCTTCCCGATTCCGATGAGATATTACACTAAGAGGTTTATCCAAGTAATATTCCCATTATGACCTTCTTAGTGAATTTAATTAAGATATGACCCATAATAACTCAAAATTACAGAAATCGTCGGAATGCAACGGAACCAAAGCCAAGCTGTGCAAAATGGATCCTAATGATGAACGATGCAAGTCGGGCCCAATAAAACCCCTCAATATCTCTTGAACTCTCTGTCACCCCTATATGGCTACTTTGGTAGGAATAACACTCTGTAAAGTTATAATGTCCCAAAATGGGGACATTATAGTCCTCCCTGCCGGAATATTGCTTGTCCTCAAGCAATAACTGAAACCAACTACATATGATATCGGGGTCCCATATCCACCTCTGTGATACAAGGCAGACTCCCCTCAAGATGTGGTCTCTCCAAGTGCTCACGACGCATGACACCCACATGCTCATGATGAGTAGAATGATCAATGGCCAAAGAATCTCAGTCAACTCCCCGAGCAACCACTCTACTCGAAACACAACTCCATCAAACGTTGAAATACCAAGCACTCCAATCCCTAGATCCCATATCAAAATGTGAACTGAAATTCCTTGTGTAGTATAGTTCTATAACATATCAACACCATGAGTCTCCTACAAATAACACATGGCCTCAAACTAAAATGGGTCTATCCTACCAAACCATACCAAACTCAACACAACCCCCACCAACTGAACATGATGCTTCCATAGTGAGGTACTACAAGACCTCAATGAATCACCAGCCAGTGAAGTGCCCTCCCCAATACCGAAAATCAATGGAAAATCAAAGTGACTCCCCCCAGCAAACGTCTGCTCATCTCCATTAGTCAATGAAATGCCCAGCCCTATAATCCCAGGGTCCCATGCTAGTCTCTGACAGGGACCATCATGTCGATGCTTCTCTACTCTGATCATGACTGTCTGCTCAAAGTATCCATACTGGACCCTCCACTCTTGGATCCTCATAAGATGAAACAAACTATTGACCAAATGGACTCCTGGATCCCATGTCAAATTTGGAAGTTCATCACTTCCAATCCCCACTAATTGTTGGTGTGCCCTACTGGTAACTGTCGAAATCACTCTACCCTCATCCCAATGAGAGTCTGAGTATGTAAAAACCTCTAAGATATCCTTTGTCCCATGCCCTAGGATAATACCCATCACGCCCATGGCCTCAACTATCTGCCCCTGATGATCCACCCCTATCCTAATTAATGCAATAAAGACACTCATGTCAAGTGGTCTCGACCTACCAACTCTCCATGTCCCCTACCACTCTCTAGCTCCCCCTGTGTTGTTTTCAATGATGAAAGTATCAGGAAAGGTTATCATAAATATTTGCAACCAACTGTAGGACTGGAAAGTATCATATGCTTTGTTCAATCCAAAGGACTTAACCAAAATCTCGTCCATCTGCACCCATCGAAAATAATCGCCTGTACTCATCACTGAACACCAACCATCAGGTACAACGGTAGGTACATCCACCAACTACAGGTCAATCATTCTCCATCCATCATTACTCACGCAATTTCTTCTACAGTGAAGGTGATCTCCTAGATCTGTATACTACTGCAAGGGAGAGGAATCTTCATGCTCTACTAAGTACATCTGCTCCTTGCAATCCAGTTCGTACCCCTAAATCCCACTGTACAACTTTGTATGCCTCTGTGAACTACCACTCATCACTGTGTGCCCCTGCATACTCATGTGATCTCTTGTATACACCTACAAAATCCTGCATCCTGGGTGTACTATGGGGTCATCCTCTACATGAAGGTCAACCAATCCTGGAACACAAATGAAAGTGTCCTCATAACTTCCCTTGGCTCTGGAATCCCCATGTGTACATGTGTGCTCAACTGTCTCAACACCCCACGTGAAGGGTGGTCCCTGTGACCTATGGACATCCTCATGTATCTCTGGATCATATCTCTCCATACTCATAAGTGATCTTGAGTACTCCTCATGCTCCTCCCTAAACTAGTGCTCCATTTCTAAACCACCAACATCCTCTCGCAATGTGGTTGAGGGATATATCTGACTCTCTGCTGAAATAGATGTAGTGGATCTCTGTCTAATTTCCTCAAGGAGCTCCTTTGATCTGGATTCTGATTCTTGAAGGGTTGTCTGTGTGCCTTCTGAGAATCTTTGTGTGCTCACCAACTCATGAGTGAGTCGGTCCACCTCAACCTCCTTCTCCCTCAGTTCCCTGTGATACATCTCGCCAACCTCCAATAGGTAATCCCTATCCCTCAAAAATTGTTGGTAGTCATCCCTCATCACAATCACTCTCTCCCTGAGTGTATGGAAGTCATCAATGACAAGTCCCCCATCTGAACTATCTTGTGCCATCAAGGCCCTCCAACAATAACCTGCCACCAATGCATGTGTATCATCAATGCATCTAGTGGCTGCCATGATCATGTCCTCATTGAATTTCAATTGTCTTGCCAAGTGTCGTGACTCATGGTCACAATCCCGTTGAGGTGATACCTCATGCCTCTCACTGCTAGTGTCAACAATGGAATCCCCAACAACACACTCCTCAAAATATAAGGCATTGAACTACCCATTATCCCCTGTGCTACTAAGTCCTCCTGTATGCCACTGCATGCCATCACCAACTGCGACCCCTATATGAATCGCACCATATCCTTTTATGGGCAGTTGTATCCTCCTGTGCACGCACCCTACTAATATCATTTGTGCCGGATCCCATACAGATGTGCCCAGACACGTGCTATGGTCATTCTGACCAATAAGGAGTGCATCCTCATCATTGTAGATTGATCCTGAGAGTAAGTGTCCCAACAAGTTGTCGGTCTCCACAACCTAATCCATCAATGGAAACTCCAAGAGTGGTGATTCACTCTCCTCATACTGATAGGTATGTGTAAGATCAACTATCCCCAAGCCATACCTCTCCTCCTGGGTCTACAGATCCATATGTTTCTTGTGTACAATCCCCAGAAAAGGCTCCTCTACCATATCAGAAATTCCATTGATATCCTCATGTGTCATGGCTAGCATAGGTGACTGAGAAGATGAAAAATGTGGCTCACTCATCATAGGAAGCTCATCATTCTCCATACATGAATTCCTGGAAGCCATGTCTACACCCACCAATAGGTCATCCAACCTCCTAATCTCATCATGTCTAAGTGCCAACACATATGAATCCTCACAAGTGTCACCACTATGCTGAAGTGTTGAATCCTCAACATTACCTGATGGGGAAGATGAAGGATATGCGCTATCATCCTCTCCATACAATTGTCCCTCATATGTGCAAGAGTCACTAGAATTATCAAACTGCTCCAAATAGGCATCTATGGTTTCATTCACATGCATCTCCTCATCCTCGTTGTCATAGTGCACCTCAACAATCTGCACCTTCCCTTTACCCCTACATCTGTGATTTTGCTTCCAAGGAACTTTGCAACCGTAGAAACACTCCTTGCATCTAATGGGTGTAGGATCCATCTGTGCTCCTATCAATCCACTCGCTGGTAATGATGTATCTACATCCTTATCTGATTTTCCCCTTAGGTTGGCAAGAGAACCATCTCTGATACCACTGTAATGTTCCTGACTTGGATAGTCTAGGAAACGCTGCTAATGTGTGTGTAGGATTAATCGTTTACATCATATAAATGATCATACAAATAACAAATGCGACAAAGGACTGCAAATTTTATATTATGATATCTCTGGGGATTACAAATGTCGAATGTGGATAAATAAAATGCATCACTCGGCTATATCAAGAGATAAAAGGATCTTAGCCGGAATACAATAATCAAACTAAATGATAATACCCGATAATATAAGAGCACAGTGGGATCAATGGATGAGATGGAACTATGGCATCTCGTATGGTAACTGATAGAAGTCTAGAAAGTTTTCCCTAGTGGATATACCTCTCAAAATGGCCTGGAAACTGTCCCAAATGGTGCTCCCTACTCTAGTTCTCAGTCCTGGTAACTGTCGGACCCCTCTGTTGATGGGTGTGGACCCCAGATGGATCCCCTTGGGGGAATGCGCCCCTCTCTCATTGGAAAAATGTGCCCTAGTGATTCCATTGTCGGAATCAGCTGAGATGTGTCTCAAAATGACCGCCTTGGTCTACTGGGAAATGAGTCGGAAGGGTTTCCATGAATATGGCCTGATGCTCACTCGGGAACCCAGAATGTATCCGCCAAAAGTGTCGTGCTTCCAAGTCTAGAAAATGTGCCCTAGATGATTCCTCCATCGGAATCTAGGGAGGAACCAAGAAAACTATTCACCTTGCCTTCCTCTCAAACGGGTCGGAGGGAAATCTCGGAATTCTCCTTGGATGGGACAAATCGATTCCCGGAACCTCCTCAGGAGCTACGCCCTCACCCTGGATAAGTGCGCCCTTATTGCTGGACCCTGCATAACTGTTGCTGAAGAACGATGGAAGACCTGTGTGATCTTCCCAGTGACTAGGTTTTGTCTCTCAACACCGAAATCAACCAACTGGTGTCTTCCTCCTAGAATCCACTGAACCATCTCTCCTGAGATGCGCCTCTCTCCTCAATGACAAGTCATAATCTCATAATGATGAATTAGGTCACCGACCCTTCTCTTATAGCTTTTCTAAACCCTAATTCACTGTTGAAACCCTAATTCGTTGTTGACCTTTTCCCTCCAAGTGGCTTTTACTTTATTTTATTATTCCTTGATTAAGTCACTTAATTAATTAATTAATTAACCATTTTACCTCTAAAAAGCGATTTATCCATCCTTATGGCTTCTCCGACCACTGAAAGTCACTTCTCATCGTCTCATCTTGTAGTTATCTTCTTCCCAATTTTGATGAGCTATTACACTAAGAGGTTTCTCCAAGTAATATTCCCATTATGACCTTCTTAGTGAATTTAATTAAGATATGACCCATAATAACTCAAAATTACGGAAATCGTCGGAATGCAACGGAAACAAAGCCAAGTTGTGCGGAATGAATCCTGATGATAAACGATGCAAGTTGGGCCCAATAAAACCCCTCAATGTCTCTCGAACTCTCTGTCACCCCTATCTGGCTACTCTGGTAGGCATAACACTCTGTAAAGTTATAATGTCCCAAAATGGGGACATTACATCTACTAGCTGCAACGACAGCTCTCCTCCAAACTTGCGCACAAACTGGGAAACTGCAGTGCGCACAATTGTTTCTTCTGCAGTTCCGAGAATGCCTGCCAGAATGAAGACTAGCCTCCTATATTTATACTAATTCTAGTTAACTGCCTGGTCTAACTTCTCATTATGGGTGTCTATTTACTTAGTATATAATATTTCTTCTAGCTGACTTCTTCTCTTGTAGGCTAATAACCTAATACCAACTATCCTCTTGAGCTGACTTGTCTTCTAGGGTTATTAGCCAACTCATTAGGGTTTCTTCTTGCTTCCCAGAATATTATATTCTCGTCAGGTTTACACATGGAGGTAAATACCCCCCACATCTACCATAATATTAACACCTCTTTCCTACTTCCGAGCCATTTTCTAGATCATTCAAAAACTCATACAAAATTTGAGACAGAACTGGTGCTTCAGACTAAACTCTTCTCCATCTCTTTTGATCCACTTTCTTGAGTGAATGCCATATATGCATGTTCTTCCTATTGGCATGTATCCCCCAAATATTCTTGGAGCATGAAAATCCTAACTAACTTTCCATCTCATCCATGCCTTCACCTACAATCCTTCAGGCCATTATAATACTCAAGTATAAAATATTCCCAAAGATACACTCTATTCCTTTCATGTGGTATTCTTGATTCTTTGCACGCAGTATAAAACTGGGATAGCACGTGAAATATTCCTTTGGACGACACTATTGTTTATCTTTCCTTGTGTCGTCTAATGTGTCTTCATGGGTGTGCATGCATAATTGAATTTTGGTGCACGCACACAACTTCCCAAAAACATTGGGTGACAATAGGCCCCCAACTATATTAATTGTCTCATCCTCGAGCCAATGATTATGCTGCATCAATAGGCTTCTAGAATGAATGACTGGATCAGATTGACTAGGGTGTCCACACAGTGCTTTATTAAGGGAAAATTATCGATCCTGGCTATTTTGCAGTCGTTCTTGAGTAAGGGAAAATTATCAATCTAGGTTATGGTTGCATCTTAACATAAGTCTTGGAATGAAGAGAGCAACCTTGGAGTTTAAGGATGACTTTGGGATTCATTCGTATGCGTTCTCAATCTCTACCTTTGCGAGCTTGGTCTAGACGGTTGAAGGATAGATTTATTTCACCATGCATTCTAGAATCCTGAGTACAAAACATGCCAAAGTCCTCCTCTGGGACTCGGCCAAACCACCCCAATGCCTGCTAAGGCATGACCTAGGGTGATTTATCCATTGGCTAGGACCACCATATTCTTCCTGTCTCTCTCGGTCTGGTGAAAAGTGGGGAAGATGTGGTCAACTGACACCGATAGAAGGGGTAGACTGAAGAATCAGACTACCAACATCAACAAAGGTGTTGATACATGGTGGTAGGAGAACCAACTCTCAGCTTAGGGAGTTGTCCTACCGCAAAATATTTGAATCACAATTCAAGGAACTACTTGGTGACCATATGCATGCCACTGGGAACTATAGGTTGGTTCCCCTTCCCATTAGTTTCACTTGAAGTTGAAACCAATGTGAGAAGGAAATCGTAGGACTGTGAGTTGTAGGAAACTATTCATATGTTTGAAGGGGCCATGGGCCCTAGGACTTCACTATGGAACTATAATTCATGTTACAGATCATGATAGTGGCATAAAAATTTGTGGAAACTACTAATAGGAAACTCAGGAGAAACTATCTTAGAGGAGGGATCAACGACTCTCTGTGAATGAACTATTGTGGACATATGGAGTATAAATAGTTGAGATAGAGGATGGGATATTGTGTCATGATGTCACCATTTTTTAGTCGTCGTTAAACTCTAATATGATGGTATTAAGTCTCTCCAATCCCTATGGGGGTCTCATCGACGAGAATGATAATAGTATCGATCTATCATACTGACGATGTGCCTTTTAGAGTGTTTCATCGTAATTTTTTGTGTACCCTAATCATGTGTCATCACCAACTTCCTACTAGATAATGAACCCCTTTTCTTGTCGTCATATCCGCCCACATCATGTTAATGGGATATCAGCAACCATTATTGCGTCCTTTTGAGTATAATACATCAATTAAGTCTTAATCTTTTCCAAAATGGGAAAAATATCCGTTGGTACAGTCTGTCCTGTCCCTATTTATTATGTTGAGTTGTGTATGTCACCTATTTATTACTCGGATGGTGACTACTCTACCCATACCCTAAGTCTTATCCTACTGGGGCACATCACATGGTTACTGTTCACCCCTACTTCCACACTAGATATTTCATCCTATCACATCTACCCCTATCAGGCCACAATGCTTCTTTACTATGTTCATGTTTCTTAGCCTATGTCATGGAGGGTCATTGGTGCTTGTGGTTGGGACTATGGGACTTTGTTGACCTCCAAAACTTAGGTTGGGTTCAAATTCTGACCTGCATCGCCCATCAACTGGTGTGGTTGTAGTCAAAGGAACTTAGTGGATGGAACTACTTGTCGACACAATGCATTTGGAAATCAAATGGATCTTTCATGTATTCAGACTATGCTTAGCTAGCCAACGCCTTTAGTAGTAACACATATGTTCTTGGGAATTTACCCTTGGACTGAACATTCCTTGATTTACTCCACTACTTATTCCCATTCGCGTATATGTTTACGATACACTTCCCACCATTGCATGACTATTCATTCCATGACTATGTTGAGGGCTTGCATATGGTGGGTTAAGGGAATCTTCTACATCTAGGCAAGGAATGTATCCACTGTGTCTATTCCATCAAATTGATATAGGGTGTAAGGGCTTATCCCAACCTCGCACACCACAATGGTAATTTACGTGCATCTTCTTGTTGAAACCTCATAGATATTCTTTTACCATCTCTCCATAGTGTCATCTAAATCTATGTCATAGGAGCGCACACTTCTCCATCTTATCTCGCCATTTGTTATGGGATTTATATAATCCTCCCTACACCCTATAATCTTAAATATGTTTTCAATAATAAAGCTTCACACATCCTCATTCATGAGCTCAGTGTACCTATTTCCCTCATTTGGATCTAATGGTGCAATGACACACAATGTATTTGGCTCAAAGGACATCTATCGTTTCTTCAAATTCAACAGTGCATTGTTGTCAAATTCCCAGTCAATTCCAAGTAGCATGGGGCAGGGATATGAGTCATTCATGATCTCAATCACCTCAAAATATACCTTAGTATTTACCCCTTCAATATTCACTTCTACTTTCTCCAACCAACCAATGGGATAGATTTTATATTGATTAGCTAGCTTGAGTTGAATGGGGAACAATATCAAGCTTGCCTTGCTCATCAACTCCCAAGATTTATTTGGAAATATGTTCATACCAGATCCCATATCCAACATGACATCGTCCATCTCATAGCTTCCATGTTCGACTTTCATATTGAACTCTCTTCATGTGCGCTTTTGCTTGCTCACCTGGAATACATCCCTTTTTGGTAGTGGGGCAGACATAGATACAACTGTCTCTTCTTACCCCATACATCTCATCAACATAAGGATCACTTAATATTTTCAAACAACAACGTAAAAAGTTACCTACTTGATCATGTTCTTACTCCTCATGAACATGCTCTTCATGCACACATTCCTCTATTGTGTATTGTAGCTCTTCATGCACATGCTCCTCTATTTCCTTTTGTTCAGATTGCTACAACTCTTCATGTTTTTGGGATTCTTCCAATGACCTATATTTCACATGTTGTATCTACTCACACACGTGAGCTTCTTCCAATGATTTATGGGTTGCCCGATGCAAATCTTCATGGACGTGGGCCTCCTCTAATGATATTTGTGTGGCTCATTGCACTTCTTTGCACACCCTATATTCCTCTAGTGGCCTTTGTGTTGAACATTGTAATTATTCACACGCTCTATATTCCTCTATATCCCTTCACTTGTCACATATAATTTTATTTTTTTTGTAGCATTAAACTTAGGAGGTGCCTACGCCACTTTTCTGTTCTTCCCTTCAATGTTATGACTCGAACTTTCTCCATGAATATTCCCGTTCAAATTCCTCCTCGGGTTACCACCCATACATCAGATTCTTCCTCTGTGATCTAGATATATATGAGGGAATGAAATGAAACATAGAAATGTGACAGAAACAGAAAGATACAATGATACTCAATTTTTATTAAGGAATGAAATCTGCAAAGACTATAAAAATCCAAAGTGAAATGAACTCGCTACAATGGTGGCAACTTATCTCTAAGAAGATATGTGAAAGCTATGCTCATTTGCAAGAATATTATTAAAATGAGACCAAAAAGGCCTTTCTAACATAAAACATCAATGAGAAAACCATAAACATCGGGGGAATTACTTTTACATATGATCTCTATTTTGGGTGCTTGGTACCTCATCGGAAAGGTATAGTTGAAGAGTACACACTATGTTTGTCCTAACGTCTACTTTTGGCTACATGATAGGCATTGTCGTGCCAAAAAAATGTTGTTTAGAGCCTCTAACCAACCTTAGAAGTTTAAGACCCGAAAAAACCATAGAAAATTTCCAAGATCGAAAATTGTATTTTGAGCTAGTGGAATATGTGGTGGGAAGCTATCAATGTCCACCTAGATCAAAAATACACACTTGGGAAAAAACGGTACCCATTACGCCAAGTTCTTATGGGATATGGGGAATATTTTGTTGAATTTGAACCTTGGTGAGCCGCTTGCCTTACTGGAGAAATTTCCATGCTTGTACTTAGCATTATCCTGTTGAAGGATGTCATGAACCTATTATTGGACGGGTTGGATCCATTCAACCATTCTGGTTACATGATATGCCTTGGTATGAGTGTGGTAGGACTCTGTCAGTGAAGATGAAACATGCAGAGAAATGTCAATGGGGGCCAATGGTTGGAACCCCAAGCACACCTGAAAAGGGTTGTGACCAATAGAGCTATGAAGGGCTCTGTTATAGCTTTGCTTGACTTGGCAGTGTAGAGGCACTTCTGTAGGTGAAGCAAAAATATCTTTGTGCTCCTCTACAATATTGTCGACCTACTTTTTCTAGATAGAAAGGTATTAGGTCGAGGTTGTAGTGGTTGCAGTGACCTTCTATTCACCTTCTAATCGTATAATAAAGAGGATAAACTTTATGGTATGCGATATTAATTTTTGGCACTATTTTGTCGATATCAATGAAATGGAAGTAGTTGGAACTACCTCTGGTACCCTGTAGAGTTGACCCCCTAGAGTAACAATGACACCATAGGACCAAGACTCATAAATAGTGTGACTCTTCCACATATATGGTTGGCCTAAAATAACATCACAAACTTCCAGTGGGGCAACATCACAAAATACCTCATCCTTGAAGCGCTTGATGCCATAGGACAGGCGACACTGCTAGTTGACGTGAAGATATTGTCCATGGAGGAGAAACCTGATGTCGTATGGATGTGGGTGTGGTGTTGTTGGAAACTCCAACTACTTTATGACCTCCGTTGAGATTAATTTATTTTGGCTTCCTCTATCAACAATGAAATTAGGCGGGGTCCCCTTCACCCACATCTGCGAATGGAACATGCACTCTCCCTCGTCAGGCTCCTCTGGTTCTTCTAATTGGATTTTTGTGGTTGTGATGGTAGCAGTGGGTTATGCATCAATGATCTATTTCCATTTATAATGTTCTGGATCAGAGTTGGAGTCAGGATTTGGCTATTTTTCTTTGAGCTCGGCCACCAATCACTATTTCGAGAAACATTCATCAGTGTTGTGCCAAGGTATTTTGTGGAACTCATTCCACTTTCCAGTGTTCTTCTTCATCTTCTTATTACCTTTATTTTCCTCTAGCTTGGACTAGTTTTCTTGAGGTTTGGACTAGTCACACTTTTTGATACTTCTATTGTTGTATATTTGTAGAACTGAACTCACGCATATTTCGTTGCTTAAATTTATACTCGATTTTGACATCATATCGATAAGCGACTCACGATGATGAGATTTATAGAAACTCCATTTCTATTTGGATGTATTTGTGTAGAGCCCCATGGTATTTTAGAACCATATGTCACTTGAAGTCTTTGATACCCAGCTTGGTGCGCAAGGTATGGAAGATATATGTGAACTCCAACATTATTTGGTCCCTCTCTTGATGCAGTGTCATCCATCTCGTGTACTAGTTGTCATAGTTTCCAACAAGCTAATATTGTTCCTTAGTGAAATCCATAAAAAAATCCCAAGTGGGTTCGGCCTCAAAAATTCCAAAATCCTCTATGGAATTTTTCTCAAAGTAAGTCTCCCACCAATTTTTGACATGGGGAAATCCTTAAGGATCACAAAGGTGATATTTTCCCTATCAAAAAAATTGTGGACAAAGAAATAACCTTCTAGCATATTTAACCACTTTTCCAAAGCATCTGCATCTATTTGTCCTTCAAACACGGGAATATCAAAATTAACTTGTACCCTGAAAGGAGCGGCACCTCCAAAGTGGTCACCTGATGAAGACGTGTTTGCTGATGTCGAAAACTATCAAAGGATTTGGGAAAATTTTTACATCATCTCATCCCTATGTCACATGATGGATTCCTCGAGCAATAGTTTAATAGGATATTTTTCTCCCTCATCTCTCTCTTCTTCCTCCATGCAAGGTCATTGGGTTTGGCGAGCATGGTATTTCAGAGGCTCAAGTAGTTCGAGTCCTGCTCCTTATACCATGACCTCGTTGGGGACATGCTTAGAGAAACAAATAAAGAGCAGACTACTTTGATACCACTAATTCATATTTATGAGGGAACAAAATGAACACAAAAATGTGACAGAAACACAAAGATATAGTAATACTCAATTTCTATTAAGGAATCAAATCTATAGAGACTATAAAAATGCAAAGTGAAATGAACTCGCTAGAATGGTGGAAAATTATCTATGAGTTCATAGATGTAACAGTTGTGCTCATTCACAAGAAGATGATTACAATGAGGTCAAAAAGGTATTTTTAACATAAAGCATCAATTATAAAACCCTAAACATCCAAAACCCTAACCCTAGAAGATGAAACACCAAAAGGTTTGTGGGGCCCGATGTGGTTAGTTGATACGTCAACTTCTCGGGGGTGTTACTTTTGCATACGATCTTCATTTTTGGCACTCAGTACCTTGTTGGAAAGGTATATATGAGGAGTACACATTTCATTCATCCTATAATATACCTTACATTACATACTAGGCACCGACGTTCCAAAACAATGTCGTTTAGGTCCTCAAAACAACCCCAGAATTTTAGGACCCGAAAAAAACGTAGAAAACTGCCAAGATAGAAAACTATATTTTGAGCCAGTGGAATAGGTGGGAGGCCACAAATTTCCACCTAGATCACTCTATTTTCTTATTTCCATGCATCTCAGCAGACACGATATTTTAGTGTTCCTTCTTCTCTTCCCACTTTTCCGACAAGTCTAGGCAATCTTTTGTGGCATACTCTATATTGTGACAATAGACAAAAAGAGTGTGTGGTTCAGTAGAAAATAGTGACACATGAAGTACTTCACCGCAATTGAAACAAATAGGTGGTCTTACTCCACCACCACCATACCCTTGTCATCTTCCTCATTCATATCCTCCTCTCGAACCTCCTTGGTATCCCCATTTATCTACGCCTCTGTGGTCACTACCTTTCTATTCTTCTTGGACCCGAAAGGCATTAGCAATGTGGTACTGCTTCAAATGAAGTGGCCACAGTTGTTCACATCATTCCACGTGGATTTTCAGAACTCCTAAAATGGATTATGTGTAGTTTTTTAATACTTTTGTAGTGTTGGGCACCGAGGAGGTATATTTCCCCAGTGTCTACAAATCTTGCACCAAGGGGGGTGGTTCAAAGAGGGGGTTCCTCCATCTTCTCTCGTCATCTCCGATGAGGGATCCCAAATATATTCCTACCAATAGTCACACAAGTCCATTCACAATAGCTAAAGCTTCTTCCCCTTCTCAGAGGGATCCATCTCCATCTTCTACCACATCGATGCTACTACTTTTCACCTCATATTCCTTTGATGTGACTACATCCATCAATATCCAAGGGGATTTGAATTTGTCTTCTTTGACCCTAATACCACAGCTCATGATATCCTCACTTGATACCCTACTCCTAATACCACGTCTCTTTGATGACCTATCTCCTTCTTTTCTCCTCTCTGACACAACACCCTCTTCCGCACATCCTCCTGGTGCAGTCATTTTTCTCTTCCTTTTGGGTCTTACCCCTCATCCTTCACTCCTTTATATCTTATTTTTGCTCCTTTGTTTGGATTTCCTCCTTATATCAACTCTTCTTATGTATCTCTTGGATCTTTCTCTCATTTTCTCTTCTAGGTCCATTCTTTCCTCACCTCATCTCATCATCTTCTAGATCCTCTCCATTGGATCCATTTTCTCTCTATTTTTTCACCTTCCTTCAATCCCCCCCTGCATGAGGGGGTCTAATCAGCCATCCTATTGGTATCCATGCACATCAATCCCTTATTTACAAACAACATCTTAATCCACAGGGGAATTTATTCCAATAGTCTCTTTATGGAGATTTTCTCAAACTTTCTTTCAACCTCGTTGAAAGAATCAATGTATTCAATGGAAAACTCAATTATATATCCTTCCTTCACTCGGTTGAACCAGAAGTCAATTTATATAGTGCACTTATTATCCATAGATTTCAATCTATTGACTATAGTTTGGTCCCATACTAGTGATTCTTAGACTCCCAAAGCAGTATTGATAGATGTATGCCTTTTCAACCATTCATACAACAAACAAGGAAACTCAGTAAATAAAACTTCAAGAAAATATGTGTAGATGTGCCTCTTTTTCCAACATTCGAAGTTGGTTATTACATCCTTGGTCTCATGTTGTGCAAACTTGTCTTCCTTCTCAAATAACTAGTATTTTATTTCTTCTCGAGATGGATTCCACCTCATACTTTCCCTTCATCATGCAATAAAAAACCTTCATGTTCCGACAATGAAACCATTTTTTGGTGCGCATATCTCCTATCAATGGGGGGTTGAAGACCTAGGGGTCATCAATTTTTACCAACAAAAACCCAAGGCATCGACATATTCAATTTTCAGTCAAGGACCAAAGAAGGTCTCACCCAAGATGCCACGAAAAATCATAGAGACAATTTAGTCTTGTCTCAAATACGAAGGGACAATGTACACAAAGGAACCTCTTGGGCATACATACATTCATTCATTCATAAACCATTAAAATGGTACTATGCATAAAGAAATAAATAAACATTTATTCATTCCATCACACAACAGAATAAAGAAATATAGAGCTTCATATTCCATTAATTAGATTCATGCAGATACAAAATTGTAGATACATAGAACATGCGCCACGTGCTCTACACAAAACACTTCTTTTGTCATTCCAAGCCATTTTCTATCTCATTACAAAAAATCATACAACAAATGAGACGGAACTAGTGCTTCACACTAAACTCTTCTCCAAGTCTTCTGCTCCACTCCCCTGAGTGAACGCTAGATTCACATGTTCTTCCTATCCACATGCAGCCCTTGAATATTATTGGAGAGTGGAAATCCTAACTAGCTTTCCAACTCATCCATCCCTTCACCCACGATCCTTTGAGTTGTTATAATACTCAAGTACAAAATATTCCCAAAGATACACTTAGATTCATTGCATGCAGTCTTCTTGGTTCCTTCTGCGTAGTACAAAACTGGGTTAGCACGTGCAGTATTCCTTTGGTCGGTGTTGTTTTTGATCCTTCCTTATGATGCACAATGTGTCTTCATGGGTGTGCATGAAACGTGGCATGCACACGCAAATTCTCCAAAACCTTGGGTGCCAACAATAAAATTGATTTGTTTTTCCATGTCCATGGACAAAAGGGTAGCTCCCAACTCTGATACAAAATCCAAAGAGTTAGTCAGAGTGAATGATCATTTTCTCCATCATGTGATATTTTTCCCAAATCTTCCTAAAGTAGAAATCACAACCCTTTAAGATTATTATCAAGTCATTAACAACCTTCTCCCCATCTGTCATAATCTATTGCAAGAAGATGATAGATGGGTTGTGAACTTCAATTAATCTCTTAAGGGCCAATTGTTTGAGGAATTGGATAGTCCTTTGCAGTTTAGGGTTAGAAGAATAATTTGAGAACATTCCTATAGGAATTTTCTCTAATGGCCCCAATTAAGGACAATTAACTTTCACTTATGATTTATGAGTTAGATTTCTTCGGTGCAAAGGAAAAGATGGATTTTTAACCTCTCTCGGTGGGTTTGTAGTCAATTGTTTCCAGGGTCCCCAATACTTCTACTATTCCTCCAGAAAAAATAGGCACTCTTATGTATCTAGACCTAATATTATATTTAAAATTCTCTAAGGTTTGAGAGCCATTGTGTGTCTCCTTATTAAGTGACAAACTAGGAGATTTCTCAAAAGTCTTACTAGCCCGAGGTGGTGGCCCTACCAAAACATTGAGGGGAATAATGGTGGGGGTGTGGCTTCTTTGATTCAAGATAATTTAGGAAAGAAGTCACCAAGTCATTCACAGTTCATTTCTTTTAACCCTATTTCCCAAGACCCAAAGCACAAATTGTCAATCTTTGGGATAGTAGAAGAAAGAGAAAATAGTTTCTTACCTTATTCAATCTTGCATTCAACTCAATTCTCCAGTGGAATCTTCAAGTTCTACATATTTTTATTTCAAGGTATTTCAATAGATACTTTCCTTTGGAAGACTTTCGAGGATAGCCTCTAGAGGATCCATGTTTTGAGCGCTCTAAGGGATACTCTTTCACTTCTGAGGCTCCTTCTGAACTGAACCCAGTCCTTTCATTTGCTGGGAAGAAAAAATTCCTTTTCCAAATTTCCATATACATGGCATATTCCACATTTGAAAGGAATTATTTCATAGTCCAAGGGTTGATAGTATATGGTTGGCCCTTTTTTGATAATAATGGAGTTTCCTAGACCCTTTGTGAGGTCCATTCCAACAAGCATTCTGGGCATTCCCATATTTCATGTGTCTCTATAATAATTATCATCTTCATATAATACCCGCAGGGAATTACCAATTTCACTAAAGACTTCATATGACCATAGGATTAGAGGTAGACCCAATAGCCTAACCTAGATCAGATAGTAATCCATATGGGTTGAATTAGCATCAAATTATAGGTGCACCATCTTAAGAAAGAGTGATTGTGAGCCCTGTTGTGATCTTTCTTGGAGAATTTTATCAACATCCACCTTTTACTTAAGGATTCAAATCATCCAACCTTTGACCAATGCCATGCAGTGAGGGGAGTAACCAAGTACTGCAACAAAGGTTTCTTGTGTCCATACTTTTAAGGATTCTTTGTTCATACATTTTCTTAGGAAGTGACCCACAATGGTTGAGTCCTCGAGCTCAATAACTTCATTAAGTTTTATATTATCTCTTAAGTGTAATTTTATAACCTCAACCTTCTATTTAATGCACTTTTTACTCTTCCTAGATTTCCCTGAACTCAAACCCTCCTAGTTTGATGCCAAGGGTTCATAGGTGGGGATTATACTCATCAAATATCCTATGAGAATACCTCCAATGAAACCTTGCTTGAGTTTTTTTTCAAAAAAAACCTTCTTCCCAAGAGATGAAGATAGTTAGGAGCCTAGAATTAGGCCTAGTGGATCATCCTTCAAAAGTCTTCATGATTTTTGCAAGATATATGGCGGTGAGTATAAAATCTCATCAATATCCGCACGTAGGGAATAAAATCACTGAACTTTCAAATCCAGCACCTTGTTCCTTCTAGGATCACCTTAAAGATCAACTTGATAGCTTAATATATTATTTGACGTTATGTCACACGATCCCTGTAAGTTGGAAATTAGGCCACTAAATTATTGTCTTTCCAACTGACCTATAATTGTGATGGTTTCTTCCTCCAACATGTTTACTCGAAGATTCATACTTCTAATCAGAGGGGATTCTGATCTAAGCACAAGATCCACTAGAGAAAACTAGATTTGATGGCCCTCGAATGGATCCTCAGATAAATATACATGTTCATTATCCATACTACGAAGAAAACCCTAGTCCTACGAAAGCCCTAAAATATTCATACCCATGCTTGAATGTCTTCTCTTTTCATCGTTTATATCTATCTACACAAAATATTTACTGGATATTTTTGGGAAAAAAATCATAGGATATCGTCATAGCTTACTAATCTTGTAGCTTATCCCATATATACTCTAATTTATCCATTTGTCTCTCTAGGGTCACTAGACAATGGATCAACAAACCCACAATTCTATCTGATCAAACCTATTCATTGCCCTTAAATTATCATGTGTGATTGATCTATAGTCAGGTGTGATTGTTTCTGATAGCATGAACTTTATTTGCTAGGGTTTATGGAATAGTGTGAACCCTTGATGTCTAAGTATTTATTGTCACAATCACCATTACGACAACATTATTGGCTCAACACCTCCTCCATTAACATTGTGTCGATGCATCGGTTAGTTTCTCTTTGGTTCCTATAACATAGATTTCCAATCAATCATATAGAATCCAACACTTATACAAGGTTAGGTTTGGAATTTATTCATCATGTAAGTAATTTTTAAGATGGTTATGAACCAAGCTTAGATTTTAATGATACATAAATAGATGGTACTATCATCCAGACCTTGTAGCTCCAAGACTTTTGAAGATGAAGTTTGCTAATGGATGGTTGGATTCCCATATCCAAGATAGTCAAAATTAGGGTTCCCTAGGCTCCAATGAAAGGGTTCAAAAACATTCCTTGGCCCACAGTGGATCTCCCCTCCCAACCAAATATAGAATTCCCTCCTTTACTCCATGATGAGGAACCAAAAAATCCCTCGAGATTTATCACATTACCATGGAAGTATTCACTCACTACAAACTGAAAATTCATATATGTATATAGAATAAATGAAGTAAATTTACATACTCACAACTTATCACATGATATTACAATATTCAAGCTCTCCAAAACCCTAGATAGGAAAAGTATGAAAATCCAAGCCACCACCAAAGATCCACAACTAGAAATCATCAACACCAACAAGTCCTCCCTAGCTTCAACAACAAGCTTGTATCAAACAAGATCTCCACACTATCACTATTGTTTTCCTTGAGGTTTATAAACCCTATCCATGTTGCATCACATAATTACATGGCAAGACAACTCTAGCACTAGCCCCCAAATCCACATGTTGATACTAGGATTTTAATCCTTAAACCCTAGGTCTTCAACTCTTACATAAACACAAGCACCAAGACCTCCATGGAACATAAATAATACCATAAATGAATCTACTTCTAATCAAGGCATCACACCAAGCTCAAGACCCATCAAGCTCATTTCTTCCTAATATTTCCTTAGCCTTACATCCCAAAAGAACAAAGCTCCAAAACCATGCAAGGTGTTAGCTCCATTCTCCATGTCTTCTACTAAGGTAGAAACCCTAATGCTACAAAAAAAAGTCACAAAGAGTCATCATCACGTCAAACAACATCATGTTCTTCTCTAAGGTTTATATGCATAGCTCAAACCCTAGCATCTCTCAAGAGAAATCTCTCTAAGAACATACAAGACTTCTCTTTGTCTCTCTCTCTCCTTGTCTTATCCTAGGTTTTCTTCATCAACCCTGGCATCTTTCTCCCTAAAAGACTTCTTCTCTTCTCCTAAGGTTTCCTCATGAACACTAATGTCTCTAAGATAAGTACAAAAGAGTATAATTATGGTGATGAATACAAAATATCTCTCCTCCTTTATATATACAAGTAGGTGATTAAGGCTAACATAAAATAAGGACATGTGTCCATACAGGTAACCAACAAGGCAACCCCACATGGATCACTCTACAATACAAGGATGTACACATGTCAAACTAGGGTTTATCCAACCCCCAAAGTGAAACACTTCGAACATGATCCTCCTTGGGCTCAACACCCCTCTAAAGATGATCCACTCTCCAACAAGCTATTATTCCAACACCGCCTCTTCCACATTTCTTTGTTGTCCAAGTGTTCTCATGCAAGGTATTCCTCCTTTAACTATGTTCCACTTGCCTCTCATCTGACTAATGCTACTCTCGTGTGTGCCAATGTGTCCAAAGAGTTCCAATGATCCTCAACATATGTGTCCAAGTCCATCACCAACCTACATGAAATATTCTCCTCAATCCATTCATCCTCAAGTCAAGTGTCCAACCTCCAATGTAAGTATAACATGGTCCCAAACTCCAAGCACTAAGTGTCCAAAATGCCTCCTCCTAGGTAGGAACACCCCCTAATCGAGCAACTAACTCCCCCATTGTGTGCACCCAACGAATTAGTCAACATGTTGATCAAGATAACAACATCCTACGTAAGGGCATTGTGTGAACACTTTAAACCAAGATCAAGCATCCACCCAAACTAAGTCATTCATATATCCATAAAACATTACAAAGGAAATAGGAGACATATTGCTCTCCCAGCGAGATGAAAACACTTTAGGAGTACCCCAAAAGCTAACAATTTTCTTATAAATCAGAGAATTTTATTAAATATTTTAAGATCTATATTGATAAATATCATGTTAACCATATGTTAATTAAATATGAATGATGGATATATCATTAATATTAAAACTATTTCTTCATATAAAGAGGAAAAATAAATTTACCTTTTAAAAACATCATTTCTCACCCAAACTCTTAATTAATACGATAGATTATTTTACTTTTACAACTCCATGCATTTCTCATTTTATAATCTTTATATGCCTATAAAACAACAAACTTTTCAAAATACCTTACATGAAGTTTTACATGTTACTCTTTTTTTTTTCCAAAGAAAAGTTTGTAATTTTATTAATATAAACAAAATTACAATGTAGCAGATGTTATTCAAAAGAAGCTCTTTCGACCTTGTAGATATCCTTTGAAGTCGCATATCTCTTCACCCTATTCTATATACTATAGTCAATATTTAACAAAGTTTTATGTCATCATCTCAAACAAATAAACATATACTTCACCTATTTATCTACCAACAATAGTTCTCAGACTTATATAAGAAAATGGAAAACAAAAAAGTAAACAGATTCCTCAACCAACTCTTTTCTAGGTTTGGAAAGTTCATCCACTATCCTATTCATGTTCCTATATCTGTGTGAAAAGGATATTTGTGAAAAAGTTGTAAATAGTGTTTGTACATCATTAAACATGGGTTGTGATGTAAAGTTCATCAAGATTACTTCCTTACGCATCCAATGAATCACAAAAAGCAAGTCACCATAAATTTGAATATGAGAAACTCTCAATTCTTAAACCAGTTTCAAAACCAATTTAAATGTCATCATCTCATAATAATTATTTACTTATTCAATTTCAACTTTAAATTTAATTCTATGATTTTGAAAACTTCCATATTATTTATTAACATTACATAAAACTATAAAAACAATCCTCAAAATCATAATTACATCTTACAAAGCCTCAAAATTAATTATATTATTGTTTTTAACAATTATAAGTATGGATTGAGTATTTAGAATGGATAAATTAATTATATTATTGTTTTTAACAATTATAAGTATGGATTGAGTATTTAGAATGGATACTATGTGGTCATAATGTTTTATTACATGAATAAAATTAATATTAATATTAAAAATAAAAAAATTTAACGAAACTATAAAATTAGTAATATTAATATTTTTTAGGTTGAATAACAAATATGTTAACATAAGTTGAATATTTAGAGTACAAATAATGTGATTATGATGTTTTATTATATGAATAAAAACAATGTAGATCACTTAGAAATAACATGTTTAATAAATCAATATCATGCATAAACTTAGTAAGTTTTATTATAGAAATGAAATTAATATTAATAAAAGTAAATTCACAAAATTATAAAATTACTCATATTATTATTTTTTTTAATAAGTATAAGTTCAATAGTTAGAATACAAATCATGTGATTATGATATTTTATTATATGAAAAAAAATATTGTACTTTATTTATAATAATAAATCAATATCATACATAAACTAGTTTATTGTAAATAATTTTAATGGGGTTTTTTTAATGAAGTATTAGTATTATTAATATTTGTGATGATTCTGACTAATTTATATATACAAGTTTTGAATGGGTTTTTTAACGAGGTCTTAGAGGCCAATCACAAATTCTTCTTATATTTGGGAGATTTGTGTTAACTTATATCCAACTTGGATTTCTTTTAAATTTTCAAGTTTTGTCGAATATTGATTATTTATTAAAATCTGAGAAGCCCTGTCTCAACTTAACCTTCCACGCATTTTCGTAAAGGCACAACTCATAACAGTTTCAAACTCAAATGAAGTTATAACCATGCCTTGTTCTCACCGACATGAATCTCTGCTTTAAAAACACATTATTTTATATCTGTCAAAATATAATACAATAAAATAACGTGTTAACTTATGTTATATCACTAAATGATATGTAAGAAGATAACAATGTAAAAAACATAATTATTTTTCATATTTAATAAAAATTATTTATTATATATTAAATGTTTTTCTTATAAGTAAATTAAAATAGACAGTGTTAAAGTTCATCATGTCTTTCCTTTTATATAATTATGATCTCTAACTACCTATTAATGAGTGTTAATGGGAATTTTACATACATCAAAGCATATCCATGATGAGTGGGTTGAGCTCACTAATAGATAGAGTGATAGAGCACTACTTATTTCCATAGGATTTACATTTATACTTTGAAATGCAATAAGAAAATATAAATAAATACATGTTTAATTGTCGTTTTTTTTTGTTGTGTGAGTAACTTGGTTGATCTGGTCCCATCTCCAAGAAAACTGGCAACTTACACACAGATCAAATAATCACAACTTTTCTCATTTCCAGATTGAAATTCCAAATAAGTAATAAGATTTGCAAAATATAACACCCGAACTGATCTTCAAGTAAATCAAAATCCTACCAATCATAGCATTCACACATGACAATATTTGACAAAATATACAAGAATTGTTGAGGGGTAAGAAAGTAGAACTATATTATTAATAAAAAAAATTGACAACAAGTGTGCACCTAAACCTTGTTGTAGCACATCCTTCACTAAAGAATGGGTCCTCTCATCCTTAGCCACATGTACTCAACTCTCCACTAATATAATCACATCCTTTCTTTGATAGAGAAACCAAAGGATGGCCAAACAACCTCTACAAAAAAATGATCATCGCTTGAAAAGAAAAGGTTCGTTCTATTCAAACAAAGAGAAAACAAGATCCAAATATAACTTACCAAAGGCTAGAAATTTCTCCATAGTAATGGTGGCTTCTCTTATCATCGCTTTCCTCAACCTAGGACTTCTTGTTTGTATGTGTAGGAAGATGATATTCTTAAGGAAGAGTGAAATGCATGTCATACAAGTGTGAGGTATGTATACTCTCCACTTGGGGCCCATGCACTATGTGCAATTTGTTCTTTTTCAAGGTATTATGAGGGCGCTCGTGGGTTTAGTATTGAAGAGTCATGAACTAGTTGTGACTTTTATTAAGTGATTGTTGCTAGGAAAACGCGCGAGCATGTAGTAAAGGACTTAAAATAAACTTGGAGATGTTCTATCAATTTTGGCATAAAAGGTGTAAGTGGCTTGACTCGGCTGATTTGATCAAGAGTGATGAAATATAAGTATAATAGATTCCCCCTAATGTCTTATGTCATAAAGGGAGCGGATGGTAGAAATACATTATAAAGTGGAGAGGTTGCTAACAAGTGAGCCAAGGAGGAATAAACTTGGAGATGTTTTGTCAATTTTCGCATAAAAGGTGTAAGTACCTTGAGTCAGTTGATTTGATCAAGGGTGACAATATATAAGTATAATATATTCCCCCTAATGTGTTAGGCAAGAAGGGGAGCAGATGGTTGAAATATATTATAAAGTGGAAATGATGTTCACAAGTGATCCAAGGAGAAGTTCAATAGACTAAGAATTTGGAAGGTACTTACAAGCAAAGACCCAAGTATTCGATGAAAAATTATTCTCGAGGTGGGCATACTCATTCTTAGGTGAAAACAAGCATGGTCGTCTAATAAATTGCATTACATATCCATGAAGTATATAATATGAAAAACCATGGCCATAGAAGAATACACAATGGATCCATATCAAAACAAGATCGTGGTCACGAATAGATAGACAGTGGATTGATGTCTCAATGCACATAAAGAGAACCCACTAGAAATGTAAAAATTGCAAAATTAGTCCTCCAAGGTACCCATATAGAAGTGGTATTTTATAATAAAATCAAGTGATGGAACCTTAAAGGGATGTCATCATATCCCAAGGTCTTCAATCCAAACCCACCATAATTATGAATCTAACCCATATGAATAAGTGATTTGAAATTTAAGTAGAGGTATTCTATCGTAGCGATGTTAAGAGCTCCATCCCAGTGTTGTTGAGAATGGGAAATTGGAAATGCATGAGGAAAGCCATGGACAAAGATGATAAATTATCATGGGAAGTGTGAGGCAACTCAATGTACCACTTAGTTTCAATCCTTGTTAAGGTACACTGGAAAAGACATATTCATACACTATCATCGATCAATGAGTTCGATAAACACCAAAGATGGAAGGTCATTACATGGTTTGAGAGACCTTCTCCTAGATTACTCTCAAACTTAGGAATGGCTAAAGGTAGTTTAGGTAAGATGATAGGACATGGAAGGTGATTGTTAATCGACCCATTCATTAAACGAGATAAGTCAAGGAAATTCAAAGTTACAAAGAATAGAAACTGGGTAGATGCACTGAAATCGAGATCGCTAGATGAAAATCCCAACATTCCACCATATGACATGTTACCACACATATGAATTTCCCCCAAGGCATATCCACTACTAGGAACATTCTTATTTTCCACCNCCCCCCCCCCCTCAAAGAGAAAAATCCATATGAGGTATTGTTGTACTACCTATAGGGATACCAAAAATCAATGTAGACCTACTTCTTATCTGAAAGTCAATTCCATAGATATTTTCACCTCTAAAGGAGAATGAAAAACTAGGCAGTTGAGATCCTAATGTTGACAAACCAATGCTAGGAAAACCATAGGAAGGAATACCAACACTAACTATTGGCATTCCTACATAGGAATCGTCACTACTCATGGAACTATGAATAGAAGGACTAGTGCTGCTAATCAGTGTCATAATTGGGACACTAGTCCCCAAGTCAAAATACTAGAAGTAGAGAGATTAGATCCCGCTAAACCCGATGAACCACTAACCCCTCAAATCTCTCTGTGAATGTTGCATAAGAAAGAAAAGGGGTCTCGGGGAAGAAATTCATCGATCTAAATAAGCAAAGGATCTTAGGGACTACTCAAGGGAGGATTAAAATTACCTAGAGGGGTGTTGTCTATGACTTCAATCTCTGACGACCAAATTCTTCTTGGAAAAGAAGAGGGTGAACCTCTTCCATTACAAAGTTGTGCCTGTTAAGGCCCAATAAAAATATTCCTTTGACGATATTGATTCGGACTCAACTATTTAGATTCTTCTCTAATGGGATTGTTTAGAGCAATATGTGTCTCATCTTCTGACTCACTATGAGGATTTTCAAGAACATCTATCCTATGTCTTAACGAAGGTGGTGCAATGATTTAGGGAGAAGCACCTTGAATCAGCTTGGATTAACATGGTGTCGGGTTATCCACTTTGAATTTTTAATATTGGTTCAAAAATTTGTAAGAAACCCACAAAATCAACTCTAAATCCAACTAGACACAATCACTGAATATAAATCCCCTAAAAAATCTAAAATAAATCAATAAGAAAAACCACTCCTCCAAGAATATGACTAGGGTGTTATAGGTCATGAACCAAACTAGTGAAGAGTTGAAGAGAGGGACTATTGAGGATCAACCTAGGATTATGAGGGCCCAAGTCCAACTAGTGAATGTGTGAGGAATAGATATAGTAACATTTTGTGAATTAATCACCCAACGTGCAATCTCTCTAGTGAATATGGAAAACATCAAAAGTGGTTGAGAACAAGATCTACTATCTACTCTAGGTACTGAAAGAACTTCCCACTCACAGTCACCTACCAAGAACCTAGGAATAATGACTAAGGATGCCACTTTTTTATCAATATCTAGGGGGAACATTCATGAATTAAGGTTTTGTCTTGGGTAGGAGATACATGTCCAGTATTGTAAACAAAATTTTTGAAAGAAGGTGTCACCTCAAGGAACATGCCAACTTATCGTGGAGCCCCCAATACTGTATCCACCCACTAATCAAAGAGCAAGGGGATAATATCAACACATAAACTAGATTTACCTAGTGCTTGACGCCTATGTGAGAGGAGATCTCCTCAAGAATATATATATATATATATATATATATATATATATATATATATATATATATATATATATATATATATATATACTAATGGACTTTATCACTCTATATTCAGTCCTACTTTCATTTTGGTGTCCTTCAATAATTTACTACCCAAGCTACATCAAGGCCCTACAACCTAGACTATGTTGGGTTTTTTTTAAAGAAAATGAGTCTAGTTCTTTTTAAATTCCATTGCTTTTAGTGTTTGTTCTTTATTCAATAACGGGTGTGGAGTGAAACTCTTGTGATGTTTATAAACTCTAGACTTATTGGAAGATAAATAAATTGTCAAATATAGCATGCACATGTATATTTTATTTTGAATGAAACAATGCAAATCTTGAAATTACTTTGATTTTCACAAGAATATGAGGAGATCTATCTAAACTTTCCAATGCAATGCAAATATCTTTTTTATATTCCTAAAACATCCTTTCGAAAACAAAAATAACTTGGAAATGCACATTTGCAATATTTAGTTAAAAAATGACTCAAAAGGAAAAGTGTCTTTGGAATTTTTTAAAGCTCTTTTCAACTTCATACAAAATGTCAAAAAATTAAGAAATAATTAGACACACAGTACAGGATAAAAAAAAACTCCAACCTTAAAGAAATAATAGGTGGATTGATTAGTTGTCCATGGTTAAAAAGGATTTAAATAAGTTTTATTAGTTATAAGTTTGTGTACATTCTATTCTCGATTATCAATGGTGAGCTACCAAAAAGGATCTCCAAAGAAATCAGGGCTTACCTCCAAGTGGTCTCTAAAGTTAGAAGAGAACACTAGTTCCTAGGGGATTATTTCAAAGTAATTAGGATATATGGGGATTATTTCAAACTAATTAAGATATATGGGGATTATTTCAAACTAATTAAGATATATGGGTCAAGCCTAGTCCCCTACATGATACCCACATTTTTGTCCCACCAAGGTTTTTGTGTAGGAACATGTGAGGTGACTCTCTCGTGTGGATGATAAGTCTTTTTCCGGGGTAAAATACAAGGGTTATGCCATCACCAACCCTAATGGCATCCATGAGGCTGATAAGATCCTAAAAACCATTAGTTTCCCATTGGACAAAGCATGCAAGTATGAACTCATTTTTTCATACCCAAAGCCAGGGGAAACCAAACCACTAGGCTCAAGGACCACACAATCATACCAAATGATGAGAAATTAGAAAGAGAAATTGGAAAATAGGGACTCCTAGGAGGAAGTGTAGTTAATTATCACTACTAATGGGAAGAATTTGGAGGAAGCTACTACATGTTCCCTTCTTACCCCAAAGGTGAAAAAGACTGATGTTACCCTCTACTACATGTTCTACAAGAAAGACGATCAAGGTCCTACGAATACAATTATAAGTTTTTGGTCTTGCTACAAGATCAAGGGACTGAGGTAGTAGATTATAATTTGAAAACATAAAATAGGTGCCTAGTGGGTAATGCAGACTTACCTTAAGAAGGAAAAGGCACCATATGGAACAATCCTAGAATTAGTTGAGTTTTTCAAAATTTATGATGAGTTTCATCAAGATGATGACTATGAGGAAGAACTAGTGAGATCCTTATTCCCACAAAAACAAGAAGAAGGGGTATAAGAAAATGAAGATACGATATGCTAGGTAATAACTCGAGCTAAAAAATTATGACGACCCTTTGTATACAAAGGGATTTAAAATGGCCAAGGCCATGGATTTGAATGGCATAGGAAGGTTAGTAAAATTTGAGTAGGGCCCCTAGAATATGACAATGGAAGAAAAAGGCCCATACATGTATGGCTACGGGCTACTCAAAGCATCCTTGTTATTGGCAAGGCATATCTCTAATCTACCTTCCAACCCTTCCAAGAGAAATCATAGGAATTTGATAATAAAAGGCCAAAATTAGGTAACATAATATAACTATTGATTCATTGGGCCTAGGAACCTCTAATGTTGTAGGAGAAGATCAACAAGGCAACAATCCTCCTCCCCAACAACAACAAACTCCTTAGGGAAGCCATGAGATCTTTCCATATTCTATTGAGGGAGATAGAGGCCCTCTTGGTAATGATGGGAATGTTGACAAAGATAAATAAAGAGACAAAAAGAAGAGGAAGGAGGAGAAAGATGATGAAGAAGAGCCTAATGCCAAGAAAGGAAAGAAAAATTAATCAGGTGGCGAGTCTGGAGATGTTTTTAAAACTCACACCATACCTAAGGTGGTAGGGACCTCTTCTGATACCATCACCCATCCCCTTCAACCCCCTCCAATTAGTTCAATGTTCTTTCTATCTACATCACAAGTGGGACCCATAACACAAATGGCTTTGACCTTATGCAGATCTCTAGTCCCCAATATAGTATGTTTGGTCCCATCCAAACCCTCTTCTCAATAGATCCACTTGTTTTAATAGAAGAATGGAAAGAAAAGAGGAAGGTTTGGAAAATCTAAATTAACTCATCTCCCATGGCATACCCTCTTGTTGGCCCTAGGCTCCTCTCGAGCTATGATTCAAAAAGTGGGATGTTCATTATGACTACCTTGGAACCCTTAGTGGTCAAACATGCAAGCTCAAGATTGGAGGGAACACGGGTAAATATTCAAACTTCTCAACTTCCCCTCATGACAATATCAATATGGAAAAGAATAGTAACATGTCAGTTTATGATAAATACCTCAATTCCATTAAATAAAATGATAATATGGGCCACAGGGTGAATTCTTTATCAATGGAGACTCAATTTATGAAGGTGGCCATGCAATCCCTCAAAGTAGAAAAGAAGAACCTTGAGGGAAAACTAATGTCTATGCAAAAGGATCCACAGTTGTCCAAGGAGGCGATATCTCTACTAGAACAAAATAAAGTGAAATAGAAAACTTAAAAAGCTCTAACAACCCAATTTGTATCCCCCTAAACCAATAGTTGATGGAATAAAAGAAACAAATGGAAGAAGAGGTGGATTTTTTGAACAACACAAAAACCTAGATAAACATCAAAGATCAATCATTAGTTGAACATGTGTTATCAATGAAATTTGCCAAGGTGGATGCCATGAAATTTTCCACAAAATTGGATAAATCCCAAGAGAATATTAAAATATTGAAAGCCAAGGTCTCTAGGGTGGAAAAGTTAGAGACAACTCCTCCCATCATCATGAACTCAAGTGTAGGGAATTTGACCTACCCTAATCTTAAACAAAGGATACAAGAGTTGTTGAGGGAGGTTGAGGCATGGAAATCCAAGCATGAATAGGTTGATGATAAGGCTCAATCCAACATATGCTAACTGATAAGTGAAAGGATGATTTTTAAAAGTAGGGCCAACTTAGATTCTGAAAAGTTGGGAGCGAAAATATTCTTTTTATGTTGTGACATAACATTATGAAAAAAGTCAGGAGGAGAATGTTTGTAATGACCCCCATCGTTACGACAACAAAAGCGACAATACAACAGGTAAAAAAAAAAATTATTGATTGTTACGTTAGGAAATTGAAACATCATAATGGAAAGTGATATCATTGACAGATCATTCACATATAGTAACAAACAACATAATGCATTAATAATCATTTATGATAGAGAATCGACATATCATCATCGATCATCAAGGCATTAGAGCATTCTAATAAACCAACATAAGTAATATAAAATTATAGGCACAAGAGAACATAAATACTAAATCCATCTAGCAACGACATAAGTCGAGGCGCAATAATTTGTTGAATTATTTTTGGGTGCAACAATTATCTACTTAACTTTCAGGTGCACAATTAAATCATTCTCAAGGAATCATATAGTAACAACATGAAAAGCGTGCTAGTAAACTAAGGTGTAGACATAAGCATCAAATTAGCCCAAGCGTAAAAATCTAAACACTTATTCTTCGTCATAAACCAAGGCGCAAGGGAATTCAATATTAAACAATCAAGCCTCAACATAGATTAGTGGAGAATTAAATCTAAGTAATAAAACGATCACGTGTCAACATATACAAGTGGCGGAATAGAAACTAAGTAATAACCCGATCATATAACAACATACATAAGGGGTGAAATAAACTCCAAGTTATACAATGATCTCGCATCAATATATCCAAAGGGTGAATTAGAATCTAATTAATACAATGATCTTGCATCAATATAACTAAGTGGCGAATAGAATCTAAATAATACAATGATCTCGCATCAATTCAACTAAGTGGTGAATAGAAACTAAATAATACAATGATCTTGCATCAATTCAACTATGTGGTGAAATCGAACCTAATTAATATGCGTTCCTCGTTATTTCTATGATTCTTGAATGATAATCATATTCAATGATTATTACCATAAAATAATGTTAATTATATTAAACTTAGTCACATTACAATGGATTCTTTTTCTGTATAAAATAAAACTTAGGCACATTACAATGGATTATTTTTACTCAATAAAATAAAACTTAGAAAGCAAGAGTAGTAAACCTTTCTTAACAAGAGAATTAAAAGTCCATTATATATTTTATTATTTTATCATTCTCACTTTTAAGAATGTCACTTTTGTTATCTTTTCATTCAATAAAGAAATCATATCCATATTCCACCATTATAATGTTATTGAACCAAACGATCATGATCAAAACCTTCAATCATGGAATAATTACATAGCCTTACAACTCAATAACATTCATATTCAAATAGACTATCATAATACTTACTAAAACACCGTGCATTATTGAAAATTACTGTCCTTAAACAATTACAAGGAATATAATGGTGAGGGCAGAATCTCGTTATACAAGGAACAATCGTTCAGTAACCAATCCTGCTTTTTTAAATATTAAATTGAACCTAAAATCATTAACTCAAGCGGGAAAAACAATGGGCTTTAGCGCCCCAATTTCACTAAGGTACCCGCCTAAACCAAGCAGGAGGGTGGCTATGAATGCGCTAAGGTGGGTGGAAACTTTGCTGAGTGAAAAACTGTCAAGCGCAGAGGAAATATGTCTATCAACAGAGGTAAGAGACCGTCTATACGTTGAGTAAAAAGAGGGTTGTCGAGCTGAGCGAATGGGTCAAACTCAGAGGAACAAGAGTTTCTCCAGTCCTTCCTATCTGCTAGATGTATCACTGCTTTCTTGCATGGATTTGGTTATGGGCTTCCGTGTGGTGGTGGGCAAGGGCTAGTTTGCAAGAACTGGTTTGGTTCAAACTCGAGCTAGCTTGTAGGCTTACTCATGGAAATGAGTTCTTTGCTGGAAAGTAAGTGAACAAAAATAAAACTTAGACTATGGGGTTGACATTCTGGAGCGATAAGGAACTTAGAGAAGGGTCATGGAGAAACGAACTGTGCCATAAACTCTTTTTCCTTTGATTGACAACCAATAAATGGAGTGGGGAGATACTTTTCCAGAGAATGATTGATTTACGACAAATAGAATTGGGATATACCAGGAGAGGCTGCCCCATATTTAGCATAGAAGGTCGGGACGGATAGAAACCTGGCCGTAACAAAGCGACCAGAATAGGGAGACGTCTAGCGGAAGGTTTCCCAGCGTTCAAGTCCTTCCTAGGACAACGTTAAATGCGTGAGTACTATATTTTAAACACCAAACACATAACCATTGTTGAACGAAAAAAGGGAGGGACTGTGTGGAAAAGGAGAAGTGTCACGGATAAATAGCAACCCAGGGAGAGTAACCTCTACATTTTTTTCATTTTTTTTGCAGTGACCAGCCCCAAAAAAGAGATGAAAGAGGAGTGACGATGGGTGCCTTTACCAAGATCGATGAGCTTTATCAGAAATCGAATTTCCCTTGTGAAGGTTATGGAACAATAATACACCCAACTTTGCAAAAAGAAGGGGTTAAACATCATCACATATCCACTTTATTTTCTATAGTTTGAATCATTAAGAGTGCCCTTGAACAATGATGAAAAGAGAAGATGAAATTTGTGTAAGAGAATTAAAACTATAATGCCAAGTCTGGTCAACACAATTTTTTTGGTGTGAAGTCCAATGAAAACCAGAAATGCAGAGACACAAATTGCAGAGATAAGTGAAACGCAGTGCAACAAAATGCATCTAGATCGCAAGCTAATTACGGGGCAAAAATATGAAGGTGCATAAATATATAAAAGAATCTAGGGCTCATAGATAGAATTTGAGTTTTACAAGCTAAGCGAATAAGAGGTAAAACACTCTGACATGGAGAGTAAGTAGGACGCAACAATAGTGAAGGGAAAAATGCAAAATTTTAAATCAACCATGGATTCTTCATTATCAAAACAACAAAACAAGTGCACACCCATCTAGCTTCAAGGAACCATTAAAATTTTCATCAACATATAATTTCACATACAATTTTCAAACTACTTTCAAATGCAATTTAACATGTGTACCGTAACCGAAGGTGTAGAATCCGAAGTGGTTGTCCCGTGCTTGCGCTTCATCCAGCTCTTGCTTGCTAACCACTGAGATCTCACTGGTACCTCCCAACCAACGCTATGGGTACTCTTCTTCCCCTTGAGCCCCCCCGAGCTACAAAGGGACCACGCACACAAACTAGAGAAATCTAGTTCCCATCTCGCCTCGCAAGGTCGAGCTACCACTCTCTATCCGAGCTAGGTATCCCAACTACCACAAGAAAAATCATTCAAGAGAAAAAATTGACAGCATAACCTTACGCATACCAGACGTGATCCCTTCCTCTTCTTTGTCATTTCTTTTATATATTTCTCTTAGTGACCACATTCCAAATGCACGTTAACTTTTTTTTATTAAAAATTAATTAGGAAATACTCTCCCTTGTACACTTGTCACTCGATCCCTTAGTTGCACTAGAAATTCATTTATTTAATTAAATTAAATTCCAATTTCCCTTACCCATCCTAAAAGCGTTCCTAAAAACGCTCCTTGTTGTCCATTTATTCCCTCAATTTCATTTAGTGATTGACGCCTTTCTTAAAGCTTAGTTGAGTTTTATTTAGGAAAGTTCTCTAGACTATATTCCTTTCTATGTTCCACATTCCTTTTTACATTTAATTTCCCCTCTTTGTCTAAGTTCCTTATTAGCATGTCTTTGCACATAAACAATAATTAATTCTTAGATAAATTATTTCTCCTTTAAATTCTTAATTTGATTTTTCTTCATCCCCCTTTTTTTATTGATTAATTAATTTTTTAGTCCTCGTACCCTATTTAGACCTAGGATTTAATTTCAACTAGGCTTAGCATTTTTTTTTGGGGGGGGGGGAATTTTATAATTAATAAACTTTACTCATACAACATTTATTTTAAGGTTGACCACATCAAAATAAAATATTGTTTTCTAGGCACCTAGGTTCATTGACTCACCAATACTAAAAATTGTGGTGTGCCCTTCAAATTGCACTACGTGATCCAAGGGTGCCACTTGCCTTTATCCATGTTTCATTCATGTGATGTTCCCTTCAAGACGCTCCAGGGATGATTTTAAGGATGGAAATTCATTTTAAAATGTAGAAACCTTGGCGAATCTTACTAATCCTTCATATGCCAACTATAAATGTTTGGCAATATTTTTGTAAAAATATTAAAATTTCTAAGGATTTTATATAGTTTCTATACAATTTTGGCGATTTTTAAGGTAAAATAATTTTATCCTATAGAATTTTGGCGAATCATTTTTAAAATAACAAATCTCGTTTTTGGAAAAACCATGGAAAATTAGCCCTGGAGAAAAATTTAGCCCCTAAAATCATCCTTGAAATGCACTACGTGCTCCAAGGGTGCCACTCGCCTTTGACTGATTTTGGTAGATGTCCATCCCTTGGATTCAATACTCCATCAGGTGACCTTATGGGATATTAAGGGCCTCTAAAGAATAAGGACCCTGCCTTATTGTGTGCCCCTTATAATATTCATGAGCGATTGTCTTAGTCTACCCTCACGGCATCGTGGATCTCTCGAACTAGGTAATCGTTAACATACAATTCGAGCCACATCGAGAGTGCTAGTAGGATGTTGCAGGGTTACTTCCACACCTCTCCCTCAATATATTTGGATTTCGTACATGGCCCCTTTACTCCTAATGTGAGTCTGATTAGCAAGCAATTGTCAGCCTGCATCCATAAACGGAACATGTCAATGATCCACAAACAACATCATAATATACCTGCTCGTATGTCACATATGAAAAAATAGAGATACCCAACCATATATATTCCACTCCCTTACTCGATTCAGAGTCCAAGGAGGTCCATCAATGCCATCAGAATCCCCAATCTGTCAATGTCCTGCACACTTAGGAGAACCCATCAATAGCACATGTCTATACATAGATAATTAAATAACATAACATCATAATCCATAAGCATCGTCATCGGAATCCATAAGTGAAGTAGACAATCATATAATGAACCAAATCACTTGCACGCAAGTGTCCTCAAAGAATAATTCAAATCAGGTGTGCACAAGAGAGAGATGTTACATACACCCCCTCCTGTTTTAAACTTTGTCCTGAAGTTTCACATTATATAAGTGCATAAAATAAATTATCTAACAAGATCTAAATGTCTGGCTATCAAAAAAAAATGGAAAATGTTGGCGCATATCATATGGGTCCTCCCAGGTAGCCAAGTGTGGACTATAATTGTCCCATTGGCCCTTGACCTGATCGACTGTTTGACATTGTAGTTGTCGAATGTGATTGTCCAGAATGCAGATTGGCTCCATCGTGAGCGCAACCTTGTCTGACACCCGCAAAAAAATCAATTCAATCACATGCCTAGGATCACTGACATAATTTCACAACAAATACAAGAAAAACATCGTGCAACACCTCAAAGAATGACACACAGCTAGCCGATAGGCCAACTTCATAAATGGTCAACGGGATGTGCATCGATAGAACTCTTCTATCAATCTTGCGCTTATTCCAACCCTTTTTCTTATCATTTGTAATTGTTCTTCCATTTCTTGTATTGCTTTTGGTCCCACCAAGACCCCATCCTCCAGTCGATCCCAGCTCAATGGTGTCCGACATGGTCGCCTGTAGAGGAACTCAATGGTGCCATATTAACGATACCTTGATAACTGTTGTGGTATGAAAACTACACCATTGGCAAGAACTCTTACCATTGTGTTTGTTGGTCTAACACTTACATACACAACATATCTTCCACAATTTGGTTTGTTCCATCAGTCTGCTCATCTGTCTCAGGGTGATAGAAGTACAAAAGTTACATTGGGTTCCCAAGACCTCTTGGAAACTAGTCCAAAATCGTCTTGTAAACACAAATCCTATATCATATATGATTCCTTTAGGAAAGCCAGGAAGTCTCACAATATTGTTGACAAATTCAAGCTATGTCAGGTGCCTGATACATTGTGTGCACAGGAATAAAATGTGCACTCTTCATCAAAGTGTCAACTATCACAAAAATCAAGTCTTGCCTCCTTTCCGTCAGCGGAAATCCCACAATCAAGTCCATTGAAATGGCCTCCATTTTTATTCTGGAATGGCGTGTGGTTGTAGTAATCCATCCAGATGTATATGTTCATCCTTTACTTGCTGACATTCCAGACACCTTGCCAAGTAGTTAACAATGTCTGCCTTCATCCCTACCAGAAGAATGAGGGATTATGCTCTTCCCTCATCTTCATGACTCATGGATGAGCCATGTACACTACTCTATGAGCTATGTTTAATATAAAAATTCTCAACTTGTCGTAAGTTTGTACATAAATATGGTTATTATACCTCATTAATTTTTCATTGTCCAAAGTAAATCCCTCGAATTTTGGTACCAACATGGTGTCTTGTCCGATAATTTCCTTAACCTCTTTATACCATTCATCATCTCATTGTAAAGTGAGAATCCTTCCACTAAGATTCGTCTACAGAGGTATCACCAAAAATATGTGTGGCCTCTGACTCAATGCATCTTCCACTCGGTTCATTGTTCCTTTTATGTAGGGAATCACAAAATCGTACTTGCTAAGAAGTTCTGACCAACGCCCTTGCCGCGCGTTCAAGTCTTTTTGCATAAAAATGTGTTGCAAACCATAGTGGTATGTTTTTAGTTCAAATTTTTGTCCAAATAGGTAGTGTCTCCACACCCTCGGGGCATACACAATGGAAAATAACTCCACATCATGCATCGTGTAGTTATGCTCATGCTTTCTTAACTTTCTTGAGATGTAAGCGATCACTCGACCATCTTGCATCAAGACTCTTCCTAAGCCTTCCTTGGTTGTGTCGGTGCACACCAATAATTCCTCGTCTGTGTCAGGGACTTTTAGTATCGACGTTGTCATCAACAACTCCTTGAGCCTTCGAAATGCTTCAGCGTATTTCTCGGTCCATACAAACTTCTTGTTCTTCTTCTGCAATTCTGTAACTGGATCTGCTATCTTCGAAAAACCTTCGATGAACCATCGATAATATTCCGCTAAACTCTTGAAACTATGTACTTTGGGCACGTTCGTTGGAGCAGGCCATTCCATAATATCCTCCACCTTTGTTGGATCCACCGCGATACCTTCGCCGGAGATAACATGCCCTAAATAATGAATCCTCGATTGGTAAAAAGAGCATTTTGACAGTTCCCAAGATTTGTTCTCTTGTAAACATTGTATCACCAAGCACAATGTTCATAAAGTTCTTCCCTCCTCTGAGAATATATCAATATGTCATCAATGAATACTTGACGGTAGTCAAGCAGAG
Source organism: Picea engelmannii (assembly GCA_009831015.1). Lineage (NCBI taxonomy): Eukaryota > Viridiplantae > Streptophyta > Pinopsida > Pinales > Pinaceae > Picea > Picea engelmannii. The sequence goes on along the minus strand of ML781135.1, from coordinate 270,533 downwards.
TCTCCACGACCCATCCTTCTCACGTATGAAAATAACAAGAGCACCCCAAGGTGACACACTTGGACATATAATTCCTAGTTCCGGCAACTCCTTCAGTTGCATTTTCAACTCTTGTAACTTAGGGGTCGAAATTCGATAAGGCATTCTCACTATCAGTTATGTTCCAAGTTTCGAGTTGATTTTAAACTCCAACTCTCTTGCGGGCGAAATCTAGGTAATTTTTCTTGAAACATGTTAGCAGTACTCATGCCACGGGAAGGTCCTTCAAATACTTTTGTCATTCCCTTTTCGTTCAACGCAAGGATCTCATATAGCTTGCATCACTTATGCACGCCCTTCCTAAGATGTAGGGAAGAGATGAACCTTAGGGAAACTCCTTGGTTCCTTCCCACAATCACACATCTATGTCCCTCATCATCAACCAAACTCAATCATTTTGTCTTATAGTTGAGTATTGCCTCATGCGATTCCAACCATTCCATACCAATCACGACATCATAAGATCCTAAGATCATGACATACAGGTTGGATGTCGTGAGAAAATCTCCCAGGTTAAGGCTACATCCTGTAACCTTTCCTCCAACCTTTTTTTTGGCTCCAGAATCCATTTCTATATAGCTAAACTCGTCCAATTTGACTACCTTTAATTTAATTATTTTTAGCGTTGCACCAAAAATAAAGTTATCTGTAGCACCTAGATCTATCAAAATACTAAGGGTCTAGTTAGCGATGGTACCTGACATCTCAAGCACAGTAGACTGGTGATCATCCTGGCAGTTATTCACCACTGCATTAATCCTATTGGCCTTTCCCATCTTCACAACGGTATTGTGTCCTGTTGACCTGGTCGCTCTGGATTTCTCAACTTAAAAATTGTGTTGGTAATGTGTCTCTCTACATGTCCAGCATCTAATCTTTGGTCTAGTACTCCTGGTTCTTGAAGTAGTAGCTACTGGCCCACCAGCCTGAAACCCTAGTCTGTTCCTGCTGAACGGGCCCAACCGCTAATGCTGCAAAGTGGTGGTCCCCTATAAGGGGTTATCTGTTGAGGAACCCATCATCGTGATGTCATGAATAAGGGTTCTATAGACCTATCTTGATACCAAGATGTCTTGATTGGTTGGCTTCTGATGTTGTTGCGCACCAAATGTCGTTGGTCCAGACGGTCTTGCAGGATTCCTGCCCTAACACCCACTGTCAAATATTCTTCAACTAGGAGGCCTATTGGACTACATAGTGCAACGTCTGAGGCATTTATACCCTCACCTTCACATGAAGCTAGAGTTAAGGTCGCACATGAACTTGTTGACCTCTATATTCTCTATGTTCAGATGTGGGTCATGCAAGAGTATCTTCATAAATATGATCTCATAATCTGGCACCGTACGACCACCTTGTCATAAGGCGTTGAACTCATCGAGTTGGCGCTCAATGAATTCCTATGACAATTAATTTTCTCAGAACCGTTCCCATAACACGGCTTCAACGACCATGTTTAGCTGAGGTAGGAGCATCTTCCACCTTAGAAGAATGCTCCCCTTTGGTTGAATACTGCCATGCAGACCTTCGTGCTGGAGGTCATAACCGCGAAGTGTGAAGCACATCGCCTTGTTCTCCAGCCATGCCTCGACGGCTGATTTGTCTGTGTCACTTGTGAGCGTGGGAACTAAATCTTCTATAGTTCCCCGTGAATGCTACTAGTACTGTTTGGGGCGCGTTGTGATCCCTCAAGGGTACAGACGCCCTAGCCTTATCTTAGTACAAACGGTTAGTCAAGGCCTCTGAAATTTCCCCGGAAGGACCTTGTCAAACCCAATGCATCCTGCACAACAATCCACTCATGCTCAACACTTGTTCTTCTCCTTAGAGGTTGGACCCCTCTGGCACAGGTGCTACTGGAGGCGTCGTGCCTCCTCCCCTGGCACCATGTCCTGAACCTTTGCGGCATCCTCTAACCATGAGTAACTCATGGACAGGTTAAAATTTTAATTAGCACTAAGTTATTAATCAAGTGCATAATTTAGTGGAAGGCATGACTATCCACAGTCACAAGGTTGAACCCACTCTAATACCATTTGTAATGACCCTCGTCGTTATGACAACAAAAGCGACAATACAACATGTAAAAAAAAAAGAAAAATCTTGATTGATGCGTTAGGAAATTGAAGCATCATAATGGAAAGCGATATCATTGACAGATCATTCGCATATACTAAGAAACAACAGAATGAATTAATAATCATTTATGACACAGTACTGACACATCATCATTGACAATCAAGGAGTTAGAGCGTTCTAATAAACCAACACAAGTAATATAAAATTACAGGCGCAAGAGAACATAAATACTAAATCCATCTAGCAACGACATAAGTCAAGGCGCAATAATCTTCTTAACTATTTTTGGGCGCAACAATTATCTACTTAACTTTCAAGCACGCAATTAAATCATTCTCAAGGAATCATACAGTAATAATGTGACAAGTGTGCTAGTAAACTAAGGCATAGACATAAGCACCAACTTAGCCCAAGAGCAACAATCTAAACACCTATTCTTCGGCATAAACCAAGGCGTAAGGGACTTCAATATTAAATGATCAAGCCTCAACATATATTAGTGGTGAATAAAATCTAAGTAATAAAATGATCACATATCAACATATACAAGTGGCGAAATAGAAACTAAGTAATAACCTCATCATATAACAATATACATAAGGGGTGAAATAGAATCTAAGTTATACAATGATCTTGCATCAATATATCCAAGAGGCGAATTAGAATCTAATTAATACAATGATATTGCATCAATATAAGTAAGTGGTGAATAGAATCTCAATAATACAATGATCTCGAATCAATTCAATTAAGTGGCGAATAGAAACTAAATAATACAATGATCTCACATCAATTCAACTAAGTGGTGACTAGAAACTAAGTGGTGAAATATAACCTAATTAATATGTATTCCTTGTTATTGCTATGATTCTTGAACGATAATCACATTCAATGATTATTACCATAAAATAATGCTAATTATATTAAACTTAGTCACATTACAATGGATTCTTTTTCTGTATAAAATAAAACTTAGGCACATTACAATGGATTCTTTTTACTAAATAAAATAAAACTTAGAAAGCATGAGCAGTAAACCTTTCTTAACAAGAGAATTAAAAGCCCATGATATATTTTATTATTATATCATTCTCACTTTTAAGAATGTCACTTTTGTTATCTTTTCGTTCAATAAAGCAATCATATGCATATTCCACCATTATAATGTTATTGAACCAAACGATCATGATCAAAACCTTTCGTCATGGAATAATTGCATAGCCTTACAACTCAATAACATTTAGATTCAAATAGAATATCATAACACTTAATAAAACAACGTGCATTATTGAAACTTATCGTCCTTAAATAATTACAAGGAATATAACGGTGAGTACGGAATCCTGCTATACAAGGAACGACAATCGTTCAGTAACCAAGCCTACTTTTTTTAAATATTACACTGAACTTGAAACCATTAACTCAAAAGGGAAAAACTTTGGGGATTAGTGCCCCAAATTCGTTGAGGCACCCACTTAAACCAAGCAGGAGGGTGGCTACGAATGCGCTGAGGTGGGAGGCAACTTCGCTGGGAGAAAAAATGTCAAGCGTAGAGGAAATCTGTCTATCAGCAGAGGTAAGAGATCATATATAAGCTGAGGAAAAAGAGGGTTGTCGAGTTGGTCGAATGGGTCAAACTCAGAGGAACAAGTGTTTCTCCGGTCCTTCATGTCTACTATATGTATCATTGCTTGCCTACGTGGATTTGGTTAGCGGCTTTCGTGTAGTGGTGGGTGCGGGCTAGTTTGCAAGAACTGGCTTGGTTCCAACTCGAGCTAGCCTGTAGGCTAACTCACGAAAATGAGTTCTTCACTGGAAAGGAAGTGAAAAAAAATAAAAATTAGACTATGGGGTTGACATTCTGGAGCGATAAGGAACTTAGAGAAGGGTTGGGGAGCAACAAAATGTGTCAGAAATGCTTTTTCCTTTGATTGACAGTCGACAAATGGATTTGGGAGATACTTTTCCAGAGAATGATTGATTTATGGAAAACAGAATTGGGATATACTAGGAGAGGCTAGCCCATATTTAGCATAGAAGGTCGGGACGGATAGAGACCTGGACATAACAGAGCGACCAGATTAGGGAGACGTCCAGCAGAAGGTTGCCCAACATTCAAGTCCTGCCTAGGACATCGTTAAATGCTTGAGTACTAGATTTTAAACACCCAACAAATAACCACAGTTGAACGGAAGTAGGGAGGGACTGCGTGGAAAAGGAGAAGTGTCACGGATAAATAGAAACCCAAGGAGAGTAACCTCTACATTTTTTTTTTTTGCGGTGACCAACCCCAAAAAAGAAATGAAATCAGAGTGACGATGGGTGCATTTACCCAAATCGATGAGCTTTATCAGAAATCGAATTTCCCTTGTGAAGGTTATGGAATAATAATACACCCAACTCTACAAAAAGGAGGGGTTAAACATCATCACATATTTGCTTTATTCTCTACAGTTCGAACCGTTAAGAGTGCCCTTGAACAGTGATGAAAAGAGAAGATGAAATTTATGTAAGATCAATAAAACTATAACACCAACTCTGGTCAACACAAAAATTTTTCTCTGAAGTCCAATGAAAACCCAAAACGCAGAGACAAAAATTTTGGAGATAAGCGAAACACAGTGGATAAAAATGCATCTAGATCGCAAGCTAATTACAAGGCGAAAATAAGAAGGCACAGAAATATATAAAAGAATCCAGGGTGTAGAGATGGAATTTGAGTTTTACAAGCTGAGCGAATAAGAGGTAAAACACTCTGACATAGAGAGTAAGCAGGACGGAACAACAGTGAAGGGAAAAACACAAAATTTTAAATCAACCACGGATTCTTCATTATCAAAACAACAAAACAAGTGCACACCCATCCAGCTTCAGGGAACCATTAAAATTTTCATCAACGTATAATTTCACATACAATTTTTAAACTACTTTCAAATGTAATTTAACATGTGTACCGTAACCGAAGGAGCATAATCTGAAGTGGTTGTCCCATGCTTGCGCTCCATCCATATCATGCTTGCTAACTGCTAATACCTCACCGATACCTCCCAGCCAACGCTAGGGGTACTCTTCTTTCCCCTAAGCCCCCCGAGCCGCAAAGGGGCCACGCACACAAACTAGAGAAAGATAGCTCTCAGCTCGTCTCGCAAGGTCGAGCTACCACTCTCTATCCAATCTGAGTATCCCAACTCCCACAAGAAAAATCAGTCAAGAGAAAAATCTGGCAGCATAACCTTACACATACTAGACGTGATCCCTTCCTCTTCTCTGTCATTTCTTTTATAGATTTATCTTAGTGACCACTTGCCAAATGCACGTTAAATTATTTTTATTACAAATTAATTAGGAAATACTCTCCCCCGTACACTTGTCACCAGATCCCTTAGTTTCACCATAAATTCATTTATTTAATTTAATTAATTTCCAATTTCCCTCACCCATACTAAAAGTGTTCCTAAAAATGCTTCTTGTTGTCCCTTTATTCCCTCAATTTCCTTTAGTGACTAAAGCCTTTCTTAAAGCTTAGTTGAGTTTTATTTAGGAAAGTTCTCTAGACCAGATTCCTTTCTATGTTCCACATTCCTTTTTGCATTTAATTTCCCCTTTTTATCTAAGTTCCTAATTAGCATGTCTTTGCACATAAACAATAATTAATTATTAGATAAATTATTTCTCCTTTAAATTCTTAATTTGATTTTTCTTCATCCCCCTTTTTTTTATTGATTAATTAATTTTTTAGTCCTCATACCCTATTTAGACCTAGGATTTAATTTCAAGTAGGCTTAGCATTTTGTTTTTAGGGAAATTTTATAATTAATAAACTTTACTCATACAACATTTATTTTAAGGTTGACCACATCAAAATAAAATGTTTTTTTTCTAGGCACCTAGGTTCATTGACTCACCAGTATTAAAAATCATGACGTGCCCCATGCACTACGTGCTCCAAGGGTGCCACTCGCCTTTATCCATGTTTTATTTATGCCATGTGCCCTTCAAGACGCACTACGTGATCCAAGGGTGCCACTCGCCTTTGACTGATTTTGGTAGACGTCCATCCGTTTGAGTCAATACTCCAGCAGGCGACCCTGTGGGAGACTAAGGGCCTCTAAGGAATAAGGACCCTGCCTTATTGTGTTCCCTTTAGAATCTTCGTGAGCGACTGTTTCAGTCTGCCCTCATGACATCATGGATCTCTCGAACTAGGTAGTCGTTAACCTACAATTCGAGCCACGACAGGAGTGCTAGTAGGCTGTGGCAGGGCTACTGCCACACCTCTCCCTCAATATCTTTGGTTTTCATGCATGGACCCTGCACTCCTAATGTGAGTCTAATTAGTAAGCAATTGTCAACATGCATCCATCAACAAAACATGTCAATGATCCATAAACAACATCACAATATACCTTCTCATATGTCATATATGCAAAAATAGAAATACCCAACCGTATACAGTCCACTCCCTGACTCGATCCAGAGTCCAAGGAGGTCCATCGATGCCATCGGCATCCCCAATTTGTCAATGTCCTTCACACTCAGGAGAACCCGTCAATAGCACCTCTCTATACATAGATAATTAAATAACATAACATCATAATCCATAAGCATCATCATCATAATCCATAAGTGAAGCAGACAATCATATAATGAACTGGATCACTTGCACGCAAGTGTCCTCAAAGAATAAGTCAAATCAGGTGTGCGCAAGAGTGATATGTTACAATCTTTGGGTAGAATTATTGACACAAAAAATGACAAAGGCCTATAGGTGGAGGCATCATAAATTTGAGGGCATGATTAACGTGGACAATATCTACATTTGACCAACCTAATGAAATTAGGTAAGCAACTATGTTATAATTTGTGTTTACAATATCAAAATGGATAAGTTGTGTTTAAATTCTTTTCATGCGACTTCTGGATTTCAAAAGTTCATTATACTACAAATATTTTGGAACCACAATCGTTATAAATGGAGTAGAGTAAATAACTAAAACAGAGGCTAAATAAAAGATTTTTTAAATTGTTTTCCCTTGTGTGTTTTTATTAGTTTTGCTCAAAAAATTACTAGAAATTTAAATGAATTGATGGAATTGTAGATATTAGTTCTTGAGATTGCATAATCCAGGTAGATTAGGGGTTTTCCAAGGCATTGGATTCATCTATGCATTTAAAACTATAACTTGAACAATGGAAAATTGAAATTTCAAAATTAGATTGTCAGATTCCTATTATAATTGCTCGAAAAAGTAAAAAAGATATCATGTTTATACTTGTCCAATAACTAGTATTCCATGTCCATGAATGAGTGACCACAAACACACACACACACACACACACACACACACACACACACACACACATATATATATATATATATTCATCTTCTTCTAATTTTAAGGTCATGACCAAGCTAGACATCAAATTGGTGTATGAGACCACCTTGGTTGTGGGACAAGGGACCCCCTCCGCACAGGGATTTGACTGCTAAAGTCTATGGAGGTATGCATAGACTTTAGCAGTCAAATCACTGCATGGAGGGGGTCCCTTATCCCACAAACAAGGGGGTATCATACACAAATTTGGTGTATGGCTTGGTCGTGATATTAAAATTAGAAGAAGAAGAATATATAGAGACAGAACAATAAGACATGAATTCAACCCCATTTTTGAAATGATTAAAGGTTACCTCTATCAATTTCTTGGCAACGATTTTTTTTTATAATAGAGCTAACTATCTAGTCTATATATAGGGGGTGGGGGGATAGATTAGAGAACACACACACACACACACACACACACACACACACACATATAAAGGTGGGGATGGGGGGATATATTAGAGAAAACATATGATGTTTTCTCTAATATATCCCTCCACCCTCATCCTCACCATCCCCCCACCTCCACTCTCATCCTCACCCTCATATTATGTTTTGTCTAATATATCCCCCCGCCTCCACCCTCATATTATGTTTTCTCTAATATATGACCCCACCCCCATATTATGTTTTCTCTAATATACCCATCCCACCCCTACCCTCATATATGGGGGTGGGGGTGGTAGGATATATTAGAGAAAACAAAATATGTTTTCTCTAATATATCATATGAGGGTGAGGGTGAAGGTGAGGGTGGGGGTAGGGGGATATATTAGAGAAAACATAGGTGGGGGAATATATTAGAGAAAACATAATTTGTTTTCTTTAATATATCATATGAGGGTGAGGGTGGGAAGATATATTAGAGAAAACATAATATGTTTTCTCTAATATATCATATGAGGGTCAGGGTGGGGGTGATGGTGGTGGGATATATTATAGAAAACATATTATGAGGGTGGGGGTAGGGGGATATATTAGAGAAAACATGATATTCATAGCTAACTAGGTGGAAAAGAGCTCCACCACAAAGCTCCAATGATCCTCAACATATGTGTCCAAGTCCATCACCAATCTACATGAGATATGCTCCTTAATCCAGTCATCCTCAATTCAAGTGTCCAACCTCCAATGTAAGTATAACATGGTCCCAAATTCCAAGAACTAAGTGTCCAACACTCCTCCTCCTATGTAGGAACGCCCCCTAGTAGAACAACTAACTCCCCCATTGTGTGCACCCAATGGATTAGTCAACATGTTGATTAAGGTAACAACATCCTAGGTAAGGGCATTGTGCGAACACTTTAAACCAAGATCAAGCATCCACCCAAACTAAGTCATTCACATATCCATAAACCATCACAAAGGAACTATGAGAGATAGTGCTCTCCCATCAAGATGAAAACACTTTTGGAATACCCAAAAGCCAACAATTTTGTTATAAATCAGAGAATTTTATTAAAAAATTTAAGATCTATATTGATAAATATCATGTTAACCATATGTTAATTAAATATGAATGATAGATATATCATTAATATTAAAACAATTTCTTCATATAAAGAGGAAAAATAAATTTACCTTTTAAAAATACCATTTCTCACCCAAACTCTTAATTAATACGATAGATTATTTTACTTTTACCAACTCCATACATTTCTCATTTTATAATCTTTGTATTCCTATAAAACAACAAACTTTTCAAATACCTTACATGAAGATTTACATGTTACTCTTTTTTTTTTTCCAAAAAAATGTTTGTAATTTTATTAATATAAACAAAATTACAATGTATCAGATGTTATTCAAAAGAAGCGCTTTCGACCTTGTAGATATCCTTTGAAGTCGCATATCTCTTCAAACTATTCTATATACTACAGTTAATATTTAACAAAGTTTTATGTCATCGTCTCCAACAAAAAAAAACATATATTTCACTTATTTATCTCAACAATAGTTTTCAGAATTATTAAAAAAAATGGAAAACAAAAAAGTAAACAGATTCCTCAACCAACTCTATTCCACCTTTGGAAAGTTCATCCACTATACTATTCATGTTTCTATATATATATATGTGAAAATGATATTTGTGAAAAAGTTATAAATAGTGTTTGTACATCATTAAACACGGGTTCATCATGGTTATTTCCTTAGGCATCATTAATCACAAGAAGCGAGACACCATAAATTTGAATATGAGAAATTCTCGATTCTTGAACCAATTTCAAAACCAATTTAAGTGTCATCATCTCATAGTAATTATTTGTGTATCCAATTCCAACTTTGAATTTAATGTTATAATTTTGAAAACTTCCATATTATTTATTAACATTACATAAAACTATAAAAACAATTCTCAAAATCATAATTACATCGTACAAAGCCTCAAAATTAATTATATTATATATTTTTAACAATTCTCAAAATCATAATTACATCGTACAAAGCCTCAAAATTAATTATATTATATATTTTTAACAATTATAAGTATGGATTGATTATTTAGAATGGAGACTATGTGTTCATAATGTTTTATTACCTGAATGAAATTAATATTAATATTAATAAAAGTAAATTAACAAAACTATAAAATTAATCATATTAATATTTTTAATAATTATAAGGATAAGTTGAATATTTAAAGTACAAATAATGTGATTATGATGTTTTATTATATGAATAAAAATAATATAGGTCACTTAGAAATAATATTTTTAATAAATATAATGCATAAACTTGGTATTTTATTACATGAATGAAATTAATATTAATAAAAGTAAATTCAACAAATTATAAAATTAGTCATATTGTTATTTTTAATAATTGTTTTATTACATTGTTATTTTTAATAATTGTTTTATTACATGAATGAAATTAATATTAATAAAAAGTAAATTTAACAAATTATAAAATTAGTCGTATTATTATTTTTAATAATTATAAGTTGAATATTTAAAATACAAATTATATGATTATAATATATATATTTTTTTTTTAACAAGAACGGTTATGTTTCATTAGGCGGCGTTCTGGTAAGCCAGAACCAGAAAGTTACAGATCTGAAGAAGGTTGGTGACCTCTAACAGTGCTGCCAACCTTCTTGTAAATGTCTTGGGAAACCCATCCCATCTGCTTCTGGAGCTAATTCGAAAAAATGGCAAAAATTGCTTACATGAGTAAATTCTCACAAACTGTGAGCACAAACGGAGACAGAAGCAATACATTAACCGGAGGGGGGGTGGAATTTTCCTCTTAAAGAAGGGATCCAGCTTTTTCTGAGAACCTGAAGAGATGTTGGAGGCCGCCTCCTTTTCTCTACGCGCTTTGTTGGACTTTCGTCCTCGGGTAAGAGGTGGAGACGGGACTGAGTTATCTTCAGAATCGGAGGTTTCCACAGACTTGCTAGAAGGGACTGAAACAGTCAAACCTGTCGAGGCAGAGAGAACCGGACCTGGGGCCCGCAGTTCACTCACTGCTACTGGGCCTGGGGGGGTGATGCTCGGAAGGCTTTCGTCTGCCGGAGGATCTTCCTTCACTTCTGTTGCTTCTAGATCTGGGGCTTCATCTTCCTTCAGCACCTCAACGCTGTTTTTATTTTCTAGAGTTGCCTCTGCTGAAGGAGTGGCCTTTGGAGCCTGGGATAGCGGATCTTTCCATCTTGGTTGCCTTCGTCTGTTGGCTACTGGCTAAAAATCATCTTCTTTGACTGGTCCCGACTCCTCAGAGACTTTGGGGCAGCTTTTTGCGAAATGACCGTATGCATGGCACCGAAGGCACTTAAAAGGGATCTGCTCGTAGTCCAACTCTTGGATATGGCTCCACTCCCCCAGGGAGAGCTTAATGGCTTCCGGAAGGCCTTTCTCTAGGTTAACCTCAACACAAATACGAGTGCAGGTAAACTGGTCCCCTTTCGGTGCCACACTGTCCAGGAAACGCCCAAGCTTGTTTCCGATGTCCTCTAGAGAGCTTATCCCCCAGAGATGTATGGGGAGGTGAGGCAGCCTAACCCAAACAGGGGTTGCGGTGATCTCGTCTCCGGGATTGAAGTCAAGAGTCCAGGGGGCTAAGAACAAACCTCTCGACCCCATGAAATAGGGTCCAGATCTGAAAACTAGATCACGATCCTCCTTGCTTGAGAAATTGAAGACAAAAAAACCCCTGCCTACTGCGCTCCGAGTAATTTTTTCCTGAATCAACGGCCTCCATCGTTCTTCGATCCATGCGTCTACCATTTTGGGGCTGGGCCATAACCCCGTAAACTTTCCAACGAGGGCCTTTTCTGCCAGATAGAGGGCAAGGTTACAAGGCTGCTCTGGAGAAAGCTCCAGAGTAGGAATCTCCTCCATCTTGTTAACAAACTTGGACGGAAGAGTAGGCTTGGATTTAGGTCCTGCTGAGCGGACTAACGCTTTGAATGCTTCCAAAGGATCTTCCTCATTCTCGGCAGTCGGATTTGGAGCCATCTTGGCAGGGCGACGGCCACCAGAGGCTACCACTGCTTCAGACGCGCAGAAGGGGCGCGCTGGAATCGCCGAAACGCGTCCTGTATGCTGAGAGAGCGACGAGCTGAGGATTTCACCAATACGCATGCAGAATCGTAAGCTAACTCAGGCGCAGGAGCACTCTGAGGTGCCGATTCGCGCCTCTGAACCCTGATCTGCTGCTTCCGCCGAGTATCCGCGCCCCTGCAAACGAAAACCAGAGCTTGGGCGGCTAGGGTTTGGTCCCTAGCCGCTTTGAGTTCCGTCTCATCTCGCCCATCGTTTGCACCAACGATTATAATATTTTATTATATGAATAAAAATAATGTATTTTATTTAGAAATAATATGTTTAATAAATCAATATCATACATAAAACTTGATATTGTGAATAATTTTACATATATAATAATTATAAAAAAAATTATTATAAAATATTTTCAACATTAATTGTTTTTAATTAAACATTAATTTTTTATTTCAAATTTCTACACTATTAACATAATATAACATAACATCCTTCTAATTTTAATAAAAATATTATTAACCATTTTCATATTTTTAATTATAAAATAATTTTACTTTATAATTATTATTTATTTATTAATAATACATCTTTATATTAATTTTATTTTTTATTTATTTATTAATAACACATCCACATCTTTATATTAATTTTATTGTATGTTAATATCCTTCCAACAATCAACATAATCTATCATATTATGTTGTAGGAGCATGAATATCCATCATACATCATTATATCTTTATATATTTTTATATTAATTTTATTGTATGTTAATATATTTCTAACAATCAACATTGGTTTTTTTCACTTTTGTTTGGAGTAGGACGAAAACTATTTATAATTGGTTAAGAACTTATCTTCTTCATATATAAGAAAATAAGTTAATGACCCAAAACCCAAAAATATCTAGTAAAAGAAAACATTTGTTTCCTTATAAATTACTAAAATATCATTTCAGATGATATAAATTTTTTTAATAACAATAATAAACTAACCCATATTCAAAAATAACAACTATCAATAATTGTTCTCACTATCAATTAACATATAAATTATAATAAATTTCACCATCTTAAAAAAAAAAAAAATGAAAAGGAAAGTTAAAACATACTTCATAAACTTTGCATACATCTCAGCATCGAGGATAATTTATATCTCCTCTAAACATCCAAATCAATATGGTGTAACACACGGTGTTAGAGACCATACACACAAGTTTTTCTCAATGGTTCTAGTTAATTTATATATATAAGTTTTAATGGGGTGTTTTGTATGAAGTATTAGTAGTATTAATATTTGTGATTATTTATATATACAAGTTTTGATTGGATTTTTTAATGACATCTTAGAAGCCAATTACAAATGCTTCTTATATTTGGGAGGGAGATTTGTGTTAATCTATATCCAACTTGGATTTCTTTTAAATTTTCAAAAGTTTGGTTGAATATTGATTATTTATTAAAATATGTGAAGTCATGTGTCAACTTAACTTTCAAGCATTATCAATTTATAAAGGCATTTTCATAAAAGCACAATTTATAACAGTTTTAAACTCAAATGAAGTTATAACAATGCCTTGTTCTCAAAAGGAAACCCATGCATTACAGGAATGGGAGGGGTAATTAGGGATAGTGGCGGTGACATTATCCGGCTGCATGCTGGGAGCATGGGAAATTCAACCAACAATGCAGCGGAATTCGGAGCCCTGGAGACCTGCCTCGATATTTTAAGCCATGAAAAGATAACAAATGTTATCGTGGAAGGTGACTCCACTCTGGTTATCAACACGATGAAGAGACTCCAAAATGGCACCAGAATGGGCAAACTTCAAAGGCACTGGCGCTTGGCACACTCCCTGCAAAAAATCCAGGAGCATCTGCAAACTATGAACATAGTGGAGTTGCGCTGGGTATGCAAGTCAGCGAATGGCCTGGCGGAAAGAATTGTTAATGAGGGGGTTAGCAAGGAAGGACCAGAGCTAGACACTACCTGGAGCAACATCTCGAATGGTCACTTCAGAATAGACTGCATCCAACTAGCAACCAAAGATCGTGAGGACAACTTAAGTAAGGAAGGTCACATCGAGGTTGGAGGCGCAAGACCAACTGGTGGGCACGAAGGATCCAGGAAGAATCTGAATGCCCAACACTCGACCACAAGTTACAATGTCAGCTCAGACTCCACAACAGACGAGGGTACGACACCAAGGTGATGTCAATAGAAATAAGTGCAGGGAAAGCTCATGGGAAAGTATAGACGGAAATCAGTAGGTCACGAATGACGTAGGGAAAAAGGTAGTACCATGGCCCAATATGGATACACATCACCCAAGAACAGGTAAGTGGAGTAGAACAGAAGGTTATCCAATGAGAAGGGGCAAGGTTTGGCGCAGGGATAACGGTCAGGTCATCATGATCACACATACCGAGATAGGAAAAAAGGATGGGAAGGTTCACCTCTATGGGAAGACTATGATTGCAAGGACGAGCCTGAAGCAGGGGAAATCCCATAAGAGAAGAAACACCAGGAATATATGCAGACAGGAAAAGTGAAACTGCAGAGGCTACCACAAAGACAAGGGTTGGGAAAGAAGGAACCCTTGTGTAGAGAGGAACAAGAGGAGAACCTAGAAAACACTACCACAAGCCAGCGGGGATGATGCGTATGAAGAGAATGCACAGCAAAACAAACCCCTGGGGGAAGGAACCTCCAACAAGCCCTCAACGAGTTTCAAGGATGGAACAGGTGGCCAAACACGCCAAGGGCACCTTTCATACGTTGGTCGAACCGAAAGGAAAAGCGACCATCACCCATGGGAGAAGAAAATCAACTCTAAATGAAAGGGAAAATCTTGGGAGGAACTAATTCAGGAAGCGGACTGGATAACGGACCCAGGTGCCACGTAGCCCAAAGAAACCCTCTACCACAAAACAGTGGAGATGGCGTGGAAAACAAAGATGTTAATAGGAAAAGTGAGATCAAAAAGGAAAGATGTAAGTGTGAAGGATAAAAAGGACCACAAGAAACTGCTAAAAGAAATCTTGAGTCGCCTCAGCAACCTGGAAACCAGTACAAAACAGATAGCCGAGGACCAGAAGGACTAGAAGGAGAATATGGAATGAGTGGCAGCCCAATTCCACCTGTACTTGCACTATGTCCATCACATGGAAATCACGCCAGCCGACGAAAATGGAGCACTAGACCATATCAGAAAGACTCTAGGTACTGCAATAACTTCCCACTCACAGTCACCTACCAAGAACTTAGGAATAATCACTAAGGATGCCACTTTGCGATCAATAGCTAGGGGGAACATTCATGAGTTAAGGTTATGTCTTGGGTAGGAGATACATGTCCAGTCTTGTAAACAAAACTTTTGAAAGAATGTGTCACCTCGAGGAACATGCCAACTTATCGTGGAGCCCCTAATACTGTATCCACCCACCAATCCAAGAGCAAGGGGATAATCTCAACACATAAACTATATTTACCTAGTGCTTGACACCTATGTGAGAGGAGATCTCCCGAAAAACAATTTTTGCTACTAATGGACTTTATCACTCTTTATTCAGTCCTACTTTCATTTTGGTGTCCTTCAATAATTTACTAACCAAGCTACATCAAGGCCCTACAACCTAGACTATGTTGGTTTTTTTTTAAGAAAATGAGTCTAGTTCTTTTTAAATTCCATTGCTTTTAGTGTTTGTTCTTTACTCAATAATGGGTGTGGAGTGAAACTCTTGTGATGTTTATATACTCTAGACTTACTGGAAGTTAATAAATTGTCAAATATAGCATGCACATGTATCTTTTATTAGTCCCTGTCATAGGCATAGAGGGACTATAGCGATCGATAAGTCATTGACTACATATTAGTTTGTCCTTTGCCCAGAAATATTTTAATAATACCTATTGTTGGAGCTAGGGAATTAAAAGCATATATTTTTATAGAATAAAAAATACCATATATGTATTGATCTGATTGGATAAGAGATTGGAGGTGTTATTGTTGCCTTCGCTATTCCCAATGTTTCATATGGCGACACATCCAAACTTTTTCTCGTATACAGTCTTTTTGAATCATATATTTTTCCTGTATATTGCTTGAAGGTGGATTAATGCTAGCATTAGTTTGAATGTTTGTATTATCATTTTATGCTAGTTGAATATATTCATAAGTTTTGATATGTACTAAACATATTGAAATGTTTTGATATCCAAGCTTTATAGTGATTGTGAATTCCAAAGTTTATAACGTCCTTGGCGGATGTATTTTTGTTGAAATGTATTGACACTTTTTTCGACATGCCTCAATAGGCCTGGCAGCTAAAATGTTTACATGAGGCGACGTCCTCCAACAGGCCTGACAGCTTAAATGCTTTCATACTGCGAGGTCCTTAGACATCCTGATAGCCTTAAATGTTTATGTAAATATGCTTCTCGAAGTACATTTTTCCTCGAAATTTTCCATACAGTAACAGTGAATTTGCAGTCTTGTTTTTCCACCACCAGTTCAAGAGCCATTGTATGTTTCATCCTTCTTCTACCTTTGCACTGCAATTTCATTATCGATGAAGCTATATACATTGTTTACAGGTTCGGTGAGTGCTTCTTATTTGTTGGTTTCTCGGTTGGCGCTTATTGTTGTTTCGTTCATGAGTTGACCTGCGCGCTTCTGCACTTCAGCGTTACACCAATACACCACAATACACCATGCACAATATATGAGAAATAATCAATAGTTATTCTTCAAGGAAAGCAATGACTTCCAAAGGTAGCTACAGCTTCCAAATGTAAAGGGAGGGATAAACCTCCAAGAGGAAGATACAATCCTCCAATATCAAGAGATATTTGAACTCTCCATCCTTGCCCCTTCCTTCCACCCAATAATATATGAGAGATA
>ML781135.1:215072-246627 GCA_009831015.1 Picea engelmannii | reverse complement strand
GGGGTAGGGGGATATATTAGAGAAAACATAGGTGGGGGAATATATTAGAGAAAACATAATTTGTTTTCTTTAATATATCATATGAGGGTGAGGGTGGGAAGATATATTAGAGAAAACATAATATGTTTTCTCTAATATATCATGTGAGGGTCAGGGTGGGGGTGGTGGTGATGGTGGTGGGATATATTATAGAAAACATATTATGAGGGTGGGGGTGGGGGGATATATTAGAGAAAACATGATATTCATAGCTAACTAGGTGGAAAAGAGCTCCACCACAGAGCTCCAATGATCCTCAACATATATGTCCAAGTCCATCACCAACCTACATGAGATATGCTCCTCAATCCATTCATCCTCAAGTCAAGTGTCCAACCTCCAATGTAAGTATAACATGGTCCCAAACTCCAAGCACTAAGTGTCCAACAGTCCTCCTCCTATGTAGGAACGCCCCCTAATAGAGCAACTAACTCCCCCATTGTGTGCACCCAATGAATTAGTCAACATGTTGATTAAGGTAACAACATCCTAGGTAAGGGCATTGTGCGAACACTTTAAACCAAGATCAAGCATCCACCCAAAACTAAGTCATTCATATATCCATAAACCATCACAAAGGAACTAGGAGACATAGTGCTCTCCCAACAAGATGAAAACACTTTTGGAGTACCCAAAAGGTAACAATTTTGTTATAAATCGGAGAATTTTATTAAAAATTTTAAGATCTATATTGATAAATATCATGCTAACTATATGTTAATTAAATATGAATGATAGATCATTAATATTAAAACAATTTCTTCATATAAAGAGGAAAAATAAATTTACCTTTTAAAAATATCATTTCTCACCCAAACTCCTAATTAATAAGATAGATTATTTTACTTTTACCAACTCCATGCATTTCTCATTTTATAATCTTTGTATTCCTATAAAGCAACAAAATTTTCAAATACCTTACATGAAGATTTACATGTTACTCTTTTTTTTTCCAAAAAAATCTTTGTAATTTTATTAATATAAACAAAATTACAATGTATCAGATGTTATTCAAAAGAAGCTCTTTCGACCTTGTAGATATCCTTTGAAGTTGCATATCTCTTCAAACTATTCTATATACTATAGTTAATATTTAACAAAGTTTTATGTCATCGTTTTNAAAAAAAAACATATATTTCACCTATTTATCTATCAACAATAGTTTTCAGAATTGTAAAAAAAAATGGAAAACAAAAAAGTAAACAAATTCCTCAACGAACTCTATTCCACCTTTGGAAAGTTTATCCACTATACTATTCATGTTTCTATATGTGAAAATAATATTTGTGAAAAAGTTATAAATAGTGTTTGTACATCATTAAACATGGGTTGTGATGTAAAGTTCATCAAGGTTATTTCCTTAGACATATTAATCACAAGAACCGAGTCACCATAAATTTGAATATGAGAAACTATCGATTCTTAAACCAATTTAAGTGTTAGTAATTATTTGTGTATCCAATTCTAACTTTGAATTTAATGCTATGATTTTGAAAACTTCCATATTATTTATTAACGTTACATAAAACTATAACAACAATTCTCAAAATCATAATTACAACAATTCTCAAAATCATAATTACATCGTACAAAGCGTCAAAATTAATTATATTATATCATTTTTAACCATTATAAGTATGGATTGATTATTTAGAATGGAGACTATGTGTTCATAATGTTTTATTACATGAATGAAATTAATATTAATAAAAGTAAATTGACAAAACTATAAAATTAATCATATTGATGTTTTTAACAATTATAAGGATAAGTTGAATATTTAAATTACAAATAATGTGATTATGATGTTTTATTATATGAATAAAAACAATGTAGGTCACTTAGAAATAATTTTTTTAATAAATATCATGCATAAACTTAAACTTGGTATGTTTATTACATGAATGAAATTAATATTAATAAAAGTAAATTCAGCAAATTATAAAATTAGTCATATTATTATTTTTAATAATTATAAGTTGAATATTTAGAATACAAATTATATGATTATGATATTTTATTATATGAATAAAAATAATGTACTTTATTTAGAAATAATATGTTTAATAAATCAATATCATACATAAAACTTGATAATGTGAATAATTTTACATATATAATAATTATGAAAAAAAATATTATAAAATATTTACATTAATTGTTTTTAATTAAATATTAATTTTTTATTTCAAATTTCTACACTATTAACATAATATAACATAACATCCTTCTAATTTTAATAAATATTATTAACCATTTTAATATTTTTAATTATAAATTAATTTTACTTTATAATTCTTATTTATTTATTAATAATACATCTTTATATTAATTTATTTTTTATTTATTTATTAATAACATATCCATATCTTTATATTAATTTTATTGTATGTTAATATCCTTCCAACAATCAACATAATCTATCATATTATGTAGTAAGAGTATGAATATCCATCATACATCTTTATATATTTTTATATTAATTTTATTGTATGTTAATATATTTTTAACAATCAATATTGGCTTTTTCCACTTTTAGTTTTGGAATAGGACGAAAATTATTTATAATTGGCTAAGAGCTTATCTTCTTCATATATAAGAAAATAAGTTAATGGCCCAAAACCCAAAAGTATAGTAAGAGATAACATTTATTTCCTTATAAATCACTAAAATATCATTTCAAATGATATAAAAAATTTTGATAACAATAATAAACTAACCCATATTCAAAAATAACAACTATCAATAATTATTCTCACTATCAATTAACATGTAAATTATAATAAATTTTACCATCTTAAAAAAAATGAAAAGGAAAGTTAAAACATACTTCATAAACTTTACATACATCTCAGCATCGAGGATAATTTATATCTCCTCTAAACATCCAAATCAATATGGTGTAACACACGGCATTAGAGACCATATACACAAGTTTTTCTCAATGGTTCTAGTTAATTTATATATACAAGTTTTAATGGGGTGTTTTGTATGAAGTATTAGTAGTATTAATATTTGTGATTATTTATATATACAAGTTTTGATTGGATTTTTTAATGAGATCTTAGAAGCCAATCACAAATTCTTCTTATATTTGGGAGGGAGATTTGTGTTAACCTATATCCAACTTGGATTTCTTTTAAATTTTCAAAAGTTTGGTTGAATATTGATTATTTATTAAAATATGTGAAGCCATGTGTCAACTTAACTTTCAAGCATTATCAATTTATAAAGGCATTTTCGTAAAAGCACAATTCATAACAGTTTCAAACTCAAATGAAGTTATAACAATGCCTTGTTCTCAAAAGGAAACCCATGCATTACAGGAATGGGAGGGGTAATCAGGGATAGTGGCGGTGACATTATCCGGCTGTACGTTGGGAGCATGGGAAATTCAACCAACAACACAGCGGAATTCGAAGCCCTGGAGATCTGCCTCGATATTTTAAGCCATGAAAGGATGAAAAATGCTATCTTAGAAGGTGACTCCACTCTGGTTATCAACACGGTGAAGAGACTCCAAAATGGCACCAGAGTGGGCAAAGTTCAGAGGCACTAGTGCTTGGCACACTCCCTTCAAAAAATCCAGGAGCATCTGCAAACTATGAACACAGTGGAGTTGTGCTGGGTACATAGGTCAGCGAATGGCCTGGCGGAAAGAATCGTTAATGAGGGGGTTAGCAAGGAAGGACTAGAGCTAGACACTACCTGGAGCAACATCTCGAATGGTCACTTCAGAATAGACTGCATCCAACTAGCAACCAAAGACCGTGACGACAGCTTAAGTAAGGAAGGTCACATCGAGGTTGGAGGCACAAGACCAACTGGCGGGCACAAAGGATCCAGGAAGAATCTGAATGCCCAACACTCGACCACAAGTTACAATGTCAGCTCAGACTCCACAATAGACGAGGGTATGACACCAAGGTGATGTCAATAGGAATAAGTGCAGGGAAAGCTCGTGGGAAAGTATAGACGACAATCAACAGGTCATGAATGACGTAGGGAAAAAGGTAGTACCATGGCCCAATATGGATACACCTCACCCAAGCACAGGTAAGTGGAGTAGAACATAAGGTTATCCAATGAGAAGGGGCAAGGTTTGGCACGGGGATAACGGTCAGGTCATCATGATCACACGTACCGAGATAGGGAAAAAGGATGGGAAGGTTCACCTCTATGGGAAGACTCTGATTGCAAGGATGAGCCCGAAGCAGGGGAAATCCCATAAGAGAAGAAGCACCAGGAATATATGTAGACAGGAAAAGTGAAACTGCAGAATCTACCACAAAGACAAGGATTGGGAAAGAAGGAACCCCTGTGTAGAGAGGAACAGGAGGAGAACCCAGAAAAAACTACCACAAGCCAGCAGGGATGGTGTGTATGAAGAGAACGCATAGCAAAAGAAATCCCTAGGGGAAGGAACCTCTGACAAGCCCTCGATGGGTTTCAAGGATGGAATAGGCAGCCAAAGATGCCAAGGGCACCTTTCATACATTGGTCGAACCGAAAGGAAAAGCGACCATCACCCAATGGGAGAAGGAAATCAACTCTAAATGAAAGGGAAAAGCTTGGGAGGAACTAATTCAGGAAGCAGACTAGATAATGGACCCAGGTGCCACGCAGCCTAGAGAAACCCTCTACCACAAAACGGTGAGATGGCGTGGAAAACAAAGATGTTAATAGGCAAAGTGAGCTCAGAAAGGAAAGATGCCAGTCTAAAGGATAAAAAGGACCACAAGAAACTGCTAAAAGAAATATTGAGTCACCTCAGCAACCTGGAAACCAGTACAAAACGAATAGCCAAGGACCAGAAGGACTAGAAGGAGAATATGGAACGAGTGGCAGCCCAATCCCACCTATACTTGCGCTATGTCCATCACATGGAAATCATGCCAGCCAATGGAAATGGAGCACTAGCCCATATCAGAAAGACTCTAGGTACTACAATAACTTCCCACTCATAGTCACCTACCAAGAACCTAGGAATAATCACTAAGGATGCCACTTTGCGATCAATAGCTAGGGGGAACATTCATGAGTTAAGGTTATGTCTTGGGTAGGAGATACATGTCTAGTCTTGTAAACAAAACTTTTGAAAGAATGTGTCACCTCGAGGAACATGCCAACTTATTGTGGAGCCCCTAATACTATATCCACCAACCAATCCAAGAGCAAGGGGATAATCTCAACACATAAACTAGATTTACCTAGTGCTTGACACCTATGTGAGAGGAGATCTCCCGAAAAAACAATTTTTTCTACTAATGGACTTTATCACTCTTTATTCAGTCCTACTTTCATTTTGGTGTCCTTCAATAATTTACTAACCAAGCTGCATCAAGGCCCTACAACCTAGACTATGTTGGTTTTTCTTTAAAGAAAATGAGCCTAGTTCTTTTTAAATTCCATTGCTTTTAGTGTTTGTTCTTTACTCAATAACGGGTGTGGAGTGAAACTCTTGTGATGTTTATATACTCTAGACTTACTGGAAGTTAAATAAATTGTCAAATATAGCATGCACATGTATCTTTTATTAGTCCCTGTCGTAGGCATAGAGGGACTATAGCGATCGATAAGTCGTTGACTACATATTAGTTTGTCCTTTGCCCAGAAATATTTTAATAATACCTATTGTTGGAGCTAGGGAATTAAAAGCATATATTTTTATAGAATAAAAAGTACCATATATGTACTAATCTGATTGGATAAGAGATTGGAGGTGTTATTATTTCCTTCGCTATTCCCAATGTTTTATATGGCAACATATCCAAACTTTTTCTCGTATACAGTCTTTTTGAATCATATATTTTTCCTGTATATTGCTTGAAGGTGGATTAATGCTAGCATTAGTTCGAATGTTTGCATTATCATTTTCTGCTAGCTGAATATATTCGTAAGTTTTGATATGTGCTAAGCATATTGAAATGTTTTGATATCCAAGCTTTATAGTGATTGTGAATTCCAAAGTTTATAACGTCCTTGGCTGATGTATTTTTGTTGAAATGTATTAACACTCTTTCCGAGATGCCTCAATAGTCCTGACAGCTAAAATGTTTACATGAGGCGACGTCCTCCAACAGACCTGACAGCTTAAATGTTTTCATATTGCGAGGTCCTTAGACATTCTGACAGCCTTAAATGTTTATGTAAATACGCTTCTCGAAGTACATTTTTCCTCGAAATTTTTCATACAGTAATAATGAATTTGCAGTCTTGTTTTTCCACAGCCAGTTCAAGAGCCATTGTATGTTTCATCCTTCTTCTACCTTTGCACTACAATTTCATTATCGATGAAGCTATATACATTGTTTACAGGTTCGGTGAGTGCTTCTTCTTTGTTGGTTTCTCAGTTGGTTCTTATTGTTGTTTCATTCACGAGTCGACCTGCGCTTCTGCACTTCAGCATTTCAAAGTAAGTTTCGATGCCATAGTTTCATTTTCTCTATTCAGTGTTTGGAGTCTACAAGTAAGAATGTTTTATTATTTGTAGTGGCATGGTCCTCGTATGTTTTTGGTTCCTTCTGTGCTTGGGCTGCATTTTCGTAATCGTTGGAGATACATATGTTGTTTACTGGGTCGGTGGTTCTTGTTGGTTCGTTGGTTCATGGGTTGTTGGTTCTGTTTGTTTGGCTCGGGTTTACGCTTTGGGGCCCTGGGGGTGCAGTTCTGCATGTTCGTACTTTCACGTTGTCCGGTGCTTGTTGTTTTCTTTTGTTTGATTCGGCCTTGTAGGGTTGGGGTCCAGTAGTGATGGTTGAAGCTTTTCTTTTTTATTATTTTTTGGATTATTATTGTTTTTTGGGGTGCTTTGCGGTGTTCAACCCCTACATCCAGCAGTCGACATGCAGTTGTGTTATTTGCACTCTCTGCCAAGGTCGATATCTGTTATTCTGTGATATTTTGTTGGTGCTTCAGTGTTGGCATGACAGAAAATAGTTGCATGCAAAGTTGTTCGAGGATTACATGTGAAATTGTAATATCCGCTATTTTTTTGTTAGAATAAAGCATATGCAGGGTACATTTATAGACCATGTATGGTCAGATGTGTCGATCTGAGATTACATGTTCTTTCTCCTCTACACAGACTGTTGTGCGCACAATACAATTTGTGTTGTGCTTGAGGTATAATATGTACAACAAATATTCTGCAAGATTATATTTGGATGTCTGGAAGCATGTCTAGGTAGTTTGCCACGGAAAACCAAAAACTTGTATCGTGGGCACAACAGTCTGTGTAGAGGATAAAGAGCATGTATTTCCATCGATGGAAGAATATATGAATAATTTTCCACGGAAAACCAGAAATCGTTTAGCTACGACCATGCAATTGCATGATGTTTTGTGGCTTGTAATATCTTTTGGACATGGAAAACAAAATTACACGTTTACAGCCATGGATGGAGAAGTGCAAAGGTTCATGTTTCTCCCTATATTCTAGACTATTCGTTGAGTCTGTTTTACTGTATGTACATATTGTTTGTCCTCCGGTGCATACCAGCTTCCATCCATGTTCATTGTGTTTTGTGCATTCCCACATTCAAACAAACAGAATAGATGGAGAAAACAAGGGAGTCTTGAATGCATCGGTTGAAGAGGATATAGAAAGGTGCATGCTTGTGTTGATTAAGGTTGGTTTTCATTGATGTCAACCCTTAAAGAAAGCCTCGTAGCACAAAGGTTGGGTAATGGACCCAAGTTTGTTTGATGTAAAGATGACTCATTATTGTCTTGTCATGGTTGATAATAATTAGAAATGGATGAACTCCAAAGTGGTCCCTTTATGGTGAAAGCCCTCACAGGAAGACACTTTGCAGATTGAGTTATCCTAGAAGTATGGTTAGAGAACCCATGCTTATTTGTGGAATAATGAGATGAAATCCAGTGAATTTTTCAATGAAACTATCCTAGATGGATATTTCTTGTCATTTCATTTCTAGTGGTATGTGGAACATCACATAACTCCTCACGGTTAGAGAGTTATAGCCATGAGAAGTTGGAGAACCCAGGTTTGGGTAATGGACCCAAGTTTGTTTGATGGATAACGGTATGAGTTTTGATATATTTTCAGGTAATACTATTCTATATGGATATTACTTGTCATTCCATTTCTGGTGGTATGTGAAACGTCACATAACTCCTCATGGTTTGAGAGTTATGGCCTTACGAAGTTGGAGGACCCTCATATGTCATCTAGAAGCCCCAAAAGGTCAAAGTAGTCAAAGTGGTTTAAGAGTTTTTAAAGGTAAATAATAAAGTGAAGTGATGAGTGCACTATAATTCAAAGTGAATACAAAATCAATTATTTAAATAAATTGGAAGTGGGTTAACCCTAAAATAAGGAAAGTGGGCAAAGTGACCTAGAAGATGTTTTTAAGGAAGCTATTTGGAGATTATAAATAAGAGGCAAGGCTCTCTCATTTAAATCACACTTAAGCATATTGAATACCTATAGGTGTCTGAAGTAACCAAAGTATATCTAAGACTAATTTCTGAGGAAAGTGAAGAAAAGAAGGCCGGAATTCAAGGAAGGATAAATTCTTTTGATGATGCTTTCTAAGGTATGTTTTTTTCAGGTCATCTCACCATTTCTGAAATAATTGTTTTTCTAGAATGATTCAGACCATGAAATTTCTATGCAATTGAGGAAACATATCCAAGTATCTATGGTAAACAATTCAGCCTATGAGTCATTGTATTTTTTGAGTTACACTCCGTGGAAAATAGGGTTTGTGGCTAGTCCTGAAAATAGTCAAAAACAGGTGTTTCGAGTAAAAATGTCATAACTTCTTCATAAAAGATCCAAATTCAGTAAGACAAATTTTTTTGGTTATATTATAGTCTTTAGTATTCTTTGTAACAATTTCAGATCAATTCAACAAATATTATGTGCGAGGCACGCTCTACAAGGTTGTTCTCTAAAATAAGTCAGAATTCAGAAAGGTGTGTCATTTTTTCTATAACTCATTTTATGAGAGGTTCCAAGGAGTGACACCTGGAGGAATTTCATAAAACACACTTAAGAACATTGTATATCAGTTTTAGATCTTTATTCAATATAGGTACAAATTTATGATTATTTCAAGTTAGGGTTGTTGACTAATCCAAAACTAGTCTTGTGAGACTAAAGAAAAGTTTAATGAAAATTCTAGCCTCTTGTTGTTAAAGTTAAGGAATGTTCACAAGTATGTGATCATATACACCAGTTCTATTACAGAGTTACAAATCATATTTGGATGATGAAATTGATGAGGGATTTTGGTTGAGGTACAAGTTGGGCACATGGTTGAGACAAGTAGTTGATGAGTTGGCACATACATGAGGTGTATAGTTGATGATGTTGGTACATACTGATGAGTCATGGTTGATGAGTACATGAAACATGATTGGTACATACTTGGTACATGGTTGGTTGCACTTGTTTATGGTACAGGTTGATTATAGATTGTTTGGTACAGGTTGGTGCATGGTTGATGCACTTGTTTATGGTACAGGTTGGTGCATGGTTGATGCACTTGTTTATGGTATAGGTTGGTGCATGGTTGATGCACTTATTTGGTACAGTTGGGTGCATGGTTGATGCACTTTTTTATGGTACAGGTTGAGGTATAGGTTGATGCATGGTTCAAGTTTATTGGTACAGGTTTACAACAGTATATCTCACAGTGACAGGTTGACAGTGGTTCCATCATTCTACTTATACTTCAGGGAAGTTGGACGGGGCAAGGAAAGGTGGTTTTAGCCACCTTCCGATTGTAGCCGAAGAACATAGGGGGTTGTAGCCAGAGAGTTGGGGAGTTGGAGCTTCCCTTAGGTTGTAGGCTGAGAAACTAGGGCGTTGGAGCCTCCTTCCAGTTGCAGCTAGAAAAAAAAAGGAATTTGGTGCTTCCAATGAATGTAATTCTTCAAGACATCTAAGAAAAATCATTCTGTGGTTTTCTCCTGATTTGGGTTTCCACATAAAACAATGGTGTACTTTGTATGTGTGTGATTGTTCATTTCTTATTTGCTCATTATTGGATAATAATTCTACATTGATATAACACTTGGATTATATGGTTAAAAAGGATTATAATTACGTTATTAATGGTTCACTCGCCCTCTCGGTAATCCAACAATTGGTATCAGAGTTGGTTCCTTTAGGAAACAGTTTAACCACTGGAAGGAGATCATGGATTATTCTGAGAATGGAGTACCAATGTTTAATGGTCAGAATGGTTTTAAGTATGAGATGTGGAGCATAAGAACAAAAGTATTCTTACAAGCACAGGGACATTATATTTTGCTATCAGTTGTTACAGGATATGATAGTTCAAAAAGGGCAAAGACTGTAGCCAAGAAGGAATTGAGGAAGAATAACAAAATAGAAATGTATTTCATATGGGAAGGATTACCTAATATGGTAAGAGAAAAGGTTGGTAAATGTTCATCAACAAAAGAACTTTGGGATAAGTTACATGACATATATTATTCACCCATCACAAATTCATAAAATGTCAAAGAAGATGCAGATACAAATCAAGAAGAATTATGTTCACCATGTCAAGTAGATTTAGAAGATAAAGAGTACATAATCACCAGAGGTATGTTGTTTTGTTTTAATTGTGAAAAACGTGGACATCTTGAAATAGAATGCCATGAAGGAAATTAGACAGAAAAACTAATTGAAAAGGAAGACAATTATGAAGAATTGATTAGTGCTTTAGATGAACTAAGAGAAGAAAACAATTCACTCAAGAAAGAATTGATTAAACAAAAGGAAAGTGTTCATATTTTTTAAGAAGATCAATATGTCATCGAGAACTTAAGAACTCAGCTAGAAGAAGCCAGAAAGATCGAAGAAAATCTTGAATATCAAAAGCAGTGTTTGGGAACCAACATAGCAGCACAGAAGGAAGAAGCAGAAATGAGAGAGAAGATATTGACAAATCATCTTAAGGAAAGAACTAACGATCTAAACCATCTTGAGGCAGAGTTTGGTCAAGAAGAGAAAGGACTTGAAGAATAAATAATCACATTAAAAATTCATCTTGATGAAGCAAAAAGAAAAGAAGAAGTCATGAAGTCTTAGATAATGAACAAAGAAGAAGAGGTTGAGAAGCTTGAAGAATGAGTTGTCACATTGAGAAGTAAAGTCGTCAAGCTCAACAAGAACATTGAAGAGACAAAAACATTCACATCAGTTATAGAGAATGAAGAGAAGCACTCTAGGTTGCTAGAAAAGAAGAATGAAGAAAATAGAAAGAGTTATGTAGAAGCACTAAAAGGAAGGAACCATGGTCAACCAGAATCTAAGAAAACTATTGAAGATACATATTCAATAAGACCATCCATGTTCAAGCCACAAAGAAGCTTCAATCATGATCATGATCAGTCAAGGCAAAAATTCAGAAGGACTACGCCACAAAGAAGATCATTCACTCCCAGGTATGCAAATTAATTTTATGGTAATTATTTTTATTGTACTAACTTTGGACATAAGGTTGCAGATTGCAAAGATTATAAAAAAAATGTCCAAGCAAGAAGTGCCTATGTGGTCGCACGTAACATTGAGTGTTAAAAATGTCATAACTATGGACACATAGCCAGTGATTATAGAAGCATGATCGATACTTCCATGAAAGAGAATACTGATATCATATATAAGAAAGTATGGATAAGAAAACATGAAGAACAGATGAACAAAGACCAGGTACCAGAGATCGCAAGATTGGCAATAAAACGAGATGAAGAAAATTCTACAAAGAAAAGGAAAGATGTCAGATACAAAAAGGTTTGGAAAATAACTGAAAGAAAGGAAGGACAGGTAAACAAGGAAGAGATTCAAGAGATTGTACTTTCAGGCATTGTAGTGAAAGATGAATCCACAAACAGAAAGAAAGAAGTCAGAGCTAAGAGAGATAATGAATCTACCAATGAAGATGATGATGAATCTACCAATGAAGATGATGATGAATACACATCATAGCAGGAATTGTTTTGAGCCATATGGATTAGAGACTCTCAAGTAATATGAATATTAGACAAGGGGATTTTATGTGATATATGTGACAAACCAAAGACCATCCTTCGAGAAGCTTGTAGAGTTTGAGAAGACAGATTCAGAGCAATCAGTTAGCAGAAGTACAGTTTGATAGATTAATCAAGACTTCATGATAGTATAGTGATAAATGGTTCAACATTATGGATAGTTGTGCAAGTAGAGTCTTGGACAGTATGGACATAGATGGATTCATAAGAACACTTAGCAGGTTTGGACAAATATATAATAGTGGATGAGAGCATGGATTCATATATTGGTTCAGAGAGTGGTTCCGAGACAAAGGAACATTACCATAATGGATGATAATTACACGAAAAATGGCCCGAACAATGCTAATGGATTCCAAATTGACAGATATTTTTTGGACACATGCAGTGCATACATCAGTTTACATTCAAAATAGAGTAATTCTTAGAAACAACACTGACGAAACTTCTTACGAACTATGGAAAGGAAGACCAACAAATTTAAAGAACTTCAGAGTTTTTGGAAGAAAATGTTATATCAAAAGAGAAGATGGCAGAATGGGAAAGTTTGACTCTCGTGTGGAAAAAGGAGTACTTGTTGGTTACTCAAGTACAAGGAAAGCATACAAGTGTTACAATCTAAGATTGAACAAAGTTGTGGAAAGCATCAACGTGACAATTGATGAAACAGGCAGACCAGAATCAAAGGAAGAAGAAAATGAATCAATGAAACAACCCTTAGAAGAAGAAATAGAAGATGAAAAATAAGTAGAAAAGGAAGATGAAGATAATCTAACAGAAGCAGAAGAGGAAGTTAAACAAGTGCCTCCAAAGACACCCAGTAGAAGAGTACAGAAGAATCATCCTTCAGAACAGATTATCAGAAACAAAGATACAGGAGTTGAGACTAGAAGAAGAATTTGTTCACCAGAACAAACACACCTAGCACTCTCATCTACAATTGAACCAAATTTTTTTAAAGAATCCAACAAGGACAAATTTTGGAAAAAGGCCATGGATGAAGAATTGGATCAAATAGAGAAAAATGACACTTGGGAACTGGTTCCAAGACCAAAGAATAAGAATGTGATCGGCACAAAGTGGGTCTTCAGGAATAAATTGAATGAAGATGGACAGGTTACAAGGAACAAAGCTAGATTGGTATGTAAAGGATATGCACAGGTTGAAGGAATCGACTTTGAAGAGACATTTTCCTCAGTTGCCAGAATGGAAGCAATCCGTTTGATTTTAGCTTATGCGTGCTCCAAAAATATTAAAATGTATCAGATGGATGTAAAATCATCTTTTCTAAATGGGAAACTTGAAGAAGAAGTCTACATTAAGAAACCAGAAGGATTTTAATTGTCAGAAAATGCAGATTATGTGTGTAAATTAAAGAAGGCCTTGTATGGTCTAAAACAAGCTCCTAGAGCATGGTACTCTAGATTGGATAAGTATCTACAAAAGGCAAGGTTCAGAAAAGGAAGTGCAGACAACAACCTCTACATCAAGGTAAGTCAAGGTAATATTTTATTAATTGAAGTTTATGTTGATGATATTATTTTTGGTAGTAATGATGACAGGTTAAGCTATCAATTTGCAAAAGATATGCAGAAAGAATTTGAAATGTCGTTACTTGGAGAACTATCCTTCTTTTTGGGACTTCAAATACGTCAAAGAAACCAAGGATTTTTTATTTCTCAAACCAAGTATATCATAGAAATGATAAAGAGGTTAGGAATGGAAGATTGCAAACCAGTTATCACTCCCATGCAAACCAGTTGCAAGTTGAGCAAAGATGATGATTTGAAGTCTAGAGATCAGAGGCAATACAGGTCAATGATTGGAAACCTACTATATGTGACAGCATCCAGACCAGATGTAATGTAGGCAATTGGACAGGTGCAACGATTTCTAGCAGCACCAAAGGAATCACATGTATTAGCAATGAAGAGGATTTTCAGATATCTCAAAGGAACATAAGAGTTTGGATTTATGGTATCCAAAAGGAAAGGATATATCACTTATTGCCTACACAGATGCAGATTGGGAAATTTGTATCGATGACTGAAGAAGCACTAGTGGAGTAGCGTTCTATTTGGGTGAGTGTTTGGTATCATGGCTAATCAAGAAACAATCATCAGTATCTTTATCTACAGCCAAGACAGAGTATATTGCAGCAACATCATGTTGTACATAGATTATTTGGATGAAACAAACTCTGACAGATATACAGGTTGAGTATGATGAGCCCATTCCAATCTATTGTGATAATACAAGCACCATCAGTATCTCAAAGAACCCGGTGATGCACTCTAAGATGAAGCAGATTCCAATCAAGTATCACTTTCTATAGGAGAAGGTTTCAGAAAAGAACATCAGAGTAACTGAGTATGTGGGAACAAAAGAACAAGTGTCAGACATCTTTACAAAACCACTTCCACGGGAAGCCTTTGAGTATCTTCGCGAGAGACTCGGAGTTATTTCTACTCCAAAATGAATGTTTTTGAATGCTTATCTTATATGTCTTATATGTACACAAGGAAGCACCATAAAGAGGACAATTCAGTCAGGGGGAGCAACCCCGGATGGAAAGATACCTTTGTCATTGATGACAAAGGGGGAGAGATTCATCAGATGCAGAGGACAGAGGCATGGTTTCAGGGGGAGAAATGATCACAGAGATGCAGAGGACAGAGACATGTTTCCAGGGGGAGCATGAGTGATATGAATTCAGTATTGCATGACATAATTTTAGTTTTTCATCAGAGTGTTTCCATCAATTCCAAAGGGGGAGATTGTTGATTAAGGTTGGTTGTCATTAATGTCAACCCTTGAAGAAATCCCCATAGCACAAAGGTTGGGTAATGGACCCAAGATTATTTGATGTAAATATGACTCGTTATTGTCTTGTCATGGTTGATAATAAGTATAAATGGATGAACTCCAAAGTGGTCCCCTTATGGTGAAAGCCCTCAAGGGAAGACACTTTACGGATTGAGTTATCGTAGAAGTATGATTAGAGAACACATGCTTATTTGTGGAATAATGAGATGAAAGCCAGTGAATTTTTCAATGAAACTATGCTATATGGATAGTGTTTTTCATGCCATTTTCGGTGGTATGTGGAACGTCACATAACCCCTCACGGTTAGAGAGTTATGGCCATGAGAAGTTGGAGAACCCAGGTTTGGGTAATGGACCCAAGTTTGTTTGATGGATAATTGTATGAGTTTTGATATATTTTCAGGTAATACTATTATATATGGATATTACTTGTCATTCCATTTCTGGTGGTATGTGGAATGTCACATAACTCCTCATGGTTTGAGAGTTATGGCCTTGCAAAGTTGGAGGACCCTCATATGTCATCTAGAAGCCCCAAAAGATCAAAGTAGTCAAAGTGGTTTAAGAGTTTTTAAAGGTAAATAATAAAGTGAAGTGATGAGTGCACTATAATTCAAAGTGAATACAAAATAAATTATTTAAATAATAAATTTAATGGATAAATTACAAGTGGGTTAACCCTAAAATAAGGAAAGTGGGCAAAGTGACCTAGAAGATGTTTTTAAGGAAGCTACTTGAAGAGTATAAATAAGAGGCAAGGCTCTCTCATTTAAATCACACTTGAGAATATTGAATACCTATAGGTTTCTGAGGTAACCAAATTATATCTAAGACAAATTTCTGAGGAAAGTGAAGAAAAGAAGGCCGGAATTCAAGGAAGGATAAATTATTTTGATGATCCTTTCTAAGGTATGTTTTTTTCAGGTCATCTCACCATTTTCACAATAACTTTTTTTCTAGAATAATTCAGAGCATGAAATTGCTATTCCATTGAGGAAACATATCCAAGTATTTGTGTTAAACAATTCATTTTGCGGGCCGTTGTATTTTTTGAATTACACTCCGTGGAAAATAGGGTTTGTGGCTAGTCCTGAAACTAGTCAAAAACAGGTGTTTCGAGTAAAAAAGTCATAACTTCTTCATAAAAGATCCAAATTCAGTAACACCAGATGTGTTGGTTAGAGTATAGTCTGTAGTATGTTTTGTAACATTTTAAGATCAATTCAACAAATATTCCGTGAGGGGCACGCTCTACAGGGTCTCTCTCTAGAATAAGCCAAAATTCAGCAAGGTGTGCCATTTTTTCTATAACTTCTTTTCTGAGAGGTTCCAAGTAGTGAAACCTGGATTAATTGCATAAAAAACACTGAAGAACATTTGGTATCAGTTTCAGATCTTTATTCATTACAAGTACAAAGTTATGATTATTTCAAGTTAGGGTTGTTGACTAATCCAAAACTAGTCATGTGAGACTATAGAAAATTTTGATGAAAATGCTAGTCTCTTGTTGTTAAAGTTAAGGAAGGTTTGCAGGTATGTGATCATATACATCAGGTCTATTATAGAGTTACAGATCATATTTGGATGATGAAATTGATGAGGGATTTTGGTTGAGGTACATGTTGAGTACATGGTTGAGACAAGTAGTTGATGAGTTGGCACATACATGAGGTGTATAGTTGATGATGTTGGTACATATTGATGAGTCATAGTTTATGAGTACTTGACACATGATTGGTACATACTTGGTACATGGTTGGTTGCACTTGTTAATGGTACAGGTTGATTACAGATTGTTTGGTACAGGTTGGTGCATGGTTGATGCACTTGTTTATGGTACAGGTTGGTGCATGGTTGATGCACTTGTTTGGTACAGGTTGGTGCATGGTTGATGCACTTGTTTATGGTACAGGTCGATTACAGTTTGAGGTACAGGTTGATGCATGGTTCAGGTTTATTGGTACAAATTTACAGCAGTACATCTCACAGTGACAGGTTGACAGTGGTTCCATCATTTTACTTATACTTCAGAGTGGTTGGATGGGGCAAGGACAGGTGGTTTTAGCCACCTTCTGGTTGTAGTCGGAGAACATAGGGGGTTGTAGCCTCCTTCTGGTTGTAGTCGGAGAACATAGGAGGTTGTAGCCTCCTTCTAGTTGTAGCCATAGAATTGGGGAGTTGGAGCTTCCCTCAAGTTGTAGCCTTAGAAACTAGGGGGTTGGAGCCTCCTTCCAGTTGTAGCTAGAAAACAAAGGAATTTGGTGCTTCCAATGAATGTAATTCTTCAAGACATATAAGAAAAATCATTCTGTGGTTTTCTCCCAAATTGGGTTTCCACGTAAAACACTGGTGTATTGTGTATGTGTGTGATTGTTCATTTCTTATTGCTCATTATTGGATAATAATTCTACATCGATATAGCACTTGGATTATATGTTTAAAAAGGATTATAATTACGCTATTACTGATTCACCCCCCCTCTCAGTAATCCAACAACTTGTACTGTTATTTCATATTACGTTGTTTTGTATTTCATTTATGCTCTGTATATGTGTTCACCTAGTTTATTATATGTACATGTTGTGTGCATTCGTACATGGTAATTATCTTCATTACATGCCTTCTTGCATACTAACCTGCTTCATGTCTATTGTCTTTTCGCTGCATTGGTACATTTAAACAAAAGAATAGTTGGGGATGGCGATGGGATTTTTGGTGGGTAAATAGACTTGTTTCTCTTTCTTTTAGATGTCTGTCTTCATACTAACTTGCCTTCATGTCCATTGCATATTCGGTGTTGTTGCCTTGGAAAAAACAGGTTGCTTGGATAGGGAGATGAATTGTTTTGTGCAACAGTAGAGGGTTATGTGGTACAATCTTCTAAAAGGTATACCAAGTGTGGTGGTAAATTAAATATACAAAGCGGGTGGGGGAATATAATATTAGACTTCAAAATGATGGCTTGGCAGCAATGGGCCTTTCTGCCCTCCCTATTTCTACTTTTTTCATTTTCTATTATCCCTTTTGTTTTCTAATTCATTTGCTTAGTGTGATTTCTGAAAATGCCTTGGTACGTCGGCTGGAGGACTAACAGTTTCACATCTATGGTCGTTCTTCTACCTTGTTCCATAGTTACTTACTTTCTCGATTGTGGGTGTCGGGCTGGCAGGTCGAAGATTGCTCCCCTGCCTTCCGGGGGTCTGCGATATACATCTTGGCCATGGTGCCCTGCTCTCACGCCATGTTTACTATCAAACATTTTTCCAGTT
Organism: Picea engelmannii; assembly: GCA_009831015.1. Classification (NCBI taxonomy): domain Eukaryota; kingdom Viridiplantae; phylum Streptophyta; class Pinopsida; order Pinales; family Pinaceae; genus Picea; species Picea engelmannii. The sequence goes on along the minus strand of ML781135.1, from coordinate 228,463 downwards.
AAAAAAAAACAGATGCATAAAATTTAATGGTTATTTAGTCCTTGCGATGGACAATATACAATGCATATGCTTGTTTAATCCTGATGTTCATCTGCACATGCTTGCATCAGAAAAAGTTGGACTAGTGACATGGGCATGAGCAGTCAGTCATCCCAGACATCAGTAGACCGACAAGGCCAAAGGTGAATATGCATATGCTTTGCTCTTACTATGTTTACTAAACAAATATCCTCGTCTATATATTCATATATGGCATGGTGGATATGATGATGTCGACTGCAATACATGGTTTGCAGCTTGCAAGAAGTATCAACAACTACAAGCGAGACGTCGAACGTGTTGCATGTTCCGCAGACTAAGAGGTGTGGTTGCAAAACTCTAGCTCCATAGTTCATCCAACATATATGTGTGTACTTGTAGATTTATGCCAGTGAAAGAAAAAAAAAATGCATACTACCATTCACTTTAGTTTTCCTGTTCAAAAATTGTCACCGGGTCTAGAGTTGTAACATCCAAAGTACTATCAATAGAGGGCTTGAATAGCCGCTGAACTAGACAAGTGTTCGTCGGGGACATAATGTTCATCTATATCACCTACTTGGACAAGGCAAACAAAAGTAGATCCATTATGTCTGTTGACATGACAAACAAGGAGGCCTTGATGACAGTGACATTGATTGTTCCTCCACAAATTGTCCAGAAACATGCAGAAAAGATATTGTCGGATAATGGGATACCCATTACAAATTTTAATATATTTCCCAAAACAGTATATGACTGTGGTGATTGCGATCGAATTATTTCGCTGAACGAAAAAAGCATTGTGGAAAAAATTTATGTTGTTTGTTCAGAATATCGTTTCATCTCGGACTCGACTATCAGCTAGCTTGCACAGAGCGCTGATATTTACCCAATCGGAACGATTGGTGCAACTGTCACGTTGGCGAGAAAACTTGGCTCGCAACACATTCTCCATATAAAGGATGGAGAGTCGGAAAACGACAAGGCAATGGAACCTCTTTTCGTATTCAGTTTTTTCCTTTACTTTCGCATGTGCAGGTATGTCAGGTAAGTTACACAAATATTGCATTGTTCCATGTTGCAGCTACAATTGTTCGATACGTATTCAAATTTGTTTTCGTTAATTGAACAACAATTGCATAAAGGGAAGATTCCACTTATGATTTTCAAAAATATAACAAAGAAAAGGGATCTTAGAGAAAGGATATTTCGGACAACCCAAGCAAAGTTTGTAACAGATTTGCGAGCAGATATAGTAGAGGATCTGAAGAAACTATCTATCTCTACAACTGTTGTGCATATACATCCACAAATCATCTTCACTTTGCTTATAGAAATAGCCTTCAACAAATTTTTGTGGCCTATTTAATTTTTTTTATTTTTTTAAGAGGAGGGGGGGGGTGCAGTTGTGTATTATATTGTTCAATGTATTAATTCTTATGCTCGTGTTCTCAGGTTGAAGGTATTTTAGTTGCAGCCAATGTGTACTTGACCCCTTTTGAACCTGTATGTAAAAAATGCAACTCTCCTGCTTCTGCCTCCAGTTTGATAAGTGATGATACGATTGATTGTCTACGATGTAGTGAAAAATTTCCATATATATATGGACATTGCATGAATGGTGGCATCTGAACCATGGGCAACACAACCGTGCATTGTACAGTTAGGCAACCTCTGTTACAAAATGTGCTTCCTAAGTTGGCAGAGTTGTCATATGAAACGTATCTACAGAAAAAGGCAAGCAGTGTGTACATGTTGCAGGAGATTTGGATACACAACAAATTCACCTTAAATGAGGACAATGCAATTTTGCATATCGGATGAAGAAGGGAAAAATATATATATATCAAACTTTGGCAGGAAACGAAAATACCTCATGTGTCTCTGCAATATTTCTTCAACATCCAGATGAATGTTCCTCGGACTTGGCTAGTTGGGATTTCACATGCATAAGATTGTTCGGTCTAAAAAAATGGGAAGCATGGTAGCAAACCCCATATATCCCATGGCCATGGTTATTTTCTACTGGGAACATATACCAGATTCAAGAGAAAACGAATGCGACAACGTCTTTTCTTTGTATATCAAATTGTTTGGTGCAAAGGTCGATGGGTCCTCCTCTATGGAACCTTCTGGGAACTTGCTTATGGCCTCTTTGAAGTTTGGTTTCTTCTTGTTTGTGTGCTTCGTCTCTCAATTTGTATACCGCAGAACTCCAACTTTTGTCTAGATGACACGGAACAATATAATTGAATTTTTTAGCCAGCCAACCCACAGATCCACCTGAAACTTTCTATGGCGTTGTGACACAAATGTAGATTACGTTGATCGATGAACTTGGTAAAATTATTGTCCTGGAATAATTTGAAATCAATGAATATATACTGTGCGAAGTGCAATTGTGCTATCATATCAAGAAGAGGACCTTAAAATTCAAATTAGTCGTTGTTTTGGCATTTTTGCTTAATCGGTGAACTCGGTAAAATTAATGTCCTATAATAATTTGAAATGAACGAATATATATTGTGTGGAGTGCAATTGTGATATCATATGAACAAGAGGCCCTTAAAATTCAAATTGGTCCTTGTTATTCTTGTGGTGATAGAATTTTTAAAAAACTTTATTTTCTTTCCTTCATTTTTTTTAAAATAAGTGATTTAACATCCTTTAATAATTTAATGTAATTCAATTGTACAATATAAATATTTAATATTAGTAATTTAGTATTTGAAAATAATGTTTTTAGATAAAGTTAGATAGGATGACCATGCGTAAACAATTGCAATCTTGAATCTGTGAATCCTGGGGTCATGTCGATTTGTATGTCCCGAAACTCTCACTGTTGTTTGGAGGACATGGGACAATACAAGTGCAATGTTGAGCCAACCAGCCCACAAGGCAGTCTGTCAATTTGTATATCGCAGAATTCTAGGTGTTATTTGTAGGACACGAAACAATAGAGACTCAATTTTTAACTCGTCGGGCCGAGAACCCACGATCCAAAAATTGCCTAAGTATGGAATGAGGGATCCGCATATGCTCTATAAAATCTCATGTCGATACTTTATAAAAGTACATGTTTACTATGTATTGCTCGTTTGTCGGAAAACTTTTATATTTCTCACCCGACCAATTTGTACAAACTTTCTTGTCTAATTAAATTCTGCAATATTAATAATTTACTATTGAAAATAATGTTTTTAGATATGTTAGATAGTTGATAGGGGTTACCATTCGTAAACAATGGAAAACTTGAACCTGCCAGTCCTCGAGTCCATATGTCAATTTGTATATCATGGAACTCTGAGTGTTGTTTGGAGGACACAGAACAATGGAAGTGCAATGTTGAGCCAGCCAGCTCACGGGTCCGCTTGTCAATTTTTATATCGCGAAATTGTGGGTGCTTTTTGTAGAGCACGGAACAATAGAGGCCCAATTTTCATCCCGCCAGCCACAGAAGCCGCCATCCAAAAAGTGCCTAAGTATGGAATTGTGGATTCGTACATGATCTATAAAAATTTCGTCTCCATAGTTTATAAGAGTACATACTTAGTATGTATTACTCGTTTTTCGGAAAACTTCTAGGTGCGGAAGTTGGTGGATTCACAACTTCAGATTTCACTTAGTTTTATATCACCAGCCTGACTGACCGCTTCTTCGTTTGATATTCTAATAAACGAATATAAACTGGCCCAAGTCCAATTGTGTTGTGACATGAACACGAGGACCTTAAAATTCAAATAGTTGACAAGTCTGCTTGTGAATTTGTATATCGCGGAAATGTGGATGTTATTTGTAGGGCACGTAACAACAGAGGCCCAATTTTGAACTCGCCAGCCCGAGAATCTGCCATCCAAATAGTGGCTAAGTATGGAATTAGGGATCCATACATGCTCTATAAAATGTCATCTCCATAGTTTGTAGAAGTAGATCTTTATTATGTATTGCTCATTTCCTCCGAATGATGTTTAGAAGACACAGAACAATAAAACCACAATGTTGAAGGACCGAGTCCACAGCTTCAACTGTCAATTTGGATATCATGGGAATCTGCGTCGTATTTGTAGGATATGAAGCAATAGAGGCTCAGCTTTGAGCTCGCCAGACCGAGAACCCGCAATCAAAAAAGTGGCCAAGTATGAAATGCGAGATCCATACAAACTCTATAAAAACCTCATGTCCATACCTTGTAAGAGTTCATACTTAGTATGTATTACTCATTTTTCAGAAAGCTTCTACTTGCGGAAGTTGGTGGATTCACGACTTCAGGTTTCAATTACCTTTAGATGACCAGCCCGACCGACCGCTTCTTCGTTTGATATTGTAAGAAATGAATATAAACTGGCCCAAGTCCAATTGTGCTATTACAGCAACACGAGGCCCTTAAAATTGAAACAGTCCGCAAATCCACTTGTCAATTTGTATATCACAGAAGTGGTGGTGCTATTTGTAGGGAACGGAACAACAAAGACCCAATTTTGAGACTGACAACCCATGATCCAGCCAGAGAACCCGCGATCCAAAAAGTGACCAAGTATGGAATGAGGGTTGCGTGCATGCTCTATAAAATCTCATGCCCATAATTTATAAAAGTACATACATGGTATGTATAACTCATTTCTTGCGAAATTTTGTAGGTGCAGAACTTGACGGATACACGTGTTCATATTTCCACCCATTTTTATATCAACAACCTGACCGACCTCTTGCCCGTTTCATATTATACAAAAATTTTGGAACGCAAGTTTCTGAATACGCGAGTTTTTCTTTGAAATAAGATATTTCACATCCTTTTATAATTTTATGTAATTAAATTGTACAATATCAATATTTAATATTAATACTTTATTTTTGAAAATAATGTTTTTTTGTAGTGTTACATAGTTCATAGGGATCACCATCCATAAACAATCACAAGGTTGGGCCCACCAACCCTAGAGTCCATCTGTGAATCTGTATATGGCGGAAGTCTGAGTGTTGTTTGAACGAGACGGAACAATAGAAATGCAATGTTGAGCGAGCCAACCCACAAGTCCACCTGTCGATTTGTATATTGTGGAACTCTTGGGTGCTATTTGTAGGTAACGGAACAATACAGGCCTAGTTTTGGGTCCACCAGCCCGAGTACCCGCAATCCAAAGATTGGCTTAAGTATGGAATGTGGGAACAGTGCAATGCTCAAGTACCCCGCAGGTCCACTAGCCAATTTGTATATTGCGTAATTTTGAATGCTATTTGTAGGCCATGGAACAATGGATGCCCAATTTAGAGCCCGCCAGTCCGAGAACTCGTGATCCAAAAAGTGCCTAAGTATGGAATTCGGAATCTGTGCATGATTTATAACATCTCATGTTCATACTTTATAGTACATATTTAGTGTGTATTACTCGTTTTTCCCAAAATTTCTAGTCTATATTTTCTCTCTGTTTTTCCTTCTTCAAATGCAGGTTCCTGCATAGGTAGGTTTAACATTGTGTTTCCATTGCTCCGCCCCCTGCAACTAGCACCCAGACTTCCGTGATTTACAAATTTGCAAACAAACCCCCTTCCGTGATTTACAAATTTGCTAAGAAATTCTACGACATAGAATTGGCAGCCGATATGTGTCACTAAGATGCAATATGACCATCAGACCTTCACATTTCCTGGGTATATTTTCTACCCTTCTTCTTTTCTAACCCACCCAACTGCTTTCCATACTTAGGTATTTCTTGGAATCGGTTTCGCGGGTTGGTCGGTGCCTCGCCGCAATTCACCATCGTCATTGCCTTCGTACTTGTTTCCAGATCAATAATTAAGCTTTAATGCTAGTACTTCATCCTGCAGGAACCATTAAGATTGTCATTAATGTCTAGAAGTCCGGAGAAGATTTGTCATTACTACGAATTAAACTAAGATTTGTGCACAAGTATGTTATCCTTTCCAAGTATTCAATTCAAACACGATGCAATATGTTTTTGTGCGCTGACGGGTTGACGCTTTTAAGAAATTTCTAATTCTTAATCTCTCTTCGTCATCACCGCCACCTTCGCACTTTTTTTATAATTATGCAATTAGTGAGTTGTGATGGTGACATCTCACTCCACACGAACCCTGGAGATTGTCATTGATCAGCAAAAGGCTCGAGGAGATATTCCATTGATACGCATTAAACCATAATTTGCAGAGGGTTACATTATCCCTCCCCGATTTTCATTTCAAACATCGTCTCAAGCAAACGGAAATTCTTGTTAAGTTGTGGCGGTAATTCTTTCCAGATACAGTAAACACATTGGGGCATAATGGCCAAAGGTTCCACTATTCCAGGGAATATTCTTACTACTCATCTCCCTCCGCCCAGAAGAAAAAAAGGAGATGGTCCCTTGGTACACCAAGAGATATATTTCAAGCCAAATAATTCGAAGGCAACCCTGCCTGCCCAGAGAAACTGCCCAGTTACATTCATGGCTGGCGCAGAGGTTGATGTCATGAATTTTGAGCCGGAAGAAGATGATCTGATGGGCGATGATATGGCAATGGATGATGGAAATGCAAAGACTCTTCCCACTTCTGTGCCCAAATTGAAATCAACTATAACGGATGGAACTTCCCGACTCATTGATTACGGACCTGAAAAAACCAAAAGGAGTTTCAGAAAAGAAACCGACGGTAAACGCAATAGCTGCTTTGCAGCGCGAAAATAGGAATTCCAGAGTTCCGAATTAGTCTGTTCTGGGGGGAAGAGTTTCACTGTAAAATAATGATCTCTTGATGCTCCCAGAGATATATTTCAAGCCAAAAAATTATTCACTTGCGGGACTAGTGTCATGTTCTTTGGATATACAATTAACATCTTCGGGAATCAGGTCCAAAACTCTCACTGCTACAAGGCATTTTTTTACTAGTCATCTCCTTCCACCTAGAATGGACTAATTTGGACCTCTGAAATTGCACGTGCAACCTGTGCTCCTGAATTTTTTTCGACTATACAGAGGCAGTTTCAGCTAAGGGCTATTCCATTTTCCCTGCAATGTTTTATGTCTTCTTCCTCACGGGAAGCTTCTGAAAACTATCAATTCCAGCACAGGATGATTCATCAAGGAGAAAAATACGAGGATCTTGCATACTACGGATCATGTGCCTGTGTTTGTCGTAGATACGTTCAATGTTTTGGCCCGAAGAATTGGGTTGAATTTGTAAGGATAGATGTACAATACTCGGTGTTTTTCTTATTTTCTTAAATGGATTTGCTATTAAAAAATAATTTCCTTGGACTCTTCATTGATGCTTCTTTTCTAGATTTAACGCTTGTTCTCATTGGCATAGTTTGGTGCTCTCGTAATTCTTGGATATTGTGTTTACTTAGGTTATTTTTTCTAAGATGGAACATCTAACAATTATATGACAATGTACTATGTCAATCCACCAACCTTTTATGCAAATAAAAAATTTATTACACAGTTTCAAACCAACATTCAATTCTATTTGTAATGCAGATAGAACATAACAATACCAATGTACAATCTTGCAGCAAAATCGTTATTCTTGTTTCTAGACATGCAGTTATTAAGTTTTAATGCTAACAACCCATAATGCAATAAGTTTAATACTTGAGTTAATATGTTGCAGTCATGGAAGAATGTATGAAGAACACAGTTACACCCACATGTTCCAATAAAATCTAATATTCAACAAAGCATTTGCTGACAATTAGTAGAAAATGAAGTTTAGTAGTTAACTTAATATGTTACAGTCATGGAAGAATGTATCAAGAACATACTTACACGCATGGGTTGCAATAAAATCTAATCTTCAACAATGCATTTGCTGACAATTAGTAGAAAATGATGGTTTTGCAACAATGGGGCTTCTTTGAAACCAATTCGCGCTTGCGAAAGTTGCCTTCTGCCTTTCTATTTTCCCACTCTTTTATTCCCTCTAGTTTCTCTTCCTGGTTAGTTAATCATTTTTTTTTCCGAAAAATGCCTTGTTGCGCGGTTTGGCGGATTCACGCGTTCCCAACGAGCGCTACCCCTTTCTTTAAATTGACCTTCTATTGTTTTGTGTCCTACAACTAGCACCCAGAGTTTTGCAATATACAAATTGACAGGCGGACTTGCGCACTCACTGGGTCAACATTCTAGTTCTACTTTTTCATGACCTCCAAATAGCATTCGGAGCTCCAGGATATACAAATTGATAGACGGGATCCAAGGCTCGCAACATTGCCTTTGTTTACGAATGGGAAAGTGCTAAAACGAGCCATACCACATTTTTCCCATAGAAGCTATATTAAAGGGCAAAGCATTTCCTCTATAGTTATGTGTCCTGCAAACAGCACCCACAGTTCCACACTATACAAATTGACAGTCAGACTTGTGGGCTGGATGGCTAATAAAATGCCTCGCAGTTCCGCGATATACAAATTAACAGACGAAGAATACAAGCAAGAACCAAGTAAAATCACAGATCGTATTCTTGGTCGTTGTTTTCTATTCCTGCCAACTTCGCAATTCTGTTTCGTTTCTCTTTTCACTGAACTTTATCTTTTTCGTCACTTATTCATTTTTTTTGAAAATGTATGGTTGCATGCGTGGGAGGTGTTGTGGGTTGACACTTGCACTCGTGCTCTTTTATCACGACACCAATCGACTGCTTCCCAATTCCATACCCAGAAACTTCTCCGACCGCAAATTCCTGGTAGGCGGGCTCTAGATTGGACTACTTTTGTTCCATGGCCTGTGAACAGTACCGTCTCTTCCGCGATATACAAATTTGCAACCAGACTCAAATCATACCCTCTTCTGTATTACTTTCCACCTGCCATGCGCTTTTCCATGCTGTACATTTTGAACTGAAAACTTTCGAGAAATACAATTTAACTGTCAGGCCCTCACATCTTTTGTGGAACTATTGTCACCCCATTTTGAAGCCCGTCTGTCCACTTTCCATACTTCGCCATTCCTTCGAATTTCTTTGGCATATCATCTGTTTGGCGGGTTGAAGAAATATTCAGTTCCTAGTCGTTGTTTCATGTGCCCGCGTCTATTTGCAATTAGAAATTGCCAATTATATATAAGATCTTATATCTAGGCATTCAATTAGCAATTTTCCTATTCCATACTTAGCCACTTTGTCCGAATTCTGCAAATATACAAACCGGCCGTTGAACTGCCCCATCATCATCTCTTTTGTTTTACACATTTTTCACTCAAAAATTCTGACTTTGTCGAAATTCCGCAAATATACAAACTGGTCGTTGAACTGCCCCATCATCATCTCTTCCATTTTACACATTTTGCACTCAAAAATTCCGATACATAAAATTTGACCGTGCAACACTCGTCTGTCCTCAGTATTCCCGTAACCCTTTTTTGAATCTCATCCGACCACTTTTCAGAGCTTGCCATTCTTTCCTTTCTCTTCACCATCTCTGTCACCTTCACACTTGTCTATAATAAAAGAAAAAAAAAGTTATATATATATATATATATATATATATATATTGTTTATAAATATGAAATTGCTGGTATTTAATTCTAACAGATCATCATGCAGGAACCGTATAGATTGTCATTGATGGGAGAAAGGATCGAGGAGATCTCCTATTCATGCGCATTAAACCAATATTTGCAGGGGGGTTATATTATCCCTTCCGAGTGTTGATTTAAAAATCATGAAATGCCCTTCGCACGTCGTGGCCTTCACATGTTCATGAAACCTCCAATCCTTAATTGCTCTTCGTCGTACCCGCCACCTTCGCATTTCTAAATATGTAATAAATAAGATTTACTGCTAACAGTTCATCATTAATCAGTGAAAGGCTCGAGGAGCTTTCCCATTCATAAGCATTTCACCAATATTTAGCAGAGAGTTACATTATCGGCTCTAATTGTTCATTTAAACCATCATCTGGAAAAAACCAACGTTTTCATAAACCTATGGCACCAGCTCGACAGCAGTTCTGTGGAGATATAGTCAACATCCTCAGGCGCGAGGACCATAACTCCGAGTGGTCTAGGGCATATTCTTATTACTCAACCTCTGTCGCAGAGAACCAAGTAATTTGGACCTCCGGGATTGCTCATGCAGGATGTGTTCTGGAGGTTTTTTACTGTAAGGACCTGGTCTCTTGGTGCGTCGATAACTTTATTTTAGAAAAAAAAAAATTATTCCACTACAGGACCACTCTTCTGTTTCTTTGTCACCTCAGGTCTTCCACCAAATGCTAAGGCTGTCGGCGCCAACATTGACGTTCATAAAAGAATATTGCAAACAGTTCCTAGCAAATCATAATAACGGGTTGGACGTCTTGCCCCATTTTTCAGAAAACCTGCTTCTAGTTGCTAAAGATATTGCAAGCTTCTAGGTTAGTTCATTTAGAAATCCATTTCGCGAAATTGCCTGGTTATTTAGAAGAATAATGGGACAGGAGTCCACAACAGTTGTTTCCCGGATGGCCCTTTATATTTTTCATTTCACAGTTAATGAACAAGCCATTTTTTATTGGGGCAGGTTAATTTCCCATGAAATTTGTTCCCAATTGTCAAGATTCAAAAGGGAAAAGAAATTTTATGTGTCGTCCTATTTAGTTTTTGCAATAGTGCATTCTTGTTGATTTCCACAACTGTCTCTGTCCAAGAATTTCAACTACGAATTTCACCCAGTAACATTCTGGTACCAAGCCTTGTGAAAGCACAAGGCTTCCCACTGTTTTTATGAGGTTTTTAATGGCTTCGTGTCTGTTTTCAAAGTTTTTTTGTTAGGAGAATATGCTCCCCGCATATCTGAATAGGCAGCCAGTTTTTTGGACAAGAAGGGGACAGTTGAACATTTGCATAATTACACTATCATAAGAATTTTTTTCTCCACGAAAAAACCTGCTCTCCTTCCATGTCACATTACGGACAGAATGTTTGTTGCATAAGTAGCATGGCAATACAACTATTGGTTCCATCTGTTGCAAACGATGAAAAAAAAATAGTTCATTCCTCTGCCTTGGAAAGTAGGGGAGTTCGTGTTGAAAAAACATCAACAAAATTGATGAATTCATAGCACATTCTAGCATCTCCAATATAAGATATGCTGAAATCATAAGAGGGTTCGACCCCTATAATATTTTTCGACAACATTTACAAACACTTCGCCTCGACAATTGTTTTTTAAATAAACACCTGCCAAAAAACAGAGACAGTGGCAGCAACGGTCTTGCCTATGATGTCGGTGACATAGACACGGTGAAAAGTTGCACTAAATTGTACACGCAACAGGGAAAAGGCCCTGGTGAAAAGAGTCTTCAATCGGAAAATAGCACTACAAAAAGTGTGACATCCCGGAGCATTGATCCAATGGTCCACCACAGCAACAAAGAAAATTGGAGTTCTTCAAACGGAGGAGGAGATAATGACCCTCCTCACTCTAAAATTTATAGTTCTCACAAGCTTCCAGTAGAGAAGAAGAGAAAAAAAAATGTGGGGCAAGCAGAAGAGCCAGAAATTTAGAGTGAGAACATGGAACTTAACATTGATCTGGATAGCATGATATGCTTCCTTGATCAGCCCGGAGACGCCATCCACCATAGCCATCCAATGGACATATCTGTTACCAAAAATTTTGACAAAGATGAATCCTTCATGTTCCAGAGCGTTGTTTTTTATACCCAGTCCAAAAAATTGATAATTGAGAAAAAATATGTTAAAAATAAGAAACACAAATCTCGTTCAAAGGTTCACCTTGCCAACATGTGGATGTACCAAATCTATCAACTTCACACTGCAAGCGGAGAAGCACTTCATGATTCCATTGGAGGCATCGAGACCGAGAATGCCAGACTGAAGGACCAGGTCAAATAATTGGAAGACGCTTTCATTCCTATGCCATTGCTTGTCGATCCTTTGGCAATAGCCATGCCTACCACCCCTGGAGCCAACGTAAAAGCATCCTCCACCCTGCTTGCATCCTGTAAAGGATATGTGGAGAATAATATAAAAAAAAAAAGAATGGAACTGGTTACCGAGGCATGGAAAAGATCACAAACCATCACTTCCCTTGGAACCAAGACACATAGTTTGTTCAAACATTTGTAGGCCGAGTTAAAAGATGAAGAAAATTTCTTTTTAAAAACGGTCATTCCTTTTGGCACCATTGTCAACAATATGACAAAAACAAAAAGAAGAGAACAAGATCTTCCATCCAAAAACTGTATCGGTCAATTGAATGCATGTTGGAAAGAAAAAGTGAAGAACCTACATCTCATTGTTCAGTGATGTGAACAAGCCATATCGAAGAAAGATAAATTATTCACAAGGCTGTCAAATATAGACTTAGCAGGGAAAACCAATGACTTCCAAGACCCCGACTTAATCGTAAACTCCTTTCCCTTAACCAGACAAGAGTTCGATAAATAGGTTGCTATGTTTAAGGCCTTGTCTCTTGAAAAATTTTACAGTATTGTTCAAATTGATGAAGCTCACATCCACAACTGGCAAGTCAAATATTCAGCACAGAATGAGGAAATTCATCGGGCTCTCTGTAATCTTTCTATTGAATTCCAGGAATTAGAAAATGATCTTTTCAACATAAAAATCCAGAATGAGATAAACGTCACCCCAATGAGAAGCTACATTGAAGAATGGTGTGAAACGAAATTGAAGCAGGCCGTCGACAAAAGGCAACAGGGAGTTCCCAGGATTCCAACAGTCGTCGACAACATCATTGAAACGGTAGTCGTCGGCGACATCAATGAAATGGCAGCCGCAAGCAAATAGCCAAATGGCTCATATGTACCCTCACTATAAGTCTAATGATCGCATCCTCCATTGTTTATCAACCTAATTATTCCACTCTCTTAAATACAGATGTGTAGGCAAACACTTATACCTTTCCATTTATTTATTTTTGCAGGTATTGCACTCTATCTTCTTTCTACAATCTTGTTTCTTGTACATATTTCTCTAATGGTCTACGGGAGCCCCAATCCCAGTCTACATGACAAATGCATTGAAATTCCAATTTATATTAACAGACTTTAATTTTTTTGTATATTTCAAAATTTCCAGTAGAATGTAATGAACTTTTTTTTTTGACATATTTCAAATAAAATGTTTTCTTATCTCCTTTTAAATTTATGTTTTCATACATTCTTATCTTTCAACAATCTGTATGATAAATGCATTTAATTTTGTTAAGAACCAAGATAGATCTACCAATATAATCACCACAAATACTAAATACACAATAGATCCACAGAGCAAGATAGAAGAAACCACACTTTATTATTACCAAACCCTTGAGGTAGGGCAACACCATACAATGGATCCTATTATGGAAGGGATCCTCTCTTGTTCACTTGCCTCTTCGAGGGGGCATCCTCCTATTGAGCTACCGCTCCA
>ML781135.1:186257-210552 GCA_009831015.1 Picea engelmannii | reverse complement strand
GAGAGCCTTCTCACATTTATTACATCCAACTACCATAGTGGGTCTTTATTAATATAGTGGACCTAGTCCACCTTACATTGAATGACCACATTCTCATATATTAATTGACTTCCACTAATAACACATAACTACATTCCCATTGGATACCTCCCTAGGTATACTACAAATTTTTTATATGTAACAGAGTTTTAATTTTTTATATATTTCAAAATAAATGGTGCTCTACATTGCAATTGTCATTTACTTATACCACTTGTTCACAAATGCATTTAAATTTTTTATATTTCTTATCTCCTTCTAATTTTATGTCTTCATATATTTTTATCTTTTACCCGTCCATATGGAAAATGCATTTAAATTTCCATATTTATTCTTTCACTGTCAACAAATTTGCACTTTCTTACATACTTTACCTTCAAAAAATAAATGGTTCTCTACATGCCAAGTATCATTTACTTTTGGCCCATGTTCCGTCATATACATGTTGCACACAACACTTCTGTCATATACATTTTTCACCGGACACTTCTGTCATTTACAATTCGACCCCATTTTCCACAATTTTCTTTCTAACCTTGTTGGCAGGGACTATGCTGCCACACAGCCTTGTTTTGAATGAAACAATGCAAATCTTGAAACTACTTTGATTTTCAAAAGAATATGAGGAGATCTATATAAACTTGCCAATGTAATGCAAATATATTTTTTATATTCCTAAAACATCCTTTCGAAAAGAAAAATAACTTGGAAATGCACATTTGCACTATTCAGTTCAAAATGACTAAAAAGGAAAAGTATCTTTGGAATTTTTTAAATCTCTTTTCAACTTAATACAAAATGTCAAAAAAATAAGAAATAATTAGACACATAGTCCATGATAAAAAAAAAACTTCAGCCTTAAAGAAATAATAGGTGGATTGATTAGTTGTCCATGGTTAAAAAGGATTTAAATAAGTTATATTTTCCAAGTTTTATTAGTTATAAGTTTATGTACATTCTATTCTCGATTATCAATGGTGAACTGCCAAAAAGTATCTCCAAAGAAATGAGGGCTTACCTCCAAGTGGTCTCTAAAGTTAGAAGAGAACACTAGTTCCTAGGGGATTATTTCAAAGTAATTAGGATATATGGGGATTATTTCAAACTAATTAAGATATATGGGTCAAGCCTAGTCCCCTACAATATACCCACATTTTTTTCCCCCCAAGGTTTTTTTGTAGGAACATGTGAGGCGACTCTCTCGTGTGGATGGTAAGTTTTTTTCCAGGGTAAAATACAAGGGTTATGCCATCACCAACCCTAATGGCATCCATGAGGATGATAAAATCCTAAAAACCCTTAGTTTCCCCTTGGACAAAGCATGCAATTATGACCTCATTTTTTCATACCCAAAGCCAGGGGAAACCAAACCACTAGGCCCAAGGACCACAAAATCATACCAGGCGATGAGAAATTCAAAAATAGGGACTCCTAGGAGGAAGTGTAATTAATTATCACTATTGATGGGAAGAATTTGGAGGAAGTTACTACATGTTCCTTTCTTATCCCAAAGGTGACAAAGACTGATGTTACCCCCTACTACATGTTCTACAAGAAAGATGATCAAGGTCCTGTGAATACATTTATAATTTTGTGGCCTTGCTACAAGATCAAGGGACTGAGGTAGTAGATTATAATTTTGAAAACATAAAATAGGTGCCTAGTGGGTAATGAGGACTTACCTTAAGAAGGAAAAGGCACCATATGGCACAATCCTAGAATATGTTGAGTTTTTCAAAATTTATGATGAGTTTCATCAAGATGATGATGATGAGGAAGAAATAGTGAGATCCTTGTTCCCACAAAAACAAGAAGAAGGAGTATAAGAAAATGAAGATATGATATGCTAGGTAACAATTCGAGCTGAAAAATTATGACGACCTCTTGTATGCAAAGGGATTTAAAATGGCCAAGGCCATGGATTTAAATGGCATAGGAAGGTTAGGAAAATTTGAGTAGAGCCCCTAGAATATGAAAAAGGAAGAAAAAGGCCCATACATGTAGGGCTACGGGCTACTCAAAGCATCCTTGTTACTGGAAAGGCATATCTCCAATGTACCTTCCAACCCTTCCAAGAGAAAGAATAGGAATTTGATAAGATAAGGCCAAAATTGGGTAACAAAATATAACTATTGATTCATTGGGCCTAGGAACTTTTAATGTTGTAGGAGAAGATCAACAAGGCAACAATCCTCCTCCCCAACAACAACAAATGCCTTAGGGAATCCAGGAGATATTGGCATATTCTATTGAGGGAGATGGAGGCCCTCTTGGTAATGATGGGGATGCTGACAAAGATAAATAAGGAGACAAAAAGAAGAGGAAGGAGGAGAAAGATGATGAAGAAGAGCCTAATTCCAAGAAAGGAAAGAAAAATTAATCAGGTAGAGAGTCTAGAGATGTTTTTAAAACTCACACCGTACCTAAGGTGGTAGGGACCTCTTCTGATACCACTCACCCATCCCCTTCAACCCCCTCCAATTAGTTCAATGTTCTTTCTATCTACATGAAAATTGGGACCCATAACACAAATGGTGTTGGCCTTATGCAGATCTCTAGTCCCCAATATAGTATGTTTGGTCCCATCCAACCCCTCTTCTCGGTAGATCCACTTGTTTTAATAGAAGAAGGGAAAGAGAAGAGGAAGGTTTGGAAAATCTAAATTACCTCATCTCCGATGACATACCCCATTGTTGGCCCTAGGCTCCTCTCGAGATATGATGGAAAAAGTGGGATGTTCACTATGACTACCCTAGAACCCTTAGTGGTCAAATATGCAAGCTAAAGATTGGAGGGAAACATAAGTAAATATTCAAACTTCTTAGCTTCCCCACATGACAATATCAAGATGGAAAAGAATAGAAAAATGTCCATTTATGATAAATACCTCAATGCAATTAAAGAGAATGATAATCTGGGCCACAGGGTAAATTCATTATCAATGGAGACTCAATTTATGAAGGTGGCCATGTAAACCCTAAAAGTAGAAAAGAAAACCCTTGAGGGAAAACTAATGTCTATGCAGAAGGATCCACAGCTGACCAAGGAGGCATTATATCTACTAGAACAAAAGAAAGTGAAATAGAAAACTTAAAAATCTCTAACCCAATTTGTATCCCCTTAATCCAATAGTTGATGGAATAAAAGCAAAAAATGGAAGAAGAGGTGGATTTTTTGAACAACACAAAAACCTAGATAAACATCAAGGATCAATCATTAGTTGAACATGTGTCCTCAATGAAATTGGCCAAGGTGGATGCCATGAAATTTTCCACACAATTGTACAAATCCTAAGAGAAAATTAAAATATTGAAGGCCAAGGTCTCTAGGGTGGAAAAGTTATAGACAACTCCTCCCATCATTGTGAGCTCAAGTGTAGGGAATTTGACCTACCCTAATCTTAAACAAAGGATACAAGAGTTGATGAGGGAGGTTGAGGCATGGAAATCCAAGCATGAATAGGCTGATGATAAGGCTAAATCCAACATACAATAATTGATAAGTGAAAGGATGATTTTAAAAAGTAGGGCCAAAAATTAGATGAGGCACTAAGATCTCTAGTGGAAGTCAAAATTGTATTGGCTAGCAACTAGGAAGGCAAGAATGAATGGCAAGAAAGGTTTGAGGAGATGATGGAACATGCCAAATTTAAGAAGTTAGGTTCCATTAAAAGTACAATGTGGAACAACATCACTAAGGATTTTCCAAAGATTAGAGAGCACTTGTGTTACTTTGTTAAATTTGAAAAATGGTATGCCCCGGTGCAAAAATACCTAGATTAGGTCAATGAAGATATTGAACACAAGACCTAGGTTTCCACCCTTGTCATCAATACAATTAACAAGGTGCCTTCTTGGGAATTGGATCTCCTAGGAATTAAGGGAAACATAGTGGTATAGATAGATGTTCAATGCCAAACGAAGTTGACAACTTAGACCATAGGAAACAATAGGATTGTAAATGCTCAAGGTGCTATCAGAATTTTTGACATCGCATGGATGATGAGTTTGGTTTGCCTTCTCCATGGGATGAGAATATGTTTTTTTCATACTAGGGAGGAATATGGGGAACTTTTACGACTAGACAATGCAAAGGCTATAATAATAAGAGACAAAGGATTCCTATCGATAATAGTGGAGATCATGCAGCATATCCAACCCCCAATTACTATTTTGACAAACTTGAGCCACGTAATCCTAACACTGCCCCCAATTGAGTTTTTGAAGAAAACATAATTAGATAAATCATTTAGACTTTTGAAAGGTGGGAAGTTCATTTCAACAAACATGTGGCAACAAATTCAAAATATACATAACTATACTATTGGGGGTTCACAAAGGGGCTCCACATAGCAGACGACCCCGTGAGAAAGGGGAAAAAATAAAAGGATAATTTTTTTTTGTTACATACCACCATGCTTCCCTAATATTGTGGCATTACCCAAGAGTATTAGCCCCTAAAAAATAATTAATCCCCAAAAATTATGGGCCAACTCGCATGTGTCAAAGGAGAATCCAAACCTATAAAAAGAGAAAGCAGCAGTTGCACCAAGCATTGGGATATTGTTGTTGTGGTGCTGTCAAGATTTTGATAGAATGAAAGCTTTGTAGTGTTGCAATTTTGTTGATCTTTTTGTCTCATGAATATGAAAGTTAATAAAGTAATGTTTCAATTTCAACCTCCTCTTGAGTTCATGCTTATGCTTTTATGTTATTGTCTTCTTAAGTTGGAATCATGATTGAGGCCATGTGTCTTTGCAACGTCTGATAACTTGTCTTGGTCAATCATTAAAAGAAAATTACTAACTATACTTCTATTATTTTTGTTAAAGCTACTACAATGTATTTATTCTTTTCAAAATCAGCTTGCACTTAATAGAATGTGTTGGAATATAAAAGAGGGCACTTTCACTTTGACCCAAGAATTAATTCAAAGGTTTAAAGTGGTGTGAGAATGCTTCCCACACATTATGCCCCGACATTCATCTCGTTAAGAGCAAAAACAACCTGGGGGACAATATAACTAACCATAAAAACAAACACCAACAAAAATTAAAACAAGAAAACCAAACATTTTACATCTTTTATCATAATGAAATTCTACAAGATATCATCTTGTAAACCCATACACATCTATATTTTTCCTCATGCTCCATGTGGTATATAGTGACCATTTGCACCTCAAAAAGATAGAGAACAATATCTAAGATTTATTAACACATTATAAACTTACAACATAATAAGAGTAAATCATCTTGTAAACCAATACACACCTATATTTATCCTCATGCTCCATGTGATATATAGTGACCATTTACACCTCAAAAAGATAGAGAACAATATATAAGATTTATTAACACATTATCAACTTGCAACATGATAAGAGTACCCTTAAGTACCCTTTTAGAAAACAATATTTAAGATTTATTAACACATTATAAACTTGCAACATGATAAGAGTAAAAGTACCTTTTAGAGAATAATATATAAGATTTATTAACACATTATAAACTTACAACATAAAGAACAATATATAAGATTTACTAACACATTATAAACTTACAACATGATAAGAGTACCCTTTTAGAGAACAATATATAAGATTTATTAACACATTATAAACTTACAATATTATAAGAGTACCCTTTCCCAATCTTGGTTGGATTTTTAGTTAAGGATCCCCATCCATATATAATAGGTTTAGGTTTTATTAAATTCAATAACAAATTGCTAAATTTAAGCTATTTTAAAAAATAATGTCTCCAAATGTAACAAAGAAACAACCTTTCTAAAAGCTTGTGTTTAGGTTTTATTAAATTCAATAACAAATTGCTAAATTTAAGTTATTTTATAAAATAATGTCTCCAAATGAAACAAAGAAACAACCTTTTTAAAAGCTTGTGTTTTTCAAAATTAATTGTGACATTGTCTTGAAGGATAAGTCGGTGCAGTGGCGATGGTGGAACACACAAAATCATGAGTAGAGGACACGACCTCTTCGTCACTAGAGGACATAGCCTATACGCAAGGCCAACTTTCCACCCTTTCCTGGGCCCATAAATTTAAAGGAATTTGATTGCCAACTTAGATTCTAAAAAGTTGGGAGCGAGAATATCCTTTTTATGTGGTGACATAGAGTTATGACAAAAGTTTGGGTAGAATTATTGAAACAACAAATGAGAAAGTCCTATAGGTGGAGGCATCATAAATTTGAGGGCATGATTAACGTGGACAATATATAATATGTACATTTGATCAACCTAATGAAATTAGGAAAGCAACTATGTTATAATTCTTGTTTACAATCTCAAAATGGATAAGTTGTGTTTAAATTCTTTTCATGCGACATCTAGATTTCAAAAGTTCATTATATTACAAAGATTTTGGAACCACAACCATTATAAATGGAGGAGAGTAAATAACTAAAGCAGAGGTTAAATAATAGATTTTTTAATTTTTTTTTCTCTTGTGTTTTTTATCAGTTTTGCTCAAAAATTTATTAAAAATTTAAAAGAATTGATGGAATTGTATATATTAGTTGTTGAGATTGCATAATCCAGGTAGATTAGGGGTTTTTCAGGGCATTGGATCCATCTATGCATTTAAAACTATAACTTGAACAATGGAAAATTGTAATTTCACCAACAATTAAATCGTCGTATTCCTGTTATAATTGCCCGAAAATAAATAAATAAATAAAAGATATAATGTTTAGACAAGTGTCCAATAACTAGTATTCCATGTCCATGAGTGAGTGACCATATATATATATATATATATATATATATATATATATATATATATATATATATATATATATATATATATTCTTCTAATTTTAAGGTCACGACCAAGCCAGACATCAAATTGGTGTATGAGACCCCTTCTAATTTTAAGGTCACGACCATGCCAGACATCAAATTGGTGTATGAGACCCCCTTGTTTGTGGGACAAGGGACCCCCTTTGCACATCGATTTGACTGCTAAAGTCTACAGAGGTATACATAGACTTTAGCAGTCAAATCGATGCGTGGAGTGGGTCCCTTGTCCCACAAACAAGGGGGTCTCATACACCAATTTGGTGTCTCGCTTGGTCGTGACCTTAAAATTAGAAGAAGAATATATATATATATATATATATATATATATATAGAGAGAGAGAGAGAGAGAGAGAGAGAGAGAGCAATAAGACATGAATTCAACCCCATTTTTTTAAATGATTAAAGGTTGTCTCTATCAATTTCTTGGCAACGATTTTTTTTTAGAGAAAACATATATATGTGTGTGCTTGTTCTCTCTAATATATCCCCCACCCCCACCCCCGGTGGGGTGATATATTAAAGAAAAACATATTATGTTTTCTCTAATGTATCATATGAGGGTGTGGGTGGGTTGGGGGCATATATTAGAGAAAACATAATATGTTTTCTCTAATATATCATATGAGGATGAGGGTGGGGGTGCGGGTGGGGGGATATATTAGAGAAAACATAATATGTTTTCTCTAATATATCACCCCACCTCTCTAATATATCATATGAGGATGAGGGTGGGTGTGGGGGGATATATTAGAGAAAACATATATATCCCCCCACTCCCACCCTCACCCTCATATTATGTTGTCTCTAATATATCCCCCATATGAGGGTGGAGATGGGGGGATATATTAGAGAAAACATAATAAGGGTGGGGTTGGGGGGATATATTATAGAAAACATAATATATGTTAGGCAGCGAAAGAAAAACATAGCATAAACAAGCAAGATCAAACATGCATTAAACTAAGCACATCAATCCCACAATTTGACACAATGATTTATGTGGAAACCCAATGAGGGAAAAAACCATGGGCATTGATGGTCGATATTCTTATTGTTCAAGGGAGAATTACAATAGCCAACCCAGGCATACAATCATCCTCTCCTCACACACACTCTGCTCACTACACAGCTTGCTCTCACACTCTTCACACATTGCACTCACACCTCTATGGGTATTCTCGCATATATAACATCTATCACTCAGTTACACAAACTAATCATGAATAGATCACATAGTTACACAAACAATTCATAAATAGATTGCATGCATGCGCATTAACATAGTTGCATGCATGTGCATGTGACCGCATGGGGAAATTCGTTGGCATGTTTCCAACAATATGTTTTATATAACATATCTCCCCACGCCCACCCCCACCCTCATATTATGTTTTCTATAACATATCCCTAAACCCCCACCCTCATATTATGTTTTCTATAATATATCTCCCTACTCCCACCCCCACCCTCATATATGAGGGTGTATGAGGGTGGGGGTGGGGGGATATATTAGAGTAAACATAATATGAGGGTATATATATATATATATATATATATATATATATATAGTATGTCCTCTTAGATGTCTTCCCATTCCATACATTTGTGTCCTTATGCGCAAAAAATGATGACCCTGTCACAACATCCATCATGTCCAACAACTAGTCTAAGGTCATTTTTGTTGTCACTCCCATAATTATCACCTCAATGTTGGGAACCAAAATGGGCACAATTATTCTTTGCATAAAAACCTAGAGAAATCAATACCTCAACCTCGTTGAAAGCCAAAGGGTTACCTCGCTCAGGAATTTTTGGCCAAAGCACAACCCCCCTGCCTAATATGCCACCTCCATACATAATCAAGGACTTTCCTAAGTGGGTTTAGGAGTTTGACTTGAATTTTTCCTTCATCTTGGGACAAGAAGACAACTAGTAGATTGTGGATGCTCCCATGTTGGCATTACTAGACCTCTTCCATGATCCACCTAATCAAATCCCAACCTTCATGTATGTTGAGGTTATTTGGAGTGCAATAATAGAATAATTAGTAAATTTCTGGAGATACAAATTATTCATGGTCCTTGCATAAGTTTTATCATGCTCCCTCTCTAGCTCACTTAGGATTAGAGAAGGTAAATGAGAAGGGGGGAAATAATAGGTGCATTCACTAGTTATCCATGGTTAAAAAAGATTTAGATAAGTTATCTTTGATGAGTTTTATTAGTAAGTTTATGTACATTGTATTCTATGTTATTAATGGTGAGTTGCTAGAAAGGATATCTAGAGAAATAAGCTCTTACATCCAAATGAGCTCTAAAGTTAGAAGAGAACACATGTTCTTGGGGGAGGATTTCAGACTAATTAGGATATATGGATCAGACCTAGTTCCCTACATGATACCCAAGTTTTTGTCCCTCAGAGTTTTTGTGTTGGATTTTGTGAGTCAACTCTCTCGTGTGTTTGTTAAGTTTTTCCTTGGGTCAAAGAAGAAAGGGTATGTATCTTTCCCTATTTCCCTATCAAGTTATGTCTACACTAACCCTAAGGGTAGCCAAGAGGTTGCTAAAATCCTCAAAACCCTTAATTTCCCCTTGGACAAAGCATGCAAGTGTGACCATAATTTTTTCATACCCAAATCTAGGGGAAACAAGGCCACTAGGCCCAAAGACCACAAAAGCAAACCAAATGATGAGAAATTGGAAAATAGGGAGTCCTAGGAGGAAGTGCAATTAATTATCGCTACTAATGGGTAGGTTTTGGAGGAAGCTACTATATGTTCCCTTCTTACCCCAAAGGTCACAAAACCCAATGTTTCCCCCTACTACACATTCTACAAGAAAGATGATCAAGGTCATGTAGAAGGCAATGCTAAGTTTGTGGCCCTGCCACAAGATTGAAGGATTGAGGTAGTAGATGATATTTTTTTAAAACATAAAATATGTGCCTAGTTAGTAATGAGGATCTACATTAAGAAGGAAAAGGCATTGTATGGCACAATCCTAGAAGATGTCAATTTTTCCAAAATTTATTATGAGTTTCATGAAGATGATGACAATGACGAAGAATTGGTGAGAGCCCTCCTCCCACAAAAAGAAGGAGGGGTATAGGCAAAGAAAGATCTGATATCCTAGGTAATAACTCAATGGGAAAATGAAGACAACCTAATATATGTAAACAGATTTAAAATGGTGAAGGCCATGGGTTTCAAAGGCACATGAAGGTTAGGAAAATTTGCATAGGGCCCCTAGAAGATGCCAAATGTAGAAAAAAGGCCCAAAGGCCTAGGGCTAGGGGATACTCAAAGCACCCCTGTTATCGACAAGGTGGATCTCCGATCTACCTTTCAACCCTCTGAAGAGTAGGAATTGTAATTTGATAATATAATTAGAAAAATGGGTAAGGGGAATAGAAATATTGATCCCTTGATCCTACGAACCTATGATGTTCTAGGAGAAGAGAAACAAGGAAACAATTCTCCTCCCCAAAAATAACAAACTCCTCAGGGGAGCTAGAAGAGCTTGACAAATTCAACTAGGGGAGATGGAGGCCCTCCCGGTAATGATGGGGATGCTAACACAGATAAAGGAGACAATAAGAAGACAAAGGAGGAGGGAGATGGCGAAGAAGATCCTAATGCCAAGAAAATAAAGAAAGAGGAATTTAGTGGAGAGTCCAGAGATGTTTTTAAAAATATCGCCATAACTAAGGTGGTAGGGACCTCTTCTAATACCACTCACTCATCCTCTTCAATTCTCTTCAGTTATTTCAATGTGATTTTTATTGAGTCCATGACAAGTGGGAACCACTAACACACATGGTGTTGACCTTATGCAAATTTCTAGTCCCCAATCCACTATGTTTGGTCCAATCCAACCCCTCTTTTTAGTAGATCCACTTGTTTAAATAGAAGAAGAGAAAGGGAAGAGGAAGGTTTGGAAAATCGCAATCACGTCATCTCCCATGTTGTACCCCATTGTTGGCCCTAGGATCCTCCTAAGCTATGATGCATAAAATGGGATGTTCACCATGACTACCCTATAACCCTTACTAGTCAAACGAGCCTCAAAGATGCAAGCTCAAGATTGGAGGGAAATGCAGGTAAAGCTTCAAACTTCTTATCTTCTCATCGGGACAATATCAAGATGGAAAAGAATAACGTGTCCATTTATGATAAACACCTCAAGGAAATCAAAGAGAATGATAAGTTTAACCATGGGGTAAATTCGTTATCATGGATACTCAATTTGTGAAGGTGACCATGGAAGCCCTCAAAGTAGAAAACAAGAACCTCGAGGGAAAATTGATGTTTGTAGGGGAGGACCCACAACCAATTGAGGAGGTGATCTCTCTACTGTAACAAAAGCAAAGTGAAATAGATGACTTAAAAATCTCAAACAACGCAATTTCTCTCTCCTTGATCCAACGATTGACGGAAGAAAAGAAAAAGATGGGAGAAGGGGTTGAGACTTTGAAAAACATGAACACCTAGCTAAACATCAAGAATCAATCATTAGCTAAACATGTGAGCTCACTAGAAGTGACCAAGGTGGATGCCATGACACTGGCTGCACATTTAGGCAAAGCCCAAGAGAAGATTAAAATCTTGATGGCAAAGGTCTCTAGGGTGGGAAAGTTAGAGATACCTAGTCCCATAATTATGAGCTTGAATGTAGGGGATTTGACCTCCCCTAATCTTAAACAAAGGATAGAAGAGATGTTAAGGGAGGTTGAAGCACGGGAATCCAAGCATGAAGAGGTCGATGATGAGGCTAAATCTAAAATGCACTAGTTGATAAGAGAAAGGAAGATTTAAAAAAGTAGGGCCAAAAATTGGATGAGGCACTAAAATCTCCAGTGGATGTCAAATTTGAACTAGCTAGCAACCAAGAACACAAGCATGAATGGAAACAAAGGTATGAGGAGGTGATAGAACATGCCAAATTGAAGAAGTTGGGTTCCATAAAAGTACAGTGTGGAGCAACATCACTAAATATTTTCCAAATGTTAGAGAGCACTTGTGTTACTTTGTTGAATTTGAAAATTGGTATGCCCAAGTATGGAAATAGTTGGATGAGGTTAGAGGAAAATATTGAACACAAGACCCATATTTCCACCCTTGTTGTCAACACAATTTATAAGGTGCCTTCTTGGGAGCTAGATCTCCTAGGAATTAAGGGAAAGGTAATGGTGTTGATAGACGGTGAGTTATTCCAAACAAAACCGACAACTTGGAACATAGCCAATAATAAGGTTGTAAATGCTTAAGGCGCTATCAAAAATTTTGACATCACATGGGTGATGAGTTTTGTTTTCCTTCTCCATGGGATGAAAATATGTGTTTGTGTCCTGGGGAGGAATACAGGGAACTGTTACAACTAGCCAATGCAAAGGCTATAACAATAGAAGACAAAGGAGTCCTACCAACAACAACATAGATCATGTTGCATATCTAGCCCCCAATTACTATTTTGACAAACTTGAGCCACATGATCCTAACATTGCCCCCCATTGATTTTTCGAAGAAAATAGAATTAGATAAAGCTTTCATATTTTTGAAAGGTGGGAAGATCATCTTAGCAAACATGTGGCAACATAGTCAAAGTGTACATGACTATGTCTCTAGGTGTTCACAAAGGGGCTCGACATATTAGATGATCCCACAAGAAAGTGGCAAAAATAAAAGGATAGTTGTTTTTTAATACATCCCACCATGCTTCCCTAATCTTGTGTCATTACCCAAGAGGAGTATCCCGTAAAGCATATCAAATCCTCGAAAATTGTGGGCCAACTCACATGCATCAAAGGTGAATCCAATCCTATAAAAAGAGAAAGCAACAGTTGCACCAATTATTGAGATATTGATATTGTTACATTGTCGAGGTTTGAGAGAACGAGAGCTTTGTAATGTTGCAATTTTTGTTGGTTTATTTAAGAGGGATCAATCACATTGGTCTCATATTCTCCCCTCTCTTCTCCTCATTCACTTGGTAAGTTGGACTTGAGTCATAAGTTGTGTGAAGGGTTTCAATAAGGCCTGTGATAGAGATTGCATAGTCCTCGTGGTGTTGTTTTTGTATTAAATGAATTGTTGAGCATATTATTTTGTAATTAGAAACGAGGCAATTTGTCATTAATGAAATAATAAAGCTTGAGCAAGTTGTTATGGTTCCGTGTCAATTCTATGTCTTATCTTCTAATTCTATGTCTTATCTTCTATTGAATAAATTAATAAATCTATGTTTGTGTGCATGCCCATTTAAATTTCTATTTCATAAATATGAAAGTTAAGAAAGTAGTGTTTCGACATCCTCTTAAGTTCATATTTATGCTTTTATCTTATTAACATCTTAACATGAAATCATGATTAAGATGCTCCAATGAAAAAACCTAGTCAATCTTATGTCTCTACAACATTCGGTAACCTATCTAGACCATTCATTAAAAGAAAAATACAAATCACACTTTTACTATATTTGTTGAAGCTAATATGATATATTTCTTCATTCAAAAACTTAAGTGCACTTAATAGAACATATCGAAACATAAAAGAGGATACTATATATTTGTTGAAGCTACTCTAATGTATTTCAAAAGTTGGGATAAGTCGGTGCAGGTGACGATGGTGGGACACACAAAATCATCGTCACTAGAGGACATAGCCAACTTTCCAGCCTTGGATCACGTGCCGCCCATAGATTTAAAAATAAATTTGATTGGCTCCTCATTAGAAGAAAAGGGTGTTCAGATTTGAAACGTTAGGAGTGAGAATAAATTTTTTAATATATTGGTGACGTAGAATTATGACAAAAGTCACAAGGCCCAATTTAGAATTATTGACTCAATAAATTAATAAACCTATGGGTGGAGACCTCATAAATTAAGGGCATGGTCAACGTGGACAATGTATGTGCCGTGTATAATAGTCTCACATGGAATTTATGATATCTACGTTTGACCCACCTAATAAAATTAGGTAAGCAAGTATGTTAGAATCTTGGTTTACAATCTCAATGTGGGTAAGTTGTGTTTAAATTTCTTTCATGTGACTTCTAGGATTCAAAAGTTCTTTGTTAAGATTGTGTGGCCACAATCATTACACGTGGAGGAGAGTAAATAATTGATATTTCATGTTGTTGAGTGAGTTGTGACCTCATACACATATACATATATATAGTAAGAGATTAGATAGTTTTGTTTAAAAAATTTATCAACTCAAAAATTGAGAGGAGCACCTTTCAGTCATTTCTAAAATGGGGTCAAATTCATGTCTTATTTATTTTTGGGCTAACAAAGCATGTCATTATAGATGTCTTCATGTCCTCATGAACCAAAAGCGATGAACTTGTTATAATGTCCATCATGTTCAACCAAGTCTAGCTCAAGGTCATTTTTATTATCACTCCCAAAGATGTCACCTCGATGTTGGGAACGAAAACGGGCATCATTGTTCTTTGCCCAAAAACCTAGATAAATTGATACCTCAACCTTTGTGAAAGCCAAAGGGTCGCCCTGCTTAGGACTTTATGGCCAAAGCACAAGCCCGCTACCTAACAGGCCACCTCCAAACAAAAGCAAGGAGTTTCCTAAGTGGGTTTAGGAGTCCGATTTGAATTTTTCCTTCATCTTGGGACAAGAAGGAAACTAGTAGATTATGGATACTCCCATGTTGGCCTTACTAGACCTCTTCCATGACCCACCTAGTGAAATCCTAGCCTTCAAGTATGTTGAGGCTAATTCCAGTGCAATAAGGGAATATTTAGTAAATTTCTTGACAAACAAATTATTCAGGTTCTTTGCATATTTGGTTTATCTATAAATTTTTATCAAGCTTTCGCTCTAGCTCACTTGGGATTAGAGAAGGTAAATGAGAAAGGGGGAAATAATAAGTGCATTAACTAGTTTTCCATGGTTAAAAGGGATTTACATAAGTTATGTTTTATGAGTCTTGGTAGTAATTTTATGTACATTGTGTAACTTCTCGACATCTCAAGGTAACTAGAGGAGATTTTTCTCCTACAATCCATATCACAGACACCCATTGCACATATGTGATCCATGGTTCTCCACAGACATTTGACCAGAGATGTTTCCCACATTATGCTCAGCTCACTCACATTTGACGATTATGGTGCTTGACATACATGAGCTACATTATTTCATTGCTTCATATTAAGTGTTAATGCCTTAGGTACCTGTCATGAAAGTAGTGATCATTGGTTGAGTCAAATAATGGATCATGATGCTCTAAATTTGTGTTTTTTGCCTTGTTTCACCTTGGTGATCATCATCATCTCCTAGATAATTGTTGTCACTCTTGTGTAGAGTTGTGCTACTAGGGGGCTTTGAGAGGGGTATCATGTCCATATCCCAATCCATACGTAACTTTCTCCATCTTTCCCAATTTCCATTGTCCCACTCATGGGTTGGTTGGCATATGTCACCCATATATGTTTATGCTTCATAACCCTATGAGAAGAAGGAGCTTGAAAGCTCGAAGTTGATGCAACTTAATAGAAAAAAAAAAGGAAAAAACAAGATCCAAATATCGAAATCCAAAGAAAAATGAAAACAAAAGTTAAAAAAACAAAAGAAACAAAGCATGAGCAATGCCCCCTCACTATGAGGTCATTACTCAAAGTCCCATGCAATGAATACATATCTAAAAGGACTAACTGGAACAAAATAAAAGTCAAAATCCAAAAGAGGTTAAATGAATAAAGAAATAGGCAAATAAGGGGTGGATAGAATCAATGTCGAGGAAAGGGAAATCCAATGCATAAGCACCCCCTCCTTCCAAAGGTACTCATGTGGATGAATATCATAAACAACCTCACAAGACTATGCAATACAGCCCATGAACTTACCCCCAAACCATACCATCTATCACTACACATGCTCCTTGAAGGTTTCCTGGAAATACTTCTCTTATTGGGAGTTGGCACATGTAATAGGGTTAACAATGACCCTCCCACACTTAAACTTGGAAAATTGTATGAATTCTATGATTTATTGTGAAGTTTGAAGATGATGCTTAATGTGATCTACCTAATGGCATTTACATTTGACATGAATCACTTTCTATGTTGCATTGGACTTGGATTGAGCCTTGCTCCTTTGGAGTATGTTGAGGAGGCCCCTTACACACTTGATGAAGGTTGTCCCACTTCTTTTGGAGGATGTTGGGCTACATTTGAGTTTGTTGCACCCTTTGGGAGAGAACATTGCACCTTTTGGATGAAACGTTGCACCCTTTGGAGGAAACGTTTCACTGTTGATCCCATTCACAAGCCTTTTCACATGATTTGAGTGAGTCGTCCACTCTTGGGAGCCCACATGTGTGACATGATGATGCATTTATGGAGGACAACTTGGCATGTGATAATACTTTACATCATTTTGGGAGCATTGTTGGGGCTCTTTTGACTCATCCACTCTTGTATCACGAATATTTTATGTATTTTCACCTTATCATTAGGGTTTGTAAAGAGATAAAGGTCATTTTTATATTTTCTTAAGATAAAAGCTAAGAAAATATTATTATTGTAATGAGAAGGGTGCTAGATCTCTCATATAAATAGAGAAGAACTTCTCATTTTTTAATCATTGCTAGAACTTGTGGAGAACATTACTTGTCTACTTCTTCTTCTCTATATTTGATATGGATGGATAGCTAGAGTGACTTCTTGAGGATGATGCCTTGTGGATTGCTTTACAAATTTCATGGATGCTCTTGGCTAGGGTTTTGAATATGAATCGATTCCTTGAGTAAGTGGTCTCACTTGATCTTATGGATGTTATTTATGAATGATTTTAAGTGTAGTTGTACTTCTCTCTGTGTCTTTCTTAAACAAGTCCATTCTTCGTAACTCTTGGAAGATTTTAGTGGAGTATCTTCCCTTGAATTATCTTGGAACTTGTAAGGAAATAGGTGGATTTGTTAGGGTTTGTAGTGGACAACCCTAATTATCATCCTAGTTCTACTTACACTTTCTCAAGGGAGTCCTTAGTTGACCTCATATTCCCAAAAAATAGTGGGCACTAGTCTTCGCACATCTAGACAATCCAAAAAATAAAATTTCACCTTTGATTTATGTTTTAGGGTAAATCTAGAGTTTTATAATAGCTTATATACATTTTGAGCCCTAATAAACTGTATATGTCTTGTTTTTTGTGCATGCTCTTGGCCTAAAAATCATTTCACAACCATAAATAGCCTTGTTGATTTTTATTTCTGAATAATTAGGGCTGGACATCTTGTTTTACTTGGTTGTTATATGCCTTTTAATTTTTAGGATTTACAAGTTTTATAAACCCTATATCTATTCATTGTTTTAGTCCTAAATTATGCTTGTTTATAACCTATTCAAAGGGATGAAATCTATTGTTGTAGTAACGTGTTTACTACTGTAATTGTTTATATTTATTGCAAGTTTTACAATAGCCATTAATAATTTTCAGATCTGCATTGTTTGGGGATAATTTTGTAATAGATAGCGACTTGATAAACCCTCTAAATGGCCTTAAAAACACATTAAAATCAAATCTATATTTTACCTTGAGTAACCACCTAATCCATACTTGTTTATTATATCTCATTGGTGGTAATTGGGTAGCTATATAGGTGACCTTAGACTTGATCTCATATTGCCTTAGGAACCCTAGAGGCTACTAGGGAAGCCTCTCTTGTGTTGGATCTATCATTCACTATAACGAAGGAATTTTTTGTCTAGGTGATAGTGGCAACACTTCTAATGTTCCACTCGTATTTGTACCTTGTGAAGGATTTTCACTAGGGTGCATGATTGTGTGATAATATTTCGGTGTTGTTGTTGGGGAGAATTGAGTCTGTCTCCTTGGATATTCAAAGTCTATTCTTCAACCTTTTTTGAGGAGTGTACACCAAATCCTGGCCTAGTGTGCTTATATGGTAACTCCAAAGAAAGAGAACCCAAGAGTTGGAAGTTCCAACCAAATACCTTTCCGTAGATACGCTAATCTTGTAGGTCTATAAGAGAATAGTTCCACCAAATTCGCTTGTGATAAGAACTCTTCTCACTAATTCTCCAAGAGTAACTCCAATGGCTTTGCAACCATGGGTTACAAATTCCTACAAGGCCTTAGACATGGTTTGAATTCAAGGTCACCCTCATAATATGCCTAACAGATATGATAAGTTGTTACCTAATTTTTCTAACAACAATTTCATTACAGTTGAAGATAACTTGTCCTCATTTTATAGTGTTCTTAGTCATTGTTCTATCCCAAATGAACATGAGGATGTGGTTATGAAAAAAAATTCTACATCCTTGGAAGAAAATGCAAAATCATGGTACACTAGTCTGCCTGAAAAGAGCATTAAGTCTTGGCAAGCCTTCCATAATGCCAGCTTTATGAAAATATGGGCATTTAGAAAATATGGTAAACATATGAAAACCCAACTCCATGAGATTACGAAGAAAGAATTGAGTCTTCAAGAGAATTTGTTGAGAGGTTTAGCAACTTGATTAAATGAATTCTTGATGATATTAAACCAAGAGATGTTTCTATCCTCTTGTAATATATTAATTCTTTTGATGGGAAAATTGGTTTCGAGCTGAGATCCAAGTTCCCAAATGTTGATTTTTCATAAGCTAGGTTAAGCATGAAGTTCATTCCATTTTTATCATTTCACTTAACCATAAACAATAATGTTGCAGCAACTAAGATCACAAGAAGAAACACCATGCACAAGAACACGAGAAGTATCCCGGGAAACCCTTCTCAACAAGGGAAGAAAACCCAGCCAAATCCTTTGCTATATTCTTCAAGAGAAAGAGCTTCACCAACAATAAAGACCTAGCACACAAGAGGGTTCTCAAACCCTAGAGAACTGGCGCCCAAGAGAGGTGCGCACTTTTCCCAAGTAAAATGTACTTGCTGAAATTTCCAAACTTACATGAAGGATATGATTCCACAATGGGGAATTTCCCTTTACTTATATTAGACTTGTCCTATCAACTGAAGTGTCTATTGGCTCAACAGGGCCGACCTCTCTAAGTCATATTATAATAATAATAATTAGTATTATTATTATTATTATAATTAATATTATCCAGATTAATTATCTTTTACATTTATTATTAATTACATTAAGGTGGGGCCGACATGTACCCTTTACATAAAAATTAGGGTTACAGGAAGGTCTGACTCTTGAACAACATATAAAAAAGGATCTGATACACCCACTAGTTCTCATCCACTAGGGGCACATCCATAGGGATGTCATATCTCTGGCTCACTGCGTTACACAGAAGAACCAGATCTACACATGTTCATGTGTGCTCGTCCACGGGCACGTCCACTCTACAGATCTTCTTTCCCACTGCCTCACACAGGAGAATCATCTGGATTTTTCTTATCAACTCTATTGCTCAAAGGAGGCTAACACATCATCTTCTTTTCTGTTCACATGACGATGCACCCAACACTTTGGGATTTCACACGCTCACCTTGTGCTCAACCACAGGCACGTCCAACTCAACAGATCGCCTTTCCCACTGGATAATCATTTGGAGTTCTTCTTAACTCTGTGAATGGAGGAGGTCATCTCTACGTTCCTAGCTTTGTCTCAGGAAGGAACCACGTACCCTTCTTAGGGGATTTCTCTCAGGTTTGTAAGCTGAGAGAAAGACTTACATACCTACAATGATCCACACCTCACAGGTTTGTAAGATGGAGAATGTATCACATAGCTGCATTCATCAACACTCCCTCTCAGCTATGGAGGCATTATTTATCATGCCAAGTCTCACATAGATGTATTTTGAATTTTTTCTTGGTTGGAGTTATCGACACTCCCTCTCAACTAGGGATCCATTCTTCATGAAGTTAATTTGGTGAAGATATCTACAATCTTCTCATGTGTAGGAAGGTATTGCATGTGTACGATTTTCCTCTGCATCATATCTCTGAAATAAGGATATTTCATCTCATCGTATTTTGATCCATCAGGAAACACTAGGTTCTCAAGGAGCTTTACTCATGGCTCATGTTATCATCATAGGATCCATCTCATGGTCAAGTAAATTTGTCAGGAGCTTGTGAAGCCACATTGCTTCGCACACTCAATGTTTATATACTATGCCTCTGTGGTACTCAAAGCCACAGAGTTTTGTTTCTTGCTGCATCAGGAAACCATGGAAAAATTCACGGTAGAACATCAACTGGATGTGTTCTTTCGGTCCACTGTACTTTCTGCTCAATCTGAATCGACATATCCTACAAACTCAAGTTCACACTGGAGGCATATCTAAATCCATATCCAACTATGCCTCGTATATATCTCAATACATGTTTTGTTTTTGTCTAGTGAGTCTGTCTTGGTTGACTCATGAAATGACTAGGCACATTCACTGCATGGCATGAATCAAGTCTGGTGTTAACTAGATACATCATTGATCCAATCAGCTTTGGATCAGTCTCGTCTGAATCATCATCAATCTTCTTCTTTAAATCCATCACGGTGGATTTTTCTTTCTATCATACTAAGCTTCTTTAATATTTTCACTATATATTTTCCTTGATTCAGGAAAATCTCATCAGTCCTCTATTATACTTATTGTCCCAAGAAGTAGTGCATCATACTCAAATTATTCATCTTGATTTTAGAAGTCAAGGATTACTTGTATCCAACAACAACGCTTTATGAATAAGTCATCAGGATCAGGCTCTCGTCACCAACATTGTAATGATATAGGTTTGGATCAGCAACACTCTTGCTGAAATTCAAACTCATCAAGAATCTATCTATCTGATATAGTTTCCAACTCATGGATGGTAGTACTGATGGAAGTGTGTCTAGTTCACTGGATCAAGTGTCTCATCATAAAAAACTCCCTTTGTTTGTGAGAAACCTCTGGCTATAGATCTCATTTTGTATTTCTCGATACTTCCGTCAGTTGCATGCTTGATCTTATAGATCCACTTGGAAGTTACCATGGACTTCCCTTCTGGTCCCTAAATAATATCTTATATATCATTCTTTAAGATATATTGGTATTCTTATGTTATGGCATCTTTGCATACCTGTTCTCTTATTTCTTCTCTAAGACAAGGAGGCTCAACATCAATGAAGTGGCTCATGACCGAAGGATAGCTCGAAAATCTCTTTCACTTTCTCGGGATGTGCCTTGAGAGGCTTGTATGTTTCTCTGCTTCTTGCAGAGTGAGTCTAGGTAGGCCTTTTATGCCCTACTACAATATCTCTGAACATATCAACTGGAGAACCTGGATCAACTGGAATAATGTTTGTCTCCCTCTAAACTATTGAAGGGGGAGAAGGTATTGTCTCACTGTCAATCTCCATCTGAGATTCTCTAGATCTTTGAAAGACTATTTCTTCTTCAAGGAAAATGTCTCTTCTTGTCTTGAATCTGTCTCTGACTAGGGATGTCGATCTGGAATGTCTTCAAAGATTCATTGTATCCTTTCTTTCTAAAGGATCTAGCTTGGACTTCTTTTCTTTGAGTACATGAAAATACATTGGGAACCCAAATAACTTGAAGTGTTCAATCTCAGACTTCATTCTGGTGAAGACTTCTTTAGGAGTTATGTTTTTCAAAGTCTGGTGAAGACTCTTGTTCTGCACATATATTGTGTCATGCATGCTTCTGCCCATGGAATCCTAGAAAGATTTTGATCATGCACTATTGCATTGATTGTCTCAATGATGGTTCTATTATTCCTCTTTCTCAAATAGTTTTTGACTCCCTTTGAGTCAAGTGACTCCCTCTGAAGGATAAGCATCTTCTTTTGTTCTTAACCTATCTGGAACAAGAAAACAAGAGGAACCAAAGAAAGAATATCTCCTAAAGAAGAATAATGAGTACATCTCTAGAATCAAAACAATTTAAGGGTTGTTGTCCCATCTACAATACCTACTTGTAATGTAGCAAGCTTTAGAAATATGGGTTAGACGAATGACAATTACAACAATCAAACCTGAGAGTCTTTACTTCAAGTGTGTTGTTCCTCTGAATGCGTTGAGATCCCTATCGATCCATGACTTCAGCAAAACGTTCCTTCGTCCTACAATTACCCTCATGACAATGATACAAATAATATATATATACAAGTGCATACCTGAGGATGTTGATATGATTTCTCCAATGGCTCTTGGTTGATCTCTATCCTCTGAGATATTTATGAATAAGATAGTCACGGTGTCAACTTTTGTCATCTTTGTTATTTTGTAGATGGCCCTTCAATGTAAGGGCTTGAGTAGGTGATTTGGCTTCCTTGTCCTGATGTCATATTCCTTCCATTCATTGATAGCTATCTCTGGTAAACCCTTTTGTATTACCCACAATAAGTCTTCCTCTGAAGTCTTGACTTTCAAGAACTTTGAAGTTGCTTGATTCATCAAGCTTTTCTTCCATCATAGTTTTTTTTCATCGCAATTTTAGATTCTTCACGACCCTTTTTCAACTAGGATAGAAAGCCTAACGGCTAGAGTAGGCTAGCACTTATAGGTTTTATTGGACTTATGATTGCCAACAATAAGCCTTTGAAATATAGGAGAACACTGGTGAGTTGAAGAGCTCCTTCAATGAGTTTGCAGAAACCCTAATTCTGAAATTTCTACAGAAATTGGCAAAACCCTAGAAACCCTAGGGCAAAAATTTCAAAATGCTCGGAATGTCACTCTAAGAGTCTCTAGAGATGCGCTGGAGGAGGTTGTACTATCTCTGCCAAAATTTTCCCCAACATTCAAGTCTTTAAGGGTTGAAACACCTCATAAAGGAAGGTCGTACAGATTTTCTGGAAACACTAGGAGGGTCATACGGTTTTACAGAAAAGAGAGGATATTGGTAGATGCTTGTGCAATGGGTTATTCAAGACCTATGCTCTGATTCCATGTTGATTTTTCATAAGCTAGGTTAAGCATGAAGATCATTCCATTTTTAGCATTTCACTTAACCCTAAACAATAATGTTGCAGCAACCAAGATCGCAAGAAGAAACACCATGCACAAGAACACAAGAAGTATCCTGGGAAACCCTTCTCAACAAGGGAAAAAAACCCAGCCAAATCCTTTGCTATATTCTTCAAGAGAAAGACCTTCACCACCAATAAATACTTAGCACACAAGAGGGTGCTCAAACCCTAGAGAACAAGTGCCCAAGAGAGGTGCGCACTTTTCCCAAGTAAAATGTACTTGCTGAAATTTCCAAACTCACATGAAGGATATGATTCCACAATGGGGAATTTCCCTTTACTTATATTAGACATGTCCTATAAACTGAAGTGTCTATTGGCTGAAGTCATATTATTATTATTATTATTATTATTAATATTATCCAGATTAATTATCTTTTACATTTATTATTAATTACATTAAGGTGGGGCTAACTTGTTGATGCAGGAGCATAAGCTCACAGTTCCAGAAGATCTATGGTTGTTGAAAGTCAAAGCCAAATTTTACTAAAGAGAGTGGGTGCTCTTAAACTTACTTTGTTGTATTCAGTTAAAATTGAATAAATTGTCAAAGGATCTCGAATCCTAATAATGTGATAGCTGTAGAAGAAGTTAGGATTACAAGCAGAAATTGTAGGATCTA
Source organism: Picea engelmannii (assembly GCA_009831015.1). Classification (NCBI taxonomy): domain Eukaryota; kingdom Viridiplantae; phylum Streptophyta; class Pinopsida; order Pinales; family Pinaceae; genus Picea; species Picea engelmannii. Next base: position 187,096 of record ML781135.1, on the reverse strand, counting down.
AGTGGATTCGATCCAGACTTTGTGGATCTGAAAACCTAAGTTTGAATTGTATTAAGCAAACTAAGTTCGATTGTAAAGGGGGCAAGGGGGACGAGAGATAAAAAAGAGAGCAAGGGGATACAGAGTAGAGTTTAGAGTCGAGGAAGGAAATTGGGTGTGATGTAAAAGATTACATACAGTGAATGATTAAATTTCCTCTCTATTGTGCAAATCCTTGATATGTTTCTTACTCTATTCATTCGGAATATTCTTGATACGCCTGTCATTATAGATTAAATGAATAAGATCGATTAATTTCATTAAAGGAGCATCGGAATTCCATGGTTGAAGACACAGTGGAGATTGATGGTTCAGACCATCCGAGAAGACAGACGGTCAAGAGTTGAGCAGAATTGGAAAGCAAAAGATTGACGACCCGGATCGTAGTGGAAACTAAGGTTCAAAATTCGAGGGCATTTCCATTTTCCGTTGGGAGCTACGTGTCCGCCGATGTATGGAAGCGGAAGAGAGAGGTTAGTACGGAAGACGAGTCTATGATCATTTCCGTTGGGTCCTTTTGGTCATATTAGAAAGTCATATAGTGCTTAACATCATATGCCAAGTCTTTTCCGTTGGGTGCTAAACAAAAGAAAAAGTGTTTAATCCGCCAATCCAAGAGGAGTCTTGTCAAATGGAATAGAATTGCCAAGTATAGTAACAGATAGCTAAGTTTAGCTCTGTGATTTAGATTTTCACTAATACCAGCTGCATTAAGTGGTATCAGAGTGAGATCTGAGAAATTGTAACATTGTATATGAAAGGGAAAATTTATTTTTCACCTTTACCAGTAATCGAGGCAA
>ML781135.1:168072-182091 GCA_009831015.1 Picea engelmannii | reverse complement strand
ATAAGCTCACAGTTCTAGAAGATCTATGGCTGTTGAAATTCAAAGCCAAATTTTACTAAAGAGAGTGGGTGCTCTTAAATTTACTTTGTTGTATTCAGTTAAAATTGAATAAATTGTCAAAGGATCTCGAATCCTAACAATGTGATAGTTGTAGAAGAAGTTAGGATTACAAGCAGAAATTGTAGGATCTAAGTGGATTCGATCCAGACTTTGTGGATCTGAAAACCTAAGTTTGAATTGTATTAAACAAACTAAGTTCGATTGTAAAGGGGGAAAGGGGGACGAGAGATAAAAAAAGAGAGCAAGGGGATACAGAGTAGAGTTTAGAGTCGAGGAAGGAAATTGGGTGTGATGTAAAAGATTACATACAGTGAATGATTAAATTTCCTCTCTACTGTGCAAATCCTTGATATGTTGCTTACTCTATTCATTCAGAATATTCTTGATACGCTTGTCATTATAGATTAAATGAATAAGATCGATTAATTTCATTAAAGGAGCATCGGAATTCCATGGTTGAAGACACAGTGGAGATTGATGGTTCAGACCATCCGAGAAGACAGACGGTCAAGAGTTGAGAGGAATTGGAAAGCAAAAGATTGACGGCCCGGATCGTAGTGGAAACTAAGGTTCAAAATTCGAGGGCATTTCTCATTTTCCGTTGGGAGCTACGTGTCCACCGATGTATGGAAGCGGAAGAGAGAGGTTAGTACGGAAGACGAGTCTATGATCATTTCCGTTGGGTCCTTTTGGTCATATTAGAAAGTCATATAGTGCTTAGCATCATATGCCAAGTCTTTTTCGTTGGGTGCTAAACAAAAGAAAAAGTGTTTAATCCGCCAATCCAAGAGGAGTCTTGTCAAATGGAATAGAATTGCCAAGTATAGTGACAGATAGCTAAGTTTAGCTCTGTGATTTAGATTTTCACTAATACCAACTGCATTACTTGTACCCTTTACATAACAATTAGGGTTACAGGAAGGTCTGTGTAATGTCCCCCACCTCTTGATGAATAGGCTTTGAGAAGACTTAGTGGCCTAGGAATCCCCACTATGCCATAGTCTCACACTGAGGGGAAGGGTCAACCAAACTAAGGTTATATTCTTAAGTTGACTTGATAAAAAGGTGAAAAGGAGTTAAAAGATAACTCAATGAAGGAATAGAAGCACTGGAGGTTGAGTTAGGAGTTAACCATAGGGGTTAACCTAACTCAACAGAGAAATAGAATAAAAGTATAAAGAGGAAGCTAGGGCGCACCTATTATTCATTCTGGATTTTGGTATTTGCTTGTTGATGCTCTTGAGCATACAGTTTTGAGGGTTTTGATATTACAAACCCTATTGAGCAATTCAGTGGTGAAATATTCCACTCACCTTGCTCCAAGCTTGGTCTCAGGGATGAAATACTCTACCCACACCATTTTATCATCATCAGCTACTCAGGAGGACTAGCAGGGTCGTACCAGCTAGGGTTTTCTTGCATGGGCGCACCAATTGTGAAGGAAGAGTTTGATCCAGCATAGGAAGGAAGCTTGAGAGGATTCCAGCATTAGTGTTTTGCTTGCAATCCCTTGATCATCATTTTGAGGGATTCTTGGAGGAGTTATCACGTCCCTATCATCTATTGTAGGTTGGGATGATTTCAGGAGGAAGGGTACGACTTGTGATTCAGTATTTCTCAGATCTAGAAGGCTAGAGGATAGATATGACCATGATACTTCTCTCAAGTACTTAGAGGTGCCCGATCTATCATCTGGGAGAGTTTCAGACTATTCAAAGCCCACATTCAGCTAGGTCGTACTATTGGCCATATTCAGAATTGCAGGAGGATCGTACCATCATAGGGTTTCTACAGATTGGAGAGGAAGCTTCAGTGTTTGAGCTCCATACTTCAGGAGGAAGCTTCCATTGCCTTTATCTATCATTGACGAGGGTTTGGCAGCATTTGGAGGGCTTGATCTTCAGGAGGGCCAAACCATTGGTGTCATTGTGTTCAACAAGTCGTACTAGCAGTCAACAGGGTCGTACCATTTGCTTGAGGGTTAGGTTGAAACCCTAGTTTTGCAGTTGAGCGTTCATGTCCTATTGCAGCCTTTGGGAGGCTTGATTTGTATCTCTTGGAGCATTTTGTACATTGCTCCATTATTGTCTTGAAGCCATCTACTTCAGATCTACTTCTCTATTGTATCAGGTGCTTGCTTTCTTATAATAAAGTTCAACGATTTTCTTGTGGTTCCTATCTTGTGTAATATTGATGAGCTTCATATGATTACAATGATGCTTGTATAAATATGTGGCTGGATAACTGAATAAACCCTAACGCCGAAATATTCAAGGCCAACCTGCATACACAACAAATAATAATCAAATCAGTAGTTAGTTAGTGATTCCAAGAAAAAAAATGGCTTGGGATCATTACAATGGTATTAGAGCTTTGATCCTCCAAACCTGTGGGGGATTAGCGCATGCAGAGGTATAGTGGGATCTTTATGGGTAGAAGGAAGAAACAAACCAATGAAACAGAAGATGAAATGGAGGGTTTAGGAGATGACCGTGAGCCACAAGGCTTGGCCTACTTAGCATCTGAATTCCATAAGACCCTAAATCTTACAGAAAGTAACTTGGTCAATCACTTGTAGGAAATCTAGGAGACAAACCGAAGGGAACAGGACGAAATCATTGAGACCTTAAAGAAGGTAGATGGGAATCTGAGAAATATTGATGAGAAACATATGATGATAACCCAGCTATTGATGCAGATGACTCATCGGGGGAAAGACCCTGAGACGTATGGAAACAAAGTGGCTGGTGGATCTGGTGGATCCCATGGTGAAATTAGATATAATCTGGAGAAAGATCCACCATGGTGAAATTAGATATAATCTGGAGAAAGCTCCCATATTTGAGGGAATCCATGGAGGAGGCACATCATATGGACAAATGGGTAACAGGGCTAACCCTAGACCATACTTTCCCACATTCACAGATGAACAAGTGCAGCAGGAGCAGGTGGATGACTTTGTGGAGCAGATGGCACAGTGTACTAAAGAGTACTACAACCTAGATATGATCATTGAGAGACAGATGTCCCTGGATCAATATTTCCAACTCAAGTTCAGAAATAAGCCCAGGCCGAACCACAGGAGCAGTTTTGAGTTTGAACGAAGATCAGGGAAGATAGAGATCCCATACTTTGATGGTACAGCCAAGATGATAGCACAGGCATGGGTGAAAAAGTTGTATACGTATCTACAGCTTAATCCCATGAGGGAGATGGAAGCCATCAAATTTTCCACCATGTACTTGGATGGCAAGGCTCATGATTGGTAGTACCAAGGAATCACCACACTAGGCCACAATCAGATAGTGTCCTACACATAATTCACTCAGAGGCTTATTGATAGATTTGATCAAGGGGATCTAGAGCTACACTTCAGGGAGCTCACACATCTTAAACAAACAGGTACGATTAAGGCATTCATTGAATAATTTCAGAGGTTGGTCGTGATGGTGCAAGATATATCACCAACCAGACTCATGATGCTCTTCACTGAGGGGATGATGGAGCCCTTGAAGGGTTGGGTAAATTCTTTTAAGCCTACCAACCTACAGGATGTTATTTGGAGGACGAGGGACCTGGGACCAGCTGCTAGGCCGAAATTTATGCCCAGACCACCTCTTAACACTGGGGGGAGAGACCAAAGACCTCCAATGAACTAGGGAGGACGTGATCCAAGGGATTTTGACAGGGGTCATGGCAGAGTGGACGAGAACACCAAAAGGGAACTAAGGAGGAAGCAACTTTGCTTCACTTGCAAGGAACCATGGAACCCAGCACACAAATGCATGGGTCGTGGTCAAGTGCATTACATAGAAGTCACTTCAGAAAACGAGGAAGAGGAGGAGATCGGCCAGATACAGATCATTGAGGCTGAAACCATTGAGACAACAGAGGAAGAGATCATAAGACAGGACAGTACAGCTGACGAGAAAGCCACCTTGGCATCTATCAGCGGAGTGCCCAAATATAACACCTTACAGATGAGGGGAGTCTTATAGGGACAGAAGGTATCGGTTTTGATTGATGGGGGCGGCTCTCATAACTTCATTGATTCAACATTGTTGAAAAGGAGGCATATACCCACAATAGAGTTTGAAGGGTTCAAGGTGGAGGTAGAAGGTGGAAGCACTATGCCTTGTGACAGGTACATTCCTGGTATGAAGCTTACATTGGGTAGGCATGAATTGGTACAAGAATTCTATGTCATGGACCTCCCAGATACCAACATCATCCTTGGATTTCAGTGGCTCAGTACATTGGGGCCTATTACCACCAACTACAAAACCATGGAGATTTCATTTACAGAGGAGGGTGGATAAAAGGTAGTTCTTCAGGGCATGACAGGGAATGTTGCAAAGGTGGTCATGTCCAAGAGGATGGAGGCCATCTTCTGAAGAGATGAGATAGTATATGCAGCAGTGGATGAGCAGGGTAAGGTTCACTACACCCCAGAGATCCAAGAGATCCTGGACAAGCACCACAAGGTGCTTGGACTGATTCCTCCAGGAGTGCCACCAGACAGGGGGTTTGAGCATATTATTGAGCTAGAGGGAGGAGATAAACCAGTCATCACCACACAATACAGGTATCTGAAGAAGTACAAAGACAAGATAGAGAAGGCCAACAAGGAACTTTTGGACATGGGGCACATCAGGCCGAGCACTAGCCCTTTTTCTTCTTCATTAGTGTTAGTTAAGAAGAAAGATGACACTATGAGAATGTGCATCGACTTCAAGGCCTTGAATAAAAAGACAATCAAAAATAGGTACCTGATACCAAGGATTGATGAGCTGCTAGATGAATTGTATGGAGTTGTCTACTTCACAAAGATTGACCTTCATTCTGGCTATCATCATATCAAAATGAGGGAGGAGGACATCTCAAAAACAACTTTCAGGTGTCATTACGACCATTATGAGTTCTTAGTGATGCCCTTCAGGTTAACCAATGCTCCAGCCATGTTCCAATATTGCATGAACCATGTGTTCAACAAGCAGCTAAGGAAACACCTGTTGGTATTTTTTGATGACTTGCTCATTTACATCAAGAGGTGGTAGGAACACCTCCGACATGTGGATCAGATTCTGTCAATCATGGAGGAATAGTCACTATACGCTAAGGAGTCCAAATGTGAGTCTGGAATGAAACAAGTGCTTTACTTGGGGCACATCATTGGAGAAAAAGGGGTACAAGTACATCAGGAGAAAATAAAATCCATTATGGAGTGGCCTACTCCTAAGACACTCACATAGTTAAGAGGATTTATGGGCATATGCACGTACTTCAGGAAATTTCTCAAGGGGTTTTTTCAGTTGTGTGCACCCTTGACTGATTTGACTAAGAAAGGAGCCTTCAAATGGAATGAGGAAGCTCAAATGACGATGGAGAAGATGAAGAAGGTAATGAGCACATGCCCAGTCCTAGACCTCCCAGATTTCGGCCTACCCTTCACCTTGGAGTGTGATGCCTTAGAAGAAGGATAGGGGTCATACCGATGCAGAATAGGCACCCTCTTGCCTATGAGAGCTGAAAACTCAGGGGTCCTAAGCTACTCTACAGCGTTTATGACAAAGAAATGCTAGCTATCATGCATGCACTAGCCAAATTCCGGAAATATCTGGTAGGTGCACGGTTTTTGGTCAAATCGGATCATAACAGTCTTAAATACCTATTGGAACAGAAGGACTTAAATGAGAGGCAACAAAAATGGGTAAGCAGAATAAAAGCCTACGACTTTGACATTGAATTTTTCAAAGGGAAGAACAACGTGGTGGTTGATGCATTATCTAGGAGGCCATCCATCTTTTCCATGACAGGTATATAGATTGACTGGAAATACCACTTGGTGATGGAGTATGCGAAGGATTAGTTCTCTTGTCATCTATTGGATGGACAGGTACAAGATGATAACTTCAGGATTATAAATGACCTCATCTACTACAAGGGTTGAATCTTTTTGGTTCCTGGATCGACCTTCAAGGCCAAAGTATTGCAGGTGTGTCATGACTCACCAATGGCAGGGCACCAGGGGATCAGTAAGACGTACAGGCAGGTAAAAGAGAGGTTCTCATGGAAGGGCCTCAAGGAGGATGTAATAAAGCATGTAAAGGAGTGTACTACATGCCAGGTGAACTAGGATGAGCATACTCACCCAGCAGGATTACTACAACCCTTACCCATTCCAGAGCACAAGTGGGAAAGAATATTCATGGATTTCATCACCGAGTTTCCAAGAACACAGGGAAAGGACTGCATTTTTTTTTGTGGTGGACAAGTTGACGAATTTTGCACACTTCTTCTCCATAGCCATAGACTTCAGCACAGCACAAGTGGCCGAACTTTTTTTCAGGGAGATTTTTAGGTTGTACAGCTTACCCAAAACCATTGTCAGTGACAGGGATAGCAAGTTCATGAGTACCATTTGGCAGGAATTGTTCAGATTGGTTGGTACGGCCTTGACCCCTAATACCAGTTATCACCCTCAAATGGATAGGTAAACCGAGATAGTCAACAAGTGGGTAGAAGGATACCTCGGGAATTATGTAGCAGGGCAACAAAAGGTGTGGGTCAGATGGTTGCACTTAGGAGAGTACTGCTACAACACCACCCAACACGTATCCATAGGCATGTCACCATTCAGGGCCTTGTACAACTATGATCCATTATCTTTTGTAGAGATTGCCTTCGGTGACAGCAGGGCACCTATGGTACAGGATTGGGTACAGCAGAGCCAAGACATTCTCAGGGAGCTGAAGGATCATCTACAGAGAGCACAAAACCAACAGAAGGTCCAAGCGGACAAGCACAGAGTCAAGCGTACTTTTGAGGTTGGTGACTTAGTCTATCTAAGGCTCCAACCATACAGACAGGCTTCTATAAAAATAAGTGGAGCAGAGAAGCTACAACCACGTTTCTTTGGGCCCTACAGAGTTAGCAGGAAGATAGGAACCATGGCTTATGAGCTGGAGCTCCCACAGGGCAGCAGGATACACAATGTCTTCTATGTGTTCTGCCTAAAGAGGGTCATCGGCCAACACATCACACCCATCAAGATACTAGCTCCCATGGATGAAGAAGGGCAGCTTGTCTTGATTCTGGAAGAGATACTAGAGGTTTGGGAGAAGAGGCTCAGGAAGAGAAGCATCAAAGAGTACTTGATCAGGTGGAAGGATATACCCATTGAGGATGCCACGTGGGAAAATGAACATGTAGTGAGAGAAACAAGTTTGGAATTGCTTGAGGGCAAGCAATTTCCAACAGGGGAGACTGTAATTTCCCCCACCTCTTGATGAAGAGGCTTTGAGAAGACTCAGTGGCCTAGGCATCTCCACTAGGCCATAGTCTCACACTGAGGGCAAGGGTCAACCAAACTAAGGTTATATTCTTAAGTTGACTTGATAAAAAGGTGAAAAAGAGTTAAAAGATAACTCAATGAAGGAATAGAAGCGTGGAGGTTGAGTTAGGAGTTAACCATAGGGGTTAACCTAACTCAACAAAGAAATAGAAGAAAAGTATAAAGAGGAGGTTGGGGCGCACCTATTATTCATTCTAGATTTTGGTATTTGCTTGTTGATGCTCTTGAGCATACAGTTTTGAGGGTTTTGATATTACAAACCCTAGTGAGCAATTCAGTGGTGAAAGATTCCACTCACCTTGCTCCAAGCTTGGTCTCAGGAATGAAATACTCTACCCACACCATTCTATCATCATCAGCTACTCAGGAGGACTAGCAGGGTCGTACCAATTGGATCAGCAAGGCCGTAACAGCTAGGGTTTTCTTGCAGGGGTGCACAAATTGTGAAGGAAGAGTTTGATCCAGCATACGAAGGAAGCTTGAGAGGATTCCAGCATTATGGTTTTTCTTGCAAGCCCTTGATCATCAGTTTGAGGTCTTTTTGGAGGAGTTATCACATCCCTATCATCTACTGCAGGTTGGGACGATTTCAGGAGGAAGGGTATGACTTGTGATTCAGTATTTCTCAGATCTAGAAGGCTAGAGGCTAGATCTTACCTTGAGACTTCTCTCAAGTAATTAGAGGTGCCCGATCTATCATCTAGGAGAGTTTCATACTATTTAGAGCCCACATTCATCTAGGTCGTACTATTGGCCATATTCAGAGTTGCGGGAGGGCCATACCATCCTAGGGTTTCTGCAGATTGGAGAGGAAGCTTCAGTGTTTGAGATCCATACTTCAGGAGGAAGATTCCATTGCCTTTATCTATCATTGAGTAGGGTTTGGTAGCATTTGGAGGGCTTGATATTCAGGAGTGCCGAACCATTGGTGTCATTGTCTTCAACAAGTCGTACTAGTAGTCAGCAGGGTCATACTAGTTGCTTGAGGGTTAGGCTGAAACCCTGGTTTTGCAGTTGAGCGTTCATGTCCTATTGCAGCCTTTGGGAGGCTTGATTTGTATCTCTTGGAGCATTTTGTATGCTGCTCCATTATTGTCTTGAATCCATCTACTTTAGATCTACTTCTCTATTGTATCATGTGCTTACTTTCTTATAATAAAGTTCAGCTATTTGCTTGTGGTTCCTATCTTGTGTAATATTGATGATCTTCATATGATTACAATATTGCTTGTATAAATTTGTGGCTGGATAACTGAATAAACCCTAAGGCCGAAATATTCAAGGCCAACCTACATACACAACAGATAATAATCAAATCAGTAGTTAGTTAGTGATTCCAAGGAAAAAATTGGCTTGGGATCATTACAGTCTGACTCTTGAACAACATATAGCAAAGGATCTGATACACCCATTAGTGCTCATCCACTAGGAGCACATCTATAGGGATGTCATATCTCTGGCTCATTGTGTTACACAAAATAATCAGATCTACACACGTTCACTTGTGCTCGTCCACAGGCACATCCACTTTACATATCTTCTTTCCCACTGCCTCACACAAGAGAATCATCTATAGTTTTTTCGCCAACTCTGTTGCTCAGAGGAGGATAACACATCATCTTCATTTCTGTTCACATGACGATGCACCAACACTTTGGGATTTCACACGTTCACCTTGTGCTCAGCCACAGGCACGTCCAACTCAATAGATCACCTTTACCACTGGATAATAATTTGGAGTTCTTCTCAACTCTCTGAATGGAGGAGATCATCTCTACGTTCCTAGCTCTGTCTCAGGCAAGAACCATGTACCCTTCTTAGGGGCTTTCTCTCAGGTTTGTAAGTTGACAGAAAGACTTACATAGTTGCAATGATCCACACCTCACAGGTTTGTAAGATGGAGAATGTCTCACATAGCTGCATTCATCAACATGAAAGACCCTCAAGGAAGCTCAAGAGTGGGCTGGTAAAATTGGAAAAAATAGGTTGGCTTCTGAGGTAGTACCCTTTAATACACCTCGTGTTAAGGCTAAGACTAAGCCTACAAATATGAATAATTCCTATCCTACTTAAGATTGTGTAATGGATCTAGCTCAAAAGTTTGTCTGAGTGACAACTGATATCTTTCAAACCCAATTTGTTCTCCGGAATAAGGTAACTATCTTCGAAAGGGAAAGGGCTCAACAACAAAATTTTCCTCCTAGACCTCAATATAATAACAATCATCAACCTAGAGGAAACCAAGGGTGGAATAGAAATATACCTCCTCCTAAGAAAAGAGTCCCTTATAACATTTCCCCTTCTAATATGGTTAACCAAGAAGGAATCCCTTGGTGTTTTCCTTGCAATGAATCACATAATGAATGGAATTTCCCTCAAAATCGAGAGTAGGAGAAAAATGAATATCCTAGTAGTTATGAATGTATCAATATTGTTTAAGATTTGGTTCCTATCTATGCCATACCTCAGGAGACCTATAATACGATTGGTGAGAAAATGGAACTAATTAAGCAAAATATTTTTGATGCCACTAGGATATCTATGTTGGAGATGTTGAATGCCATGGATGAAGAATCTAAGAATAAGCTTAGGAAAGAGAAATACTTGCAATACACTAGAAGAAATAAAGTTTCTTAAGCTTCACAACCCAATGACTCTGAACCACTTGCAAGGAAGTGGACGAGATACCATTTACCATTGGATATCGATCCTACTCCTCCATCAACATTACATAAGAGTGATGGTCTGCAATTAAATGTAGATGTGACGAATGTCTTGGATAATGTCACTATTCTTGTTCCTCTTACTGAATTAATCAAGATTCCTTCACATATGGATAAGGTAAGAAGATTCTTAAGTGTTGAAGATGAACCTAAGGACCCTCATGTTTTACTACAAACCATGAATTATGATAGAAATAATGGAGGGTGTGCACCTTTCTTTATCACCTTGGTATTGAATAACCTCCTTGTTCATAATTGTATGTTAGATTCAGGGGGTTCCACCAATGTGATGTTTGTAAAAGTAATGAACCAATTAGGTTTGAAACCACAAGACCATATAGGAGTGTGTGCATTATTGACTCAAGAGAAATCAAGTTTTGGGGTCTAATTAGGGATTTCAAGGTTTGTCTTGTTGCATATCCAGATATTTCTCTCTTAATGAATGATGTAGTCATATATGTGTTTGATGCTTAGGGAATGTTATTGTCTAGAAAATGGGTTGCAACTTTGGGAGGTAGCATTCAAATGGATATATCTTATGTAATCATCCCAACTTGTGAAGGAACCTTTGTCACTCTTTATAGACAACCCGTTGTGAGATACCCGGTAGAAGATCCTAAAGATCCGATGAATGAGTTAATGTGTGTGGATGAAGAATTTGGAAACTTGTGTGTTTTTGAAAATTCAATAGTACCAGAAGAGGAAGAGGGCCATGATGGTATTTGGACTATGTATTTTGATGGTGCTCGTTCTAGTATAGGATTTGGTGTTAGGATTGTCTTTATTTCTCCTAAATCTATTCACACGCTCTTTTCTTGCAAGTTCAAGTTTGATTGTACTAATAACATTGTCGAATATGAAGCCTTGAGCTTGGGATTAGATTTATCCATATATATGAAGATTAAGTGTCTAAAGGTAATTGATGATTCTAATCTTGTTGTCTCACAGACAAAAAAGGTGTTTGTTGCTAAGAATGAAAAATTAAGAAGATATAGAAACACGGTATTAGACACCATAAAACTCTTTGATGCATTTACAATTAAATCAGTTCCAAGAGAGGAAAATGTTGTTGTTGATGCATTGGTAGTGGCAACATCCATATTGAAACCGTGCATGGAAATGGTTCATGATCAATGCAAAATGGAAGTATGTTTTAGGCCATCCATTCTCGATAATCTTGAACATTGGCAATTTTTTAATGATGATGCCCAATTTCTTCATTTTCTGCATAGTTTGAAGGAATTCTCAAAAAACAAGTGAATTGGCAAAGTGAAAATCAAGAATTAGAAATTGAAGGCTTTCCAAACAATTCAATCTCAAAAGGAGTAGTTCCATTAGAAGCAATATTTCATAATGTACAAAGGGAAACACATTGTTGATCAATCTGAAGAGGTCATTGAGATTAATATTGGTTTAGATTCTAGCCCTAGGATGATGAAAATAGGAAAGAACACTACTCCTCATGAAAGGAGAGATAGTGAGAATCTCAATTGTGAGTAATATGATGCCTTTGCTTGGTCATATGACAATTTGAAGGCTTAAAGGAGACATTATCCAACATATTGTTCCTTTAAAGGAAGGGGTGCAACCCTTTAGACAACAATAATGAAATAGTAATCCTAAGTTTTCTCCCTTGATCCAAAAAGAACTACAAAAGATGCTTGAAGCAAAAATAATATCCCCCATGAGGAATTCCTCTTGGGTAGCCAACCTTGTGGTAGTTCGAAAGAAGAATGGTGATATCTGATTGTGTGTTGACTTTAGAAACCTTAATCAACTTTCCCTCAAAACAAATATCCTCTCTCTAATATGGAAAATTTGTTGCAAAGAGTTATTGGGGATATAATTGTATCTATGTTGGATGGTTTCTCAGGATATAACCAAGTTTTGGCTAAAGAAGAAGACCAACTTAAGATAACTTTTACCACCCCATGGGGAACCTACAAGTATGTGAGAATTCTCTTTGGTATTTTAAATGTTGGATCAACCTTTTAGACAGAAATGGACTTTGCATCCAAGGACTTGGTAGGAAAGATATTGAGATTTACCAAGATGATTTAACAGTTGTGTCCAAGAAAATAAATGCACATGTCCATCATCTTAGGAAATTTTTTGAGCATGTATAAATTATGGAATCTCACTCAATCCCAAGAAGTCAACATTTGGTGTAGACCAAGGGAAATTGTTGGGTCACATTGTTTCTGGAGATGGTATATGTATTGATATAGCAATATTTGAATCCATAAGGAAAATCCTTTTCTCAGATAATAAGAAGTATTTACAGTCATTCTTCAGTAAGATTAACTTTATAAGAAGATTCATTCTAAATGTTTCCAAAATAGTTAAGCCAATGAATTATTTGTTGAATAAATATGCTTTATTCAAATGGGATGATTGTACAATAAGAAATATTTTAGAGACATTAAAGAAGCCATCACAACAACATCAATCCTTATTAGCCCTGATTATTCTCAATACTTTATCATTTTATCATTTGCATCTTAAGATACTATTGTTGGTGTTCTTTTGCAAAATCAAAAGGATAATAATGACCAAAAACCTATCGCTTTCATTATTAAGACCCTTCAGGATGCTAAATTGAAGTACACTATTACTAAGAAGCAATCTTATTCCCTTGTGCAATCGTTGAAAAATTTTAGGAGTTATGTCAGGTTCAACAAAATCATAGCCTATGTCCCATGCCCAATTGCTAAAGATGTATTAAGTCAACAATATTGTCTTGGTACTAGGTTAAAGTGGTTATCAAAGATTCAAGAATATTACCTTGAAATTAAACCAACTAAAATCATAAAGGGGCAAGGTTTAGCTAAAATGTTGACTGAGGGAAATGAGGAAGCCTTGAGATTGGGTGAGAATGATCAAGTGAATGTTGTCTTGAGTCAGTTGGAAAATGATGAGTGGTATTTGGATATCATTTATTATTTGAAGAATCTATCATGTTCTAACCACTTATTTGATCATAAGAGAAGATATTTGATATTAAAATCCATGAGATTCGGTTTGACCCAAGATGGTATTGGTTGGAGAAACCATGATGGAATAATCCATAGATGCGTCAACAAGGAAGAATCCAAAAAGTTAGTTGAATAATTTCATTCAACATATTGTGGGGGTCACTTTGCAGCCCATATTACCACACATAATATCTTGAGGGTAGGTTACTATTGGCCTACATTGTTCACTGTCACTCATTGTTATGTTAGCTCTTATCAACCATTCCAAATCTTCTTACGGAAACAAATATTGCTCACTTTACCTTTGAAACCAGTTATTGTTGAAGCACATTTTCAATAGTGGGGTTTGGACCTTGTTAATGAGTTTAAAGAAAATTCTAGTAATGGATATTGATGGGTCCTAACTACTACAAACTATTTCACTAGGCGGGTAGAGGCCATACCAACAAAGCAGAAAACTGAAGAAGTTGTAATGAATTTCCTTTAAGATAGAACAATCACAAGATTTGGTGCCCCAACCAAAATCACTATTGATAATGCAAAGGCTTTTAGTTCATTGGCTTTGGCAAAAAATTTCTTCAAGTATGGAATTGTGTTGTCCAATTATTCTAATTACTACCCACTGGGGAATGGATTGGCTAAAACTAGTAATAAGAACCTCATGAATATCATTAAGAATATCATGGGTGAAAATAAAAATAATTGGGATATCAAGATCAAATATGCACTATGGGAATACCGTACCACAACTAAGACTTCCACTGGGAAAAGACAATTTGAATTAGTGTATTGAATGGAAGCAAAATTGTGTATTAACCTCCAGATTCTTGTATTTCATCTTATGCAACATTTCAAAACAAATCAGGAGGCCTTGTAAGGAAGAATTGATCAACTTGTAGAGTTGGAT
>ML781135.1:153229-163385 GCA_009831015.1 Picea engelmannii | reverse complement strand
TAGGGTAAATATAGGGTTTAAAATAGCTTATATGCATTTTTAGCCATAATAAACCCTAGATGTCTTGGTTTGTGTGCATGCTCTTGACCTAAAACTCATTTTACAACCATAAATAGTCTTGTTGAGTTTTATTGTTGAATAATTAGGGCTAGACGTCTTGTTTTACTTGGTTGTTATATTCCTTTTAATTTTTAGGATTTACAAGTTGTATAAACCTGATATCTATTCATTGATTTATCCCTAATTTATATTTATTTATAACCTATTCAAAGGGATGAAATATACTTTTGTTGTAACGTGTGTACGACCATAATTTTTTATCTTTATTGCAAGTCTTACAACAACCATTAGTAGTTTTTATATTTTCACTATTTTGGGATAATTTTGTATTGGATAGTGACTTGATAAACCCTCTAAACTACCTTAAAATAACATTAAACTCAAATCTGAAATTTACCTTGAATAACCACCTAATCCATACTTTTTTATTATATCTCATTGGTGGTAAATTGGGTAGCTATATAGGTGACCTTAGACTTGATCCCATCTTTCCTTAGGGACCCTAGAGGCTACTAGGGAAGCCTCCCTTGTGTTGGATCCATCTTTCACTAAAACAAGGGAAGTTGTTGTCTAGGTGACAATGGAAACACTTCCAATGTTCCACTCATATTTGTACCTTGTGAAGGTTTTACACTAGGGTGCAAGATTGTGTGATAACAAATTGTATTTTCCATTATCAATGGTGAGCTACCAGAAATGATCTCCATAGAAATTAGGTCTTACCTCCAACTAGGCTCTAAAGTTAGAAAAGAACACAAGTTCATGGGGGAGGATTTCAAAG
This sequence comes from Picea engelmannii, assembly GCA_009831015.1. Taxonomy (NCBI): domain Eukaryota; kingdom Viridiplantae; phylum Streptophyta; class Pinopsida; order Pinales; family Pinaceae; genus Picea; species Picea engelmannii. Next base: position 162,544 of record ML781135.1, on the reverse strand, counting down.
TAATTATGATATATGGGTTAGACCTAGTTCCCTACATGATACCTATGTTTTTTTCCCTTGGGGTTTTTGTGTTGGAATATGTGAGGCAACTCTTTCATGTCGATGATAAGTTTTTCATGCGATCAAAGAAGAAAGGGTATGTATCTCACCCTATTTCCCTATTAGGTTATTCCTTCCTAACCCTAAGGGCATCCATGAGGATGATAAAATCTTGAAAACCATTAATTTCCCCTTGGAAAAAACATGCAAGTATGACCCTAATTTTAACATACCCAAGGCCAGGGTAAAATAGGACCATAAAAGTAGATCAGATCATGGGAAATTGGAAAATAGGGTGTCTTGGGAAGAAGTGTAGTTAATTATCACTTCTAATCATTCAATTTTGGAGGAAGTTACTACACATGCCCTTCTTACCCTAGAGGTGACAAAGCCTGATGTTTCCTCCTACTACACATTCTAGAAGTAAGACAATCAAGGTCTTGTAGAATACAATGCTACAAATTTTGGCCTTGCCTCAAGATCATAGGATTGAGGTAGTAGATGATAATTTTGAAAAACAGAAAAGAGGAGCTTGGTGGGTAATGAGGACCTACCTTCATAAGGAAAAGGAGCCATATGGCACAATCTTAGAAGACGTTGAATCTCTGAAAATTTCTGACAAGATTCATGAACATGACAATGATGAGGAATAGTTGGTGAGAACCTTGTTCCCACAAAAAGAAGGAGGGTTACAATGAAAGGAAGATTTGATATTCTATGTAATATCCCAAGGGGAAAATGATGACAACCTCATATATGAAAAGGGGTTTAATATGGCTAAGGCCATAGGTTTCAAAGGCACAGGAAGGTTAGGCAAATTTAAGTAGGGCCCTGGAAGATATCCAAAGGTATAAAAAATGCCAAAGACATAGGGCTAGGGGCTACTCAAAGCACCCCTATCGTTGACAAAGCATATCTCCAATCTACCTTCCATCCCTCCAAATATTAGGTATAGGAATTAGATAAGATAATGATAGAATTGGGTAAGGGGAATAAAGTTATTGACTCCTTGGGCCTAGGAACCTCTAATGTTGTAAAGGAAGAGTAGCAAGGCGACAATCCTCCTCCCCAATAGTGACAAACTCCTCAGGGAAGCAAGTAGAACATAACAACTTCAACTAGGGGAGATGGAGGCCCTCTTGGTAATGGTGGGAATGTTGATAAAGATAAATACAATAAGAAGATAAATATGGAGGAGGGATAGTGAATAAGAACCTAATGCTAAGAAAGGAAAGAAAGAGGAATTAGGTGGAGAGTATGGAGATGTTTTTAAAAATCTCACCATAACTAAGGTGGTATGGGCCTGTTTTGATACCACTCATCCATCCCCTTCAATCACCTCCAATTATCTCAATGTTTTATCTATATCCATGACAAGTGGGACCCCTAACACACATGGTGTTGACCTTATGTAGATTTCTAGTTTTGAATCCACTATATTTGGTCCCATCCAACCCCTCTTCTTAGTAGATCCACTAATTTTAATAAAAGAAGAGAACGATAAAAGGAAGGCTTGGAAAATTTCAATCACCTTATCTCACATGGCATACCCCCTTGTTGGCCCTAGGATCCTCCCAAGTTATGATGTAGAAAGTGGGATGTTCATTATGACAACCTTGGAACCCTTAGTGGTCAAACGTGCCTCAAAGATGCAAGCTCAATATTGGAGAGCAACACATGTAAAGATTCAAACCTATTAGCTTCCCCTCAAGACAATCAAGATGGAAAATAATGGAAACATGTCCATTTATGATAATACCACAAGGCCATTGAAGAGAATGACAACTTGTTGAACCATAGGGTAAATTCATCATCAATGGAGACTCGTTTTATGAAGGTGACCATGCAAGTTCTCAAAGTATAAAAGAAGAACCTTGAGGGAAAACTAAGGTCTATATGAAAGGAGCCACAACTAACCAAGGAAGTGATATCTCTACTAGAACAAAAGCAAAGTGAACTAAATGACTTAAAAATATTGAACAACCCAATTTCTCTCCTCTTGATCTAGCAGTTGATGGAAGAAAAGTAAAAGTTAGGAGAAGAGGTTGATTTTTTGAACAACATGAATACCTAGCTAAACATCAAGAATCAATCATTTGCTAAACATGTGAGCTCATTGGAATTTTCCAAGGTGGATTCCACAACACTTGCTACTCAATTGGACAAAGCCCAAGAGGAGATTAAAATCTTGAAGGTCAAGGTCTCTAGGGTAGAAAATTTAGAGATACCTCCTCCTCTCATCATTAAGGGTTTAAAAGTAGGATATTTGACCTCTCCAAATATTAAACAAAGGATAGAAGTGTTGTTGAAGGACTTTGAAGCATGGAATTCCAAGAATGAAGAGGTCGGTGATAAGGCTAAATCCAACATGCATTAATTGGTAAGAGAAAGGAGGATTTTAAAAAGTAGGGCCAAAAATTGGATGAGGTAGTAAATCTCTAGTGGATGTCAAAGTTGAACCAACTAGCAACTAGGAATATAAGCATGAATGACAAGAAAGGTATGAGGAGGTGATGGAATATTCCAAATTGAAGAAGAAACTAGTTGCCACTAAAAGTACAGTGTGGAACAACATCATTAAGGATTTTCAAAAGATTAGAAAGCACTTGTGTTACTTTCTTGAATTTGAAAATCGGTATGCCCAAGTGTAAAAATACCTAGATGAGGTTAAAGGAAAATATTGAACACAAGACCTAAGTTTCCATCCTCGTCATCAACACAATTAACAAGGTGCCTTCTTAGGAGCTAGATATCCTAAGAATTAATTGCAAGACAGTGGCATCGATAGATGTTGAGTCATGTCAAACATAGCTGACAACTTGGAACATAGCCAATAATAAGGTTGTAAATGCTCAAGGCGCTATCCAAATTTTTGACATCACATGGATAATGAGTTTGGTTTGCCTTCTCCATGGGATGAGAATATGTTTTTGTGTCCCGAGGAGGAATACGGGGAAATGTTACGACTAGCCAATGAAAAGGCTATAATAATAGAAGACAAAGGAGTCCTACCAACAACAATGAAGATCATTGGCATATCCAACCCCCAATTACTATTTTGACAAACTTGAGCCACAAGATCATAACATTGCCCCCCATTGATTTTTTGATGAAAATAGAATTAGATAAATCATTTATATTTTTGAAAGGTGGGAAGGTCATCTCAACAAATATGTGGCAACAGATTCAAAGTGTAAATGACTATGCCACTGGGGGTTCACAGAAGGGCTTGACATAGCAGACAACCCCATGAGAAAGGGGCAAAAATAAAAGGATAATCATCGTTTGTTACATCCCACCATTCTCTCCTAATATTGTGGCATTACCCAAGAGGGTTATCCCCTGGAATATGACTAATCCCCAAAAATTGTGGACCAACTCACATGCGTCAAAGAGGAATCTAAGCCTATAAAAAGAGAAAGCAACAATTGCACCAAGGATTGGGATATTACTATTGTTACAATGTTGATATTTTCAAAGAACAAGAGCTTTGTAGTGTTGCATTTTTTGTTGGTTTCTCTAAGAGGGATCAATAACATTGGTCTCATCTTCTCCCATCTCTTCTCCTCATTCACTCACTAAGTTGGACTTGAGTCATAAGTTGTGTGAAGGGTGTCAAGAAGGCCGAGGACAGAGATTGCATAGTCCCCATGGTGTTGTTTTTGTATTAAATGAATTGTTGAGCATATTATTTTGTAATAAGAACCGAGACAATTTTCCATCAGTGAATTAATAAAGCTTGAGCAAGTTATTATGGTTCCCTGGAAATTTTGTGTCTTATTTGTCCTTTAATAAATTACAAATCTATGTTTGTGTGCATGCTCATTTAAATTCCTATTTCATGAATATCAAAATTAAGAAAGTAGTGTTTCAACTTCCTCTTGAGTTCATGTTTATGCTTTTATCTTATTGCCTTCTTAAGATGAAATCATGATTAAGGTGCCCCTCTTAAGGAACCTAGTCAATCTTCTATCTCTACAACAATTTATAACTTGTCTTGATCATTCATTAAAAGAAAAATGTAAATCATACTTTTACTATATTAGTTAAAATTACTATGATGTATTTCTTCATTGCAAAACCAATCTTAACTTAATAAAGCATATCGAAACATAAAAGATAATACCCCACTTTGATTAGAAAATTGACTCGAATTAACTCAAAGATCTAAAATGGTGTGGAAAGACTTCCCACACTTTATGTCCTAAAATTCATTCCTATAAAAATAAAATCAACCTACAAAACAACATAACCAATCATGAAAACAACCACTAACAAAAACTGATAACAGATTAANAAAAAAAAAAAAAAAAAAAACAAAAAACAAAAAACAAAAAACATTCTACCTCTTTTATCATGATGAAATTGAACACTTATGTTTATCCTCATAACATAACCAATCATGAAAACAACCACTAACAAAAAGTGATAACGGATAAACAAAACATTCTACCTCTTTTATCATGATGAAATTGAACATTTATGTTTATCCTCATAAACCATGTGGTATACATTGACCATTTGCATCTTAAATAGGTAAAGAATAATGTATAAGATATATCGATATATTATAAACTTAGAATATGAATACCCTTTCCAGATTTTTAGTGAAAGGATCCCTATCCATATATAGTAAGGTTTATGTTTTATTAAAGTCAATGTCAAATTGCTAAATTTAAGCTATTTTATAAAACAATGTTTGAAAAGGTAACTAAAAGTTTTCAAAATTAATTGTGACATTATTTAAAAGGATAAGTCGGTGGAGCTGACGATGGTGAAACACACAAAACCATGAGTAGAGGACACGCGACCTCTTCGTCGCTAGAGGACATAATCTCTACGCACGGCCAACTTTCCACCCTTGGCCCATAAATTTAAAGAAATTTAATTGTCACCTTAGCTTCTGAAAAGTTCGGGAGTGAGAATAATTTTTTTATGTAGTGACGTAGAGTTATGACAAAAGTTACGAGGGCGAATGTTGGGTAGAATAATTGACACAATAAATGAACTAAGACCTAGAGGTGGAGGCATCATAAATTGAGGGCATGATAACGTGGACAATATATGATATCTACATTTGACCCACCTAACTAATAAAATTAGGTAAGCAAGAAGCAACTATGATATCTACATTTGACCCACCTAACTAATAAAATTAGGTAAGCAATAAGCAACTATGTTAGAATGTTGGTTTACAATCTCAAAGTGGATAAGTTGTGTTTAAGTTCCTTTCATGCGACTTTAAATTGTAAAAGATCATTAAATAACTCATATTCCATGTCCTTAAATGAGTGACCATATATATATGTATATCAGTGAGAGACTAGATAGTTAGTTTTGATAGAAGTAGTTATGGAAACAATGTCACTTGGCCCACAGACCACAAAAGGAGAGAAAATAATGAGAATTTGTTAAAAAAGGGAGTCTGGGGAGGAAGTGTAGTTAAATGTTACTACTAATGGGTAGAATTTGGAGGAAGATACTACACATGCCTTGTTGGCATGTTTACAGGTAGGTATGCTTGTCATTGATGGTAAGATCAGAGTATGCAGCGATGGAAAAACAATGACAACGTAAGCTCAGAAGAGATAGTGCATAGGTGCACGAAGAGTGCAAAAGTGTTGTTTATTTGATGGCAAATAGGCAAGCAAGGAAGATCAGCAGGGCAGGGATAATTGCATGGAAAGATCAAATGTGAAACACCGGAATACGTTGATCTAACTACATTTTGGAGTACCGGATACCGGGAGTTGAAGTGTTGAAACACTTCACCACATGAGTGCCGAAACGGCGAAATGCGAAACGTCGAAATCTCGAAATAGGCACATAAACGAAGAGTTTCGCAGATCGGGAATAAATCCATTTCGGAGTTTCGAATACCAGGAGTTGCAAGAGTCAAGACTCTTCATCATCAGGAGTCTCGGAATCGCGAAATGCGAAACGCCGAAATCTCGAAAGAATGAGGACAGTTTCAGATACCAGGAGTTGGAAGAGTCAAGACTCTTCATCTCAGGAGTCCCGGAATCGCGAAATGTGAAACGTCGAAATCCCGAAAGAAGGAGGACAGTTTCAGATACCGAGAGTTGGAAGAGTCAAGACTCTTCATCATCAGGAGTCTCGGAATCGCGAAATGCGAAACGTCGAAATCCTGAAAGCAAGGGGTCAGTTTTGGATATCGGGAGTTGGAGGAGTCAAGAGTCAAGACTCTTCATCATAGGAGTCCCGAAGTCGCGAAATGCAAAATGTCAAAGACTCTATACCGAAGGTTCGGATACCATGAGTTGGAGATGTCAAGGACTCTCTCGACAGGAATCCCGAAGTTGCGAAGTGTGAAAAGCCGAAAAGTTGATCTGACTCCATTTCGGAGATTCGCAGACCGGGAGGTGGAGTTGTCAAGAACTCTCACATCAAGAATGTTGAAATCGTGAAATGCGAAATGTGAAAACACCTTTTTGGTATAGGCCTTCGTCACCGCCAGTGGTCATATCGACGAAGAGCTGTAGAGAAGAGCTCAAAGATCCAAGATCCATTTCGGAGTTTTGGGGATCGTGACTTGGAGAGTCGAGAAGCCTCACAACAGGATTGTCGAATTGTCGAAATACGAAACACGTTTTGGCTCAGCCTGTGGTCACAGCCATTGGTCACATCGGCGGAAGATGGAGGAAGGAGATAGTGCAGACAAGCTCCATTTCAGAGTTTCGGGGATCGGGACATGGAGAGTAACGAAATCTTCACCATGGGGATCTCGAAATGCATAAGTGTGAAATAGGTGCTAGAGAAAATAGAGAGTTGGTTCTCTCATCAAGTTGCAGCTTGCAATACAGAGGTTGTAGCCTCACAATGAGTTGGAGCTCATATGTGTGATAATGTATAGATTGTAAAGATTACTTATCATATAAATTCGAAGAGGTTTTCACCCTTTATGGGTTTCCTCAGGAAATATCTGTCTCTGTATATTTCATATGTGAAAATGATGTTGATTGTTCTATTACTTACTTCCCTGCATTATTGTGATTGTCATTAAGTGATCTGCAAAGAATTTAAAATAAGCATTATTGTTTAAGCTCGGTAACAACTGATTCACCCCCCCCCCTCTCAGTTGTCCAACACTTGGTATTAGAGCTGGCCCCTTTTATCTAAGGGTAGATCCTAGAGCTTAAACATGTCAAGCCATGAAGGAAATTCAACCAATAAGGCCCCTCTGTTCAATGGAACAAACTTTGCCTTCTGAAAAGTTAGAATGAGAACTTACATAATGGCTTTAGGTGCAATTGTCTGGGATGTGGTAGATAATGGTTATGTAAAGCCAGTTGTACAAGCTAATAAGGATGACAAGCTAGAATTTAGCTTCAACTCTAAGGCTATGAATGTTATCTTGAGTGGGCTTGTAGAAGCAGAATTCGTAAAAGTTATGCACCTAGGAACTGCCAAAGAAATGTGGGACAAACTCATTAGCAGTTATGAAGGTAATGAGAAGGTAAAGGACGCCAAGCTTCAAATCTACAGAGTACAGTTTGAACAGCTGAAGATGAAACTGTTGGAAAATACTTTCTGAGAGTTGAATAACTGGCAAATGCAATGAAAGCACTCGGTGAAAAAATTAAGGAACCTTCTTTAGTTCAAAAAATTTTGAGATCTCTACCAGATAGGTTCAACCCGAAGGTTTCTGCTATAGAAGAACTTAATGATCTAAAAACCTTGGAGTTTGATCAACTTCTAGGAACATTGACTGCATATGAAATGAGAATAGTTAAAGATAAACCCACCTCCAGAGAAGCATCATTCAAAGCAGACAAGAATGAGGACTCTGAGCCTGATGAAATTGAAGCAAAATTTGTGAAGAGACTGAAGAAGGGATCAGGCAAATACAAAGGTAAACTGCCTTTCAAATGTTTCAACTGTGGTAAGATAGGTCATTTTGCAAATACATGTCCTCACAAAGGAAAGGATCAGACATGTGATGATGAGGAGAAGCACAAACACAGAAACTTCTTTAAAGAGAATAATTTTAAGAAGAAAAGTCTTTGTGTAAACAATAATGATGATCCTTCAGATGATGAAGACAATGACTCCTTCATTGAAGATAAACTAAATGACTTCATACTTATGGCCAAAGAGGATTATGGTAATAAAAGCACAGGAAGTGAGGCTAATGAAGAAGAAGTTGTGGTTGATATGGAAGGAGAACTGATCAGTGCACTAGAAGAGATTAACAGACTAAGAATTAAGAACAGAAAGCAAAGACAATTGTTGATACAGTTCGAGAAAGACTGTAAAGAACCTGATGAAGATCTTGTCCTACTAAAAGTGGAATTAGAAGAGGCAAAGAAAATCAAAGACATTCTGAAACGACAGTTATCAGAAAATAAGGCAAGATGTGAAGCCTTAGAACAAGAAGTAGTGAAAACTAGGAAAGAGATGGAGAAGTTTCAAGCCTTGTATAATCAGAATATGTTAAGTATCAAATCCTCAGAAGGATTAGCCACCATTCTGAATCAGCAAAGGAATCCAAAGTTGAAAAATGGTTTGGGTTATGAGGAGGGATCAAGTAGTGGTAAGCCAAGAAACGAAGAACCCACCAAGTTTGTCAAATCTACAACCAATGACAACAACAAACCTGCAGAAACAAAGGAAGGCAACCAGCGGCCCAGGACGAGTAATGAAAAAGGTGCCAGGACTGAATCTATAGAACAAAGAAATAGTGTGCTCCCTACTGAAAGACGTCATCAGCATGGAAGAAATCGATTTGCTCAAAGAAGACAACCATTTTCCAGGTACAAAGAATTTTTCTATAGCTACTATTTCTACTGTTCTAACTTTGGTCACAAAGCTATAAATTGTTCCTTAAGACTTAGACATGAGCAATTAAGATTTCAAAGGAATAAATACTTGCCACAACAAAGAATGATACAGCCAAGTAACAAACCTTCACAGATTGCAAATTGCCAAATTAAGTTTAGAGACATGCAACTAAGGAGGTCAAGAAATAATCAACAGTCAATAAGTAGACAACGCTGCAATAATAATTTTGACGTATTAAACAATCAGATTGAATGCTACATCTGTCATAACCATGGGCATAAATCCGTTGACTGTCGATTAAGGAACTATGAACCAAATTTGAATTCCCCTACTGAAAATGTCAAGGTGTGGAAGAAGAAAGAAAGTGACAAGTGTGGATTAGTGTTGTCAGCTCAAAGAAAAACGAACCCTTGGTATATAGACAGTGGATGCTCCAAACATATGACGGGAGACAAAGGTAAGTTTCTATCTCTA
>ML781135.1:116674-150613 GCA_009831015.1 Picea engelmannii | reverse complement strand
TTAAGCAAGGATGATGACTCACCTGATGTTGATCAAAGTTCATATAGGTCAATGATAGGCAGCCTGTTGTACATCACAACATCTCGCCCAGACATAATGCATGTTGTTGGAATGGTAGGAAGATATCAGTCTGCACCTAAACAAAGTCATTTGCTAGCTGTCAAAAGGATATTCATGTATTTGAAAGAAACAATGACTTATGGTCTGTGGTATCCCAGAAATCAGAATTTTCAGTTAACTACTTATTCAGATGTAGATTGGGCAAACTATGTTGATGAGAGAAAAAACACCAGTGGAGGAGCATTCTTCCTGGGTGACTCATTAGTAGCATGGCTTAGTAAAAAGAAAAGTTCCATTTATTTATCGACTATAGAGGCAGAGTACATTGTTGTTGCTACCTATTGCACTCAAGTATTATGGATGATTCAGACACTTGCAGACTTGGAGGTAAAATACGCTACACCAATCCCAATTCATTGTGATAACACTAGTGCCATCAGTGTGTCTAAAAATCCTATATTCCACTCCAAGACCAAGCATATTCCCATAAAATACCATTTTCTGAGAGAGCAGGTCAGCAATCAGGTTGTTCAGGTCCATTACATTCCAACCACAGAACAAATTGCAGACATCTTTACTAAACCCCTAGCCAAGACACCATTTGAATATCTCCGACAGAAGTTGGGTGTCATCCCGTCTCACACCTAAGAGAGTCCACCCTGTTAGGGGGAGTTTTATATTGATTGAATATCTGATACCTCCTAAAATTACTGCAACAGCTCAGGGGGAGCATGTTTTCTTTGACATTGATGTCAAAGGGGGAGAAAAAGGAGCGGTCCAAACCGGATGCTACAGTTGGAGGTCCAAACAGATTAGCGCAGTTGTTCAGGGTTGTCATCAATGCCAAAGGGGGAGATTGTTGGCATGTTTACAGGCAGGTATGCTTGTCATTGATGGCAAGATCAGAGTATGCAATGATGGCAAAACATGGACAACGTAAGCTCAGAAGAGATAGTGCAGAGGTGCACGAAGAGTGCAAGAGTGTTGTTTATTTGATGGAAAACAGGCAGGCAAGGAAGATCATCAGCGCAGGGATAATTGCATGGAAAGATCAAATGCGAAATGCCAATATACATTGATCTAACTCCATTTCGGCGTCCCGGATACTGGGAGTTGAAGTGTCGAAACACTTCACCATAGGAGTGCCAAAATGTCGAAACGACGAAATGCAAAACGCCGAAATCCCGAAATAGGCACATAAACGAAGAGTTTCGCAGATTGGGAAATAACTCCATTTCGAAGTTTCAGATACCAGGAGTTGCAAGAGTCAAGACTCTTCATCATCAGGAGTCCCAGAATCACGAAATGCGAAACTCCGAAATCTCAAAAGAAGGAGGACAGTTTCGGATACCGGGAATTGGAAGAGTCAAGACTCTTCATCATCAGGAATCTCGGAATCGTGAAATGTGAAACGCCGAAATCCCGAAAGAAGGAGGACAATTTCGGATACCAGGAGTTGGAAGAGTCAAGACTCTTCATCATCAAAAGCCTCGGAATCGTGAAATGTGAAACGCTGAAATCCCGAAAGCAGGGGGTCAGTTTCGGATATCGGGAGTTGGAGGAGTCAAGAGTCAAGACTCTTCATCACAAGAGTCCTGAAGTCGCGAAACCTGAAGTCGCGAAATGTCAAAGAATCTATACCGAAGGTTTGGATACCGAGAGTTGGAGATGTCAAGGACTCTCTCGACAAGAATCCCGAAGTTGCGAAGTGCGAAAATCCAAAAAGTTGATCTGACTCCATTTCAAAGATTCGCAGACCGGGAGGTGGAGTTGTCAAGAACTCTCACATCAAGAATGTCGAAATCACGAAATGCGAAATGCCGAAATGCGAAATGTGAAAACACCTTTTTGGTATAGGCCTTGGTCACCGTCGGTGGTCATATCGAAGAAGATCTGTAGAGAAGAGCTCGAAGATCCAAGCTCCATTTCGGAGTTTCTGGGATCGCGACTTGGAGAGTCGAGAAGCCTCACAACAGGATTGTCGAATTGTCGAAATGTCGAAATGTGAAACACGTTTTGGCTTAGCCTGTGGTCACAGCCATTGGTCACATTGGCGGAAGATGGAGGAAGGATCTAGTGCAGAAAAGCTCCATTTCGGAGTTTCGGGGATCGGGACATGGAGAGTAACGAAATCTTCACCACGGGGATCCCAAAATGTCGAAGTGCGAAATAGCGAAATGAACGCAAGATTCAATGAAGTCAATTCAACGGTGTAGATGAATTTGAATAAAATCGGAGGGCTACTGTTGCACTTCACAGTGTAACTGCTAGAAACAAATGATGGTTTCTGCCAGAGGATGAGCTCTTCTATGACTTGCTTAACAAAATCCTAGCCTTCGATTATGTTAAGGATATTTCCAATGCAATAAGGGAATAGTTAGTTGATTTATAGACAAACAAATTATTGAGATTCCTTGCATACTTGGTTTATCTAGCTCACTTGGGATTAGAAAAGGTAAATTAGAAGAGAGGACATAATAGGTGCATTAATTAGTTGTCCATGGTTAAAAAGGATTTAGGTAAGTTATTTTGTACAAGTTTTATTAGTAAGTTTATGTACATTGTATACTATGTTATCAATGGTGAGTTGCTAGAAAGGACCTCAAGAGAAATTATGTCTTACCTCCAAGTGGGCTCTAAAGTTAGAAGAGAACACTAGTTCTTAGGGGATGATTTCAGAGTAAATAGGATATAAGATTTAGACCTAGTTCCCTACATGATACCCATGTTTTTTTCCCTCGGGTTTTTTGTATTGGAATATGTAAAGCAACTCTCTCATGTGGATGATAAGTTTTTCTTGGGGTCAAAGATGAAATGGTATATTTCTAACCAAATTTCCCTACAGGGTTATGCCTTCATTAACCATAATGCCAACCATGAGGCCGCTAAAATACTAAAAATCCTTAATTTCACCATGGACAAATCATGCAGGTATGACCCTCACTTTTTCATACCCAAAGCCATGGGAAAAAAGGCCATTGGGCCTAAGGACCACAAAAGAAGATCAAATGATGAGAAATTGTCTAATAGGGAGTCATGGGAGGAAGTGCAGTTAATTATGACTATTAATGGGTAGAATTTAGATGGAGCTACTACACAAGCCCTTCTTATCCCAAAAGTGAAAAATCCTAATGTCACCCCTACTACATGTTCTACAAGAAAGACGATCAAGGTCCTATAGAATAAAATGCTAAGTTTGTGGCCTTGCCACAAGATTGAAGGACTGAGGCAATACATGATCATTTTGAAAAACATAAAAGAGGTGCTTGGCAAGTAATGAGGACCTACCTTAAGAAGTAAAATGCACCATATGGCACAATCCAAGAAGATGTCGAGTTTTCCAAAAGTTATGATTGTTTCATCAAGATGATGATGATGAGGAAGAACTAGTGAGATCCTTGTTCCCACAAAAAGAAGAAGGAGGTCTATCGGAAAAAGAATATCAGATATCCTAGGTAATAATTCTATGGGAAAACTATGACAACGTCATATATGCAAAGGGATTTAAAATGGCCATGGTTGTGGGTTTCTAAGGCATAGGAAGGTTAAGAAAATTTGAGTAGGGCCCCTAGAAGATGCCAAAGGTAGAAAGAAGACATAAAGGCATATGGCTAGGGGCTACTCAAAGCATCCATATTACTGACAAGGAAAATCTCCAATCTCCCTTCTAACCCTCCTAAGAGAAAGCATAGGAATTTTATAAGATAATGACATGATTGGTTAAGGGGAAAAGAATTATTGATTCCTTGGGCATAGAAACCTCTGATGTTGTAGGAGAAGAGAAACAAGGCGACAATCCTCTTCCTATACAACAACAAACTCCTTAGGGAATTTAAGAGAGCTTGACAACTCCAATCGGGGGAGATGGAGGCCCTATTGGTAATGACGGGGATGTTGAATATGATAAAGAAGGAAACAAAAAGAAGAGTAAGGAGGAGGAGAGAGATGATGAAGAAGATCATGAATCTAGGAATGGAAAGAAAGAAGAATCATGTGGAGTGTTTGGAGACGTTTTTAAAAATCTCACCATACCTAAGGTGGTAGGGGCATCTTCTTATGCCACTCACCCATCCCCTTCACCTCCCTCCAATTAGTTCAATGTGATTTCTATCTCCATGACTAGTGGGACCCCTAATATGTGTGGTGCTAACCTTATGCGGATTTCTAGTCCCCACTCCAATATGTTCAGTCCCATCCAACCCCTCTTCTTAGTATATCCACTTGTTTTAATAGAAGAAGAGAAAGAGAAGAGGAAGGTTTAGAAAATATCAATCCCCACATCTCCCATGGCATACCCCCTTGCTAACCCTAGGTTCTTCTTGAGCTATAATGCAGAAAGTAGGATGTTCATTATGACTACCCTAGAGCCCTTAGTGGTCAAACATGCCTCAAAGATGCAAGCTCAAGATTCAATGGAAACACTAGTAAAACTTCAAACTTATCAACTTCCCCTTAGAACAATATCAAGATGGAAAAGAATATTATCATGTCCATCTATGATAAATAACTCAAGTCCATCAAAGAGAATGATAAGCTAAGCCATGGGGTAAATTAATTATCAATTGAGACTTGATTTATGAATGTAACCATATTGTTATCACTCCAAGAAATTAGTCCCTGGCTGTAAAGGGTGTAAGCTTGGTAACTTAAATACTCAATAATGTAGGAGAAAGAGGATCAAGTTGGATGACTTGAAAAAGTCACATTCATTTAAGAACACATGAATCCTCTCAAAGAACAAAGGCTTTCTACTATATTGTTCAGCAGATTTAAATCAAATGTGTGAAGGCATGGAGAAGACTTATTATGTTAACAGAAATATACATACAATATCATATGTGAATGGCCAGCTATGACAGTTTAAATACTTATCATACTAACAGAGACATATATAAGATTGCATATAATATATGGTCAGACATAATAGGTAGAATACTTGCAGCTCTAGCTTATCAACGCAATGACAGGATCACAACTTTCAGGCATTGGACAAACATGAGAAGCAATGTATAGATTTAATATATCAATGAAGAGATGAGATGACAGTCATCTATCATTAAATATATATAAACATGGAAAAGAAAGAAGATGAAAACTGAACCAATACAGTGAAAGAAGCTTGATGTCAAGATGTATTCATAGATATTTCCATGGATGAAATATGGTTACAAATATCCAAGGTCGAACCACAGTCCCCGACTGTTCCTCCTCCCTGTATCTTTAGAATTCATAGGCTTTATAGCCTTTACATAAAAGTTCCAAGATCCTATTTAAATGGATCTGATATATCTAAAATTGAACATAATCAAAATAGATCTTGGCAAGTAAGATCCAATCTTATCATCATAAAACGAATCCTTATCATAATCTGACAGTCTTCAGTATTGTCTGGTAGTTTGAAGGTGAAGACCACAAAGATCGAAATCCTTCTTTGATAGCTGGGTGATTTTTATCATGAATAAAAATGCCATTTGGTTTCATTCCCTTATCATATGCCTCAAAATCTTGAAAAGGAGGATGATCTGTATTCATATAATATTTATCTTTCATTTAAAATCATTCCTACGGATTTTGGAAATGATAAAACACGATCTGGGCAAAAAGAAGCTTGATCTGGACTCTTCTGCGCTTTTGACAACTTAAGCATCCCATGTCCATCCTTTTAGCCCCCAAAAAGGAGAGCTTTCGGCGGCTTAATACACTTTGAAATTGACCAGTTAACCACTGAAAACTAAAAGTTATCTTTTGGTATATTTTGAGATACAAGTTTATTTATTCATTTGAATAATATGTTTTAATGCATGTCCATAAGACTTTATAACTTAAGATTTATAAATAAATCTTTAACCTCATAATCATCTTATCATGTGATGTCAAAATAATTTGAAAATTATTTTTGATCGCTAACACATACAATCCCTCAAAGTAGAAAAGAAGAACCTTGAGGGAAAACTGGAGTCTATAGGGAAGGATCCACAACTAGCCGAAGAGGTGATCTCTCTACTAGAACAAAATAAAAGTGAAATACATGACTTAAAAATCTCTAACAACCCAATTTCTCTCCCCTTGATCCAACAGTTGATGGAAGAAAAGAAAAAGATGGAAGAAGCGATGGATTTTTTGAACAACATGAACACCTAGCTAAAAATCAAGAATCAATCATTAGTTGAACATGTGATATCATTGGAAGTAGTCAAGGTGGATGCCATGACACTGGCTGCACAATTGGATAAAGCGCAAGAGGAGATTAAAAACTTGAAGGCCAAGATATCTAGGGTGAAAATGTTAGAGATACCTCCTCCCATCATTGTGATCTCGAATATAGGGGATTTGACCTCCTATGATCTTAAACAAAGGATATATGAGTTGTTGAGGGAGGTTGAAGCATGGAAATCCAAGTATGAAGAGGTTGATGATAAGGCTAAATCCAACATACACTAATTGGTATGAGAAAGGAGGATTTTAAAAAGTAGGGCCAAAAATTGGATGAGCCACTAAAATCTCTCGTGGATGTCAAAGTTGAATTGGCTAGCAACCGGGAGGACAAGCATGAATAGCAAGAAAGGTATGAGGAGACAATGGAACATGCCAAATTGAATAATAAGTTGGGTCCCATTAAAAGTACAATGTGGAACAACAACATTAAGGCTTTTCCAAAGATTAGAGAGCACTTGTGTTACTTTGTTGAACTTGAAAAATGGTATGCCCAAGTGCATAAATACCTAGATGAGGTCAAGGAAGATATTGAACACAAGACCCAGGTTTCCACACTTGTCGTCAACACAATTAACAAGGTGGCTTCTTGGGAGGTTGATCTCCTAGGATTTGAGGGAAAGACAATGGTATCAATAGATGTTTAGTCATGCCAAACGATATTGACAACTTGGACCATAGCCAATAATAAGATCGTAAATGCTCAAGGTGTTATAAAAAAATTTGACTTCACGTGGATGATCAGTTTGGTTTTCCTTCTCCATGGGATGAGAATATGTTTTTGCATATTAGGGAGGAATACGAGGAATTGTTATGGTTGAACAATGCAAAGGATATAATAATAGAAGATAAAGTATTCCTACTGACCATAGAGGAGAACATCTGGCATATCCAACCCCCAATTTATATTTTGACAAACATGAGACAGGTGATCTCAACACTGCCCCCAATTGATTTTTCGAAGAAAACATAATTAGATAAATCATTCAGATTTTTGAAAGGTGGGAAGGTCATCTCAACAATCACATGTGAACAAATTCAAAGTATACATGACTATGTCATTTGGGGTTCACAAAGGGGCTCCACAAAGCAAACAACCTAACGAGAACGGGGCAAAAATAAAAGGATGATCGGTTTTTGTTACATCCCACCATGCTTCCCTAATACTGCTCGGGAGTATTAGTCCTGTAATCATAATTGATCCCTGAAAATTGTGGTCCAACTCACATGCATCAAAGGGGAATCCCAACCTATAAAAAGAGAAAGCAACAATTGCATCAAGGATTGAGATATTGGAACTGTGATGGTTGTCGAGATTTTGAGGGAATGAGACCTTCGTAGTGTTGCAATTTTTGTTGGTTTCTCTAAGAGGGATCAACCACATTGGTTTCATCCTCTCCCCTCTCTTCTCCTCATTCACTCAATAGGTTGGACTTGTATCATAAGTTGTGTGAAGGGTGTCAAGAAGGCCCATGATAGAGATTGCATAGTCCCCCTAGTGTTGTTTTTGTAATGAATGAACTATTGAGCATATTATTTTGTAATTAGGATTGAGACAATTTTCCATTGATGAATTAATAAAGCTTGAGCAACTTATTATGGTTCCTCAGTAGATTTGTTTCTTATTTTCTACTCAATACATTAATGGATCTATGTTTGGGTGCATGCCCATTCCAGGAGATCTCACTTCCTCAGCACACTCTCTCACCTGGAGAGAGTTGCTCACAGGCCTGACAACCTGCTTCTCCAACTCAGTTCCAGCACAGTGAGGATGCAACCACAAGGCTCGGTAACGAACATACAATGGCAACAAGCCACCCCCAGTCAAGAACTACGTGACCACAACAGCCAACTAGGAAAACTGGAATGGACACCCAAAACGGTAACAGTCAGCGCTAAGGCATAGCAAGGTTCAACAATTACAGGATGCGTAGGGCTTCTCAGCAAGCTACACAGGAGACACGGCTTAGATCACAACTTTCCACTGGTTTTCGGTGCATTGGGCTTCTCAGCCCAAGCAACACAGGTCAGCTTCACAGTTCTAGTTTTAGAGATGCGTGAGGGTGTGCAGAGGTCGACGATGCAGGTCCAACGGTTTCCGACGGATAATTCCCCAAAGAATGACCAACGAAACCCTGCCAACACAACTCAGTTCTTTGGTTTAACTTGCATGCGCCTAGGTCGACACATGTCGCCCATGAAGCTGCATGCGCTCCATCAACATGTGTTTCTCTCTCATGAATATGGAAGTTAAGAAAGTAATCCTTCAACCTCCTCTTGAGTTCATCTTTATGTTTTTATGTTATTGTCTTCTTAAGTTGGAATCATGATTGAGGCCTTATGTTTTTGCAATGTCCGATAACTATTTTTGCAACGTCCAATAACTTGTCTTAATTAATCATTAAAAAAAATACAAACTATACTTTTATTATTTTTATTGAAGCTATTACAATGTATTTATTCTTTGCAAAATCGACATATACTTAATAAAACATATAAAAGAGGTTACCTTCACTTCGACCCCAGAACCAACTTAAAGATTTAGAGTGATGTGGGAAGGTTTCTCACACATTATGCCTAGGCATTCATCCCTCTTAGAGGAACAATATAACCAACCATGAAAATAAACACCAACAAAAAGTGAAGATCGAGAAACCAAACATTTCTCATATTTTTTTTGTTTTTTTTTTATTTTTATCATAGTGGAATTGTACATGGTACCATCTTGTAAACCAATGCACACCTATGTTTATCCTCATGCTCCTTGTGGAGTGACCATTTGCAACTCAAAAAGGTAGAGAACAATATACAAAATTTATTGACACGTTATAAACTTAGAACACGATAAGAGTACCCTTGCCCAATCTTGGTTGGATTTTTAGTTAAGGATGTAGGTTTAAGTTTTATTAAAGTCAATGCCAAATTGCTAAATTTAAGCTATTTTATAAAACAATGTCTAAAAATGTAACAAAGAAACAATTTTTTTTTAAAGTTCGTGGTTTTCAAAATTAGTTGTGACATTATCTTAAAGGATAAGTCGGGCCAACATTCCTTGGATCCCGGGCCCATAGATTTAAAAATAAATTTGATTACCTCATCATTAGAAGAAAAAGATGTTCAGATTTGAAATGTTGGGAGTGAGAATAATTTTTTTATTGTGGCAATATATTGGTGACGTAGAGTTCTAACAAAAGCCACCACAACCAGTGATGGGTAGAATTATTGACATAATAATTGAAAAAGTCTATGGGTAGAGGCATCATAAATGAAGGGCATGACCAACGTGGACAATGGATGAGCCATGTATAATAATCTCACGTAGACACTCCAAATAAAATTAGTTAAGCAACTATGTTAGACTACTTGTTTGCAATCTCAAAGTGGATAAGTTGTGTTTAAATTTCTTTCATGGGTCTTCCAATAGAAGTTCTTTATAAGACAAAGATTATGGAACTACACTCATTACACATGGATGAGTGTAAATAATTGATATTCCACAATCATTACACATGAATGATTGTAAGGAATTGATACTCCATGTAGATTTTTTAATCTTAGCCCAATTCTTCAATCTGTGTTACAATATCTTGCTTCTGCTAGATGATCCTAGTTGTCCTCTCCTAGCTATACAATGAAATATTCAGAGTTGCTTTTGTTAGATGATCTTAGTTGTCCTCTCCTAACTATACAGTGCAATATTCAGAGTTGAAGTTGAGTATCTAATTCAATTTTATAACTAAAAACTACTTGGCATATGAATATTACTCCAACAGTAAGAAATATGTATCATCGTGAATATTACTTTAACAACCAGGGCCTTGTAGCGACTATCTTTACCGTAGGTTAGAAGGTGGTAAAAGTAAATACATGTTTTGTAATGAAGAGATAGGTGAAAAACATTCAAGAGATGGAAGACTAGAGTAGGTGTTAGTAGATTTTTTATATGACCCCTTGGAGCCTCAATTTTTTACATGACCCCTTCGAGCCTCTATGTGAGGGCTATATCTTTTCATTCTAGGAAGAAGTATAAAGGGGCGTGGAGAGGAAGGGGAAATTGCTATATCAATGATCAAAATGTGAAAGGATTGCTATTGGAGACAAAGGATGTTGTATTTCGTTGAAGTGGGTGACTAATTGTATATTTAGGAAATCAGGTGTTAGAGATCAATTTTCATGTGGGTGACGAGAAAAGTGAAGGAGATTTGTTTGGTGTTTGGTGAGATTAGATTTATGATGGGATCCAGAGATAGGTTGAGGCATATTTGACAAAGTGAAATACTAAATCAGAAGGTTGATCGTCATTAGGGCCTCCCTCAAGTAAAGCATCTATAGAGGAGATCATCGTGGGAAAGAATGTTCGATGTCAAAGACACGTCAATGAGGAAGATGACAAATATTTTTGCATGGTTTGAGAGATGAAGTGAACAATCAATATCATTACCAAGAATAATAGACTTGGTAATCTTGATGAACAATTTCCTTTAGCTCTTGTTTGTATGGATCTCATAAAGCTCCAAATCATAGACATATTAACGAAAGGCACCCTTACAATGTACTACTCATAACCCACATGCACGAGATACACATAGCTACAGCATCGCAAACGACCTAGCTCGGTCTCCTACAACCATGTCCACTCTTGAGGTCTTACGAACCTATCCTTCACAAAAAAAATCTATGTCGTCGACATTGGGGGCAATCGACCCTTCCGACTCTTGCCTAATTACACTCGATTTGGACAACTCAGAACCTTGTCTCTCCTCCTTGGTAGCATTCCAAATCCCAGTAACATTTTGGAATATCACTATCCATTGATGCATTGTAGATGATGGAGCATCTATGTGCATCATGTCCAAAAGTGTCTGGATAAGTTAGGCTCCCTAGAGCTGACCCCTTTTGCTATCACCCTTTAGGCCTATGATGGACGCCCATCTCAACCCAAGGGGATTTTCTAAAACATCCATGTAGAGCTAGCAGGAAAAATGGTCCTAATTGACATCAAGGTCATCGATGCCCTCCTTGAACTAAAACATTCTCTGTGGATGTAGCTACATGTACGTGATGAAAGCAGTCACTTTGTCTGTGTTTCGAACCAGGATCTCCCCCCACAATGGGAAATTCATTACAGTCGACCATTTGACACACTATGAACTCTGTCCAAACACAAATTTGGATAACATCCTTCCCCTCATTGGGGCACATCCATAATTTCCATCCTTCGTGGAAATCGATCCAGGGATCTTCAAAGACCCCTCACTTCTTGGCAGATACAAGGGTGAACCACCATGTGTTCCACGCTCGTATTTTTCCCAAGAGTGCACTATCACTTATATTATGATAGAACCAAATTCCATGTTTGTCCCTCAGATGCCATCTACAAATGACCAACCCACATCTTCACATGCCATTCTCCACCCCTAATCTAGATAGCATTCCTTTACCCACCACCAGGAGTTACGACATACCAGGTAGCAACTTCACTCATGATTCCCAACATGGTGTTAGCAATACTTGTATGGTATCCTTACACTCCATCTATGGTACCAGTACCTACACTTCCACCTAAACTATTGCACAACAAGTGCAAACCCCAATCAACCCATTATTGCCACAACATGGTCACACAACCGGGGGAAAGAGTATGAATACTGGGGGCAAAAGGAAAAAGGTTAGGGGCAATACTCAAACCACTCCTAGAGTACAACCCCCTTGCGCTCTCTATGAAGCATTAGGTCACCCAAAGAACCTGTTTCCCACTCTTCCAAAATTAAGGAACCTCATCCATCTACTTGGGGCAGCCCCATTGTTCCCCACCCCTTCTATAGGAACTCCCCTAGAACCTACAAAGGAGTCTACCACAACATGCAATAAAACATTTCCTACCAACTTCACATGTGTTATATGTTCACAATATGGACATTGTTATCCCCTAGCCTAGGGATAACTAAGGAGATTATGTCTTGAGGCCCACGGGTCCTAGACATGGAGTATCGAGAGCCATATTTACTTGAGCTTGGCCCTGGAGGGCCCATCTTTCTTCTTCAGCGCCTCCATCTTGTCACCAGCAGTAGCATCCATCCCATCGGTCTGGTCCTTCAGCAGCAGTGGGCCTTGCTCCATGAGGTAATGAGTCTGGGTATCATGGTATGTGTCACTCTGATTCTCAAAACATTTGAATATATGCATTTAATTATTTTTTCTTCTGAGGTGTGCTTGGAATTTATGCCTTTCCACTTTTCCACACCTGGGGGGAATGAAAATATGCCCTAGCAAGTTGGTTCCCCTAGGATTTGAGTTGCCACTAGGTGGGTTCATGAAAGATCATCATCCATTCCCACCATACTTATCAATTTTCATCGTTTTCCCTCTCATCCATCCCCTACATTGGTTCGGGCATTGGGTTTTCCAATATAGAAAAGGGTTGTACCTTGCCTTGTGGGAAGAAGGGGCTAAAGGCCCAGAGGGTAAAAGTAGCTGGAAAAAGATAAAATCCAAATGAACAAAACCTTCAAATGCTTCGCCTAGGGGTCCTCAAGAAAGAAATAAAAAGATTCTCAGCAAGAAATGGAGGGACCCATAAAATATTAAAATCAAGACCTAGTTGGAGGAAAGGGGGTCTCATCATGAGCCATCCTATTAGGTCCATGGGAATGTAGTGGTGTGACACTACCATTCAGTTGGTCACCACGTCAGGGTAGTGGCTCTTGGTGGCATAGCCAAGAGAAAGGGGGTCTCATCATGAGCCAGCCTTCTCATCTCCATGAAATGCTTATGGGCAACACTATCACCACTGGTCACCACACCAGGGAAGTGTCCCCCAACTATTCCCTTGAAAAAAAAAGAAATAATATAAAAAGGTAAAAGGTATTGAATGGGCTTGGAAACATTTGCATCCATGACAAGGTGTAACTCACCCTGTTCGGAGGCACCCATAGGTAAGCCATACATTTCCTTGTCATCATTGCACCCATTGCTCAAACATCCCCATACCACCTCATCCAATTAAATGACCTGGATTTGTCTTCACCTGGTAATATCCCACATCGATTGAGAATTAGCCCAATATGACCTCTTGAAACCCTCTCCAAACCTGGCTTGTAGAATAGCATAACGTCTTTGAGCACTTGTCTGTGAAAGGGGGGTTTTATGCAAATGTTTAGATAACTTGATTATTAGACGTGATTGACATTGCTATGATCTCCGTGACTTATGAGCCCATGGAGGGTGTACTTGTTGTTGTTGCAGAGACACACCCGACGGATAGGTACACATGGGGAGATGATTAGTTCGGACCTCCATTAGGGCTAAAATCCTACCATATGGATGCTGAGACCCCAGCCACGGGCAAACACGTATCAGAGGCTTTGCATCGGAGAGAGAGGAGGACGTTCCACCAAATACATCCTTGTGGGCCTGGACCCATGGGATTCTTGCCCTCCCACTATGATGTAGGCCTTGGAAGGCCCATGACGTCACCTATGTGACCCTTGATGTCACCCAACCTTTGATGGACACTATGGAGGCAATTGTGTTCCAAGTGGCATGTGTGGATTGATCTAGAGGCCTTGGGAGGCCTAACGTTTTTCTCTTGGAGGCCAACATTTCACCTAGGAGGCCCAATGTCACCCTAGAAGGGCATGACATCACCTCTTTTGCTTGATTTAGTGTTTAATTTGTCATTTTATATTAAAAAATGGATATTACATGTAAACTGGCCATGTCAACCTTTTTGGCCTAATTTTGTAAATTAAAGGTCATTTTCACTGTATAAATAAGGGGTTTTGCCCTTGTATTTTTCATCATCTTTCACTCACACTAAGTGAGGTCTGAAATTTGTGCCCTACTTAGGGTTTATTGGCTGAAATTTGGTGTGCACTTCTTGGAGGCTAATTTTGGTGTATTTTGGCATTTTTCTTGATGGAAAGTCTTCAACTAAGCCTATTGTTAGATTATTCTTGGTGAATGTAAGTAAATTTTTGAAATTATTCTTCATTTTGAATGGTTATGGTACATTTACTTTTCATTTCTTCCAAGATTATGAAATTGTTATGTTAAAACCCTAGGAGGTCAAAGCACATGCTATTGTTTTTGCCTTAACAAATTTTACACCTACTAGATTATGCTAGAAACCCTACCTCTTGAAGCATTGTGCTACAGCTCTGCCATTGCAACACCCTAGCATCATTTGCTTCATCAAGCTGTCATTTACTTCATCCTTGAGCTAAAAAAGGAGGAGAATTGCTAGGGCCTAGGGTTACTTACTTCCTAGTGGCCATTTTCCTCCTAGGGTTTAGTGATTGAGGCCTTGGGTTACCAACACCTCAATCATTGACCTTCTTGTCTCTAGCTCTCACATTATCATTTGTTCCTTCAAGTTTGTTGTTGCAAAGTGACTCCATTAGCCCTTAAAAGGCACCGATTTAGACCTTGAAATTGATTGATTGATGAAAACAACTCTTGAAACTTTTACCTCAAGCTATCTACTAACTCTCCCTAACCCTAGAGTAGACTAATTTGCTAACCTACTTGTTGTTGTTACAAAAGTAAGATACAACCATTTATTGCAGAAATTAAAGCACTTAAAAGCAATTGCAAAGTTGATTTATTCATTGCCTAATTAGTTTCTAACAACTGCTAGTACATTGTTATTATTGAGTTATCATTTTTGGTCATTGTGAAGCTCTTTTAAGGCATTTATTGTGAAGCTATTATCTTGTAAACATTGTTGTTATAAAATTATGCTTGCTTCATCTTGCATCAATTATTGTTTTTATTGACAATTACATGGTTTTATGAAGCACTAACATCAAATTGTACTTGCAAAAGATATTGTTTTCTTGTTGTTTTTTTCTGGGCAAGTACATCTAAGCACATCACTGCTTCATTGGTTAAAACCTGACTTTCTGATCAGTGTGTCTTGTGAGAGGGGATACCTTTATAGACACTTTAACCTTTTCCTTCTCAAACCCCAGGTCATTGGGGATGTCTCCTCTAGGCTATCAACCCTAAACAGAAATAGGTATCTTATTCTTGGATTCCCAACTTGTCGTCTCGCAATTGAATATTTTTTACCTTGTTCGTAGCCCTTGCCTGTTTAGAAAATACCTGCAAGTTAAAATTCAGTCAAGGAATTTTGAATCCATCACATTCACACATATTTCTAGAAGTAAAAATCAGTTTGTAAACAATATTTCAAATGAAATTTTAGACTGGCATTTGTCACATTAACAAACATCGTTTAGCATGATTTATTTCTTTACATATGCTTGTTTGTTATCAACATCGCATAAAAAGTATGTAAAGTAAAGCAATAAAGTCACATAAAACACATCATCAAATGATGTGATGGTGTGCCTAATGATGTATTATTCATCTACAAAATGAAGGGTCTCGTCCATATACATTTGAACCTAGAAAAATGTAGGCAAACCCTGTAACAAAACATACACGCACCAGTAGGGTGGCACAAGTTGTAGGGGTCTTGATCCAGGAGGATCCAAAAGGCCCAAAAATCAAAGGTTTTAGAATCTAGTGAAAACTACACCAATTTTAAGAGCTCGTCAAAAGGTTTCCAATGGTGTAAATGACACCTCAAACGGAGCAAAAACGAAGAAGTTATGGCCAGTCAAAGTTTTCATCAAACCCACTCAAAGTCAACCTGTCAGTATAATTCACGTCATCATTCGTATTGTTGACGTCAATAGGTGACTGTGCATAGATGATGTCATGATAGCATAACTATGCTGACATGGCATCATGAAAAACTACCACGTGTCATGCATTTTTGGCATTTTGGGTGACCACTTGGACCTATCAACTAGTTCCACATGGCACCCCCAGGTGATGCCACATGGAACCCCCAAGTGATGCCACGTGACACAACCCAGGAGGTGCCACATGGAAACATGGCACCACGACATGTGGCACTAACATGGTGAAATCCACGTGGCAGTATGACATGGATACAAGTGGCAGCGCTGACTGGGAATGAAGATATAATGGCAGGGTGTCACGTGGTCCAATCATTGGGCACCACGTGGCACCCTTGAAACTCCCAAGGAGGGACCAATCCAAACATAATAAAATTCAAAAGGGGTCAGCCTTAGATCAACCAGTGCCAAAACCGGCTACCAGACCAGTCGGTGACCAACCCTCGATGGCCCATTTCCGATGGTCACCTCCACCATATGCGACGGTCACATATCGACGACACCAACTCCGACGGGAAATCATATATCTGGCGACATATCCATGGAAACCCGGGAAATGACCTGTGCAATCTGACAACCACATAATCTGGGGATCATACCCAAAAATATGGCATACTCGTCAAATCGGTGGAATGGGCATCGTATCCCATGGATACCCTGCAGGATCCAGTTGGCAGGATCGTGCACTCGTCAAATCAGGGGAAAGGCGTACCATAGGTCTAAGCATATAAAATGGGGTTGGTATATAATGGTTAATAAACCATATGGTTACAACGTAAAATAGTTGGGTTATACCATATATGAATTCAAGTTATAACGGATGTATAAAAGGGGGTTCTGCATGGATTGACCCCTGAACATCCCCTAACAACAACTTTATTTATCCAACCAACTACCAATCGGCCTAACCACCCGCTTGGTCAAGTCCGCCCATTTTATTTTAAAAGAACCAACATTTTCTAAAGCCCGGGAGGGGATATGTGTGCACCCAGAGGCTGTACGATGGCACAAAAACCAATGTAGAGAGTAATTTAATACAGGTTGTAGGCACGCATTACAAGGCAGAGAGCCCAGCAGGGGCCTGGAGGTGACTTCGTCCATTTGAGACGATTTGATAGTCATTCTTACATGATTTTGCACCATGATCGCAATGGAGATGTATGCATGATATACTTTTCAATGAGCATGGAGTGTTGCAGCAAGGCAACAAGACACGATCCATTGCAGGAAAACTCATGATTCTAGCATTTGCACGTAAACTGAGGCGGTGTTGTGCTAGAGAGACTATTTTGGCACTTTGTCATAAAGTAGCCAATATTAGAGTCAAAGGTCTCAGTTTTGCGACACAAATGTAATGACAATATTTGCACTTGAATCTGATCAACAGATTGAAAGAGGACAGTTTCTTCTATTTGCAATAGAGTCCTTATTCTTCCTCAGATTGAGAGAACTTTTCCCTTGGGTTGTCCATGGAGATTTCCTCATTTCATGAGAGATTTTGCCACATGTTGTGAGAAACTTCTCTATACACATAAGAACACCTCTTCGATGTTGTCACCAGGAGTGGGACTGTAGCCCTTTTATTTGTAAAGGAGAAGCATCTTTTAAAGAGGAGAATAAAGCGACTAAGTGGTTGAGCGAAGTCTGGAGACGTAGCCCACCCTGGGTGAACTCCGTTATCAAGTGGTGATTCCTTGTCCATATGTGTTGACTTCTTATCTCATATTTCTTATGCTTCCTTATTTCCGCAAATATGTTGTTGTATGCATTAAGTAATGGTATATGTCATTTAATAATCTTATTTACCATGTTAAATTCAATTTGGATTCAAGCCTCTTAATCACTTCAATTCCACCTTTTAAATGCAATCAAGTTCAATAAAAATGTTCTTAAATCTAACCTTTAAAGGAGTGGTATAGAACCGAGTAAATATTGGTAACAGGGTCACCCTCGATCTCAGATCAAGTGGTATCGGAGCAAGATTGACGAAGATTGCAGGTGTTGAAGAGAAGATGGGGAAAACATCGAAGAGTGCATGGCTTCGTGAGCTTGAAGAAATAAACCAGACCATCCAAGAAGAAAATGTTGAATTGAGGAGGTTGCTTCAAGAGTATGAAGAGGAAAAGAGAAAACTACAACTATAGCTACAAGATGTGAAGGAGAAAGTTGGAGAATGCTCCACGACAGAAGCAACAAAGGGTTCATCTTGTGGCCATGGCACATATATTAGTTATGGTTCTTGTCATGATGATGTTGGTAACTGCACATTTTGTCAGATGATAGAGGATGCTCTCTAGGCACCAAGGAACCAAGGAAGTTTCTTGGAAGCCTCATCTACAACTTCAACCAACCAAGAGGAGTAGTTGGACACACGTCAAGAAGATGATCGAGTGTCACAGACCGAAATGGAGGTAAGTGATTCTCCATGTTTAGTTCCTTACTTCAATGCTAATAGTTTTTTTGGAGTCTTTGAATATCATACTAAAGGCATTGGCTTGAAGCTAATGAAGCAAATGGGATATGACAGAGGAGGCATTGGAGTCAATAGCCAAGGCATTGTGAATCCTATCGAAGTGGTGGAATTACCTCGACATGTAGGATTGGGCTATGTCAGGGAAGAGGTCGGAGAATGATCCAAGACCACCTATGAAAGCAACTCTAAAACTCCAGAAGCAAGCAAGTCTTCAAATGACGAGAACGAGTCAGTGCAGGGTAAGAGCACATCATATCATTCTAATGATCATGATTACAAGTCATCTCCAAGGGGAGATGAGCATCACAAAGGAGGAACTGAGGAAATTTCTCCTCGTCAGACCAGCACTAGAGACAACCAAGCAAGGTATAAAAAATCTCATTATTCAAATGTTCCTTTTGATTATAAGAAAACTGGCAATGATCAACAAAGTTTATGGCATAGAAAACCATGTACGTTTTGTGGTATGAATAACCATGTTGTTTCCAAGTGTTGGAAAAGAATGCCTTTGTAATGGAAGGTTATGGAAACCAAGAAGAATCCAAGACATGAAGACCCTTCTCCACATGAGGAGAAAATTAAGGGAAAGAAAACCTGGAAGAGGAAAAACCATTTCACCCATTGCGACAAGGGTGGACACCATGAAGCCACATGTTGGACCCTCCATCCAAAGCTACATTCCAAGAAGAACAAGAAGGTTGGACCAACACCTGTGAAGGGGTCAGTCGATGAAGTAGCTCAAAAAGGAAGACAGCTACCGGAAAAGAGACAGCTCGAGAAGAAGGACCCATTCGTCTTGATCACTGAAAGGATGGAAAAACAAATTGAGTTAGGTGATAGTGGCTATTATTTGTAATCAGTTGTTTCTTTTAAGACCCCATAGCAGCGCACTTTTGTAAGAGTGAGGAGATGTATAACATCACTTATTCATGTAACATAGTGATATTTTAGACTTTTTATTGAGGTAGCAGAGAGTAGGGGTTATGTTGTAAATCAAAGAGACATGTATGATCTCGTGATGTACACTTTTGGGGTCCAAAAGTCCTTTAGTGGGGAGGAATGATCCAGGAGGATCCAGAAGGCCTAAAAAACAAAGTGTTCAGAATCTAGTGAAAACTACACCAAATTGAAGAGCTCGTCATAATCTTTCCAATGGCGCAAACGGTTCCTCAAATCGAGCTAAAGCGAAGAAGTTATGGCCAGTCAACGTTTTGATCAAACCAAGTGAAAGTCAACATGTCCGTACAACTGACGTCATCATCTGTACTGCTGACGTTAGTAGGTGACTGTGTAGAGATGACGTCATGTTGATGTGGAAGCATGAGAGGCTTCCATATGTCATGCATTTTTGGCATTTTGGGTGACCACTTGGGCCTATCGACGAGTGTCACATGGCACCATCGAGGAGCCGCAACGTGGCAGGATGACAACGCAACAGGTGGCGTTGATGTGGAAAATTCCATGAGGGAGTATGACATGGATATAGGTGGCAATGTTGAATTGGCCCGAAGATCCAATGGCAGGGTGTCAAGTGGTCTAATAATTGGGTGCCACGTGGCACCCTTGAAACGCCCAAGGAGGGCTCAATCCAAACATAATCAAATTTAAAAAGGGGTCGGCCTCAGACTGGCCAACGCCAAAACTGGCGACTAGACCGGCTGATGGAAAACCCCCGACAGCCCATTTTCGACGGTCACTTCCACCATATCCGATGGTCACATATCGACAGCACTGACTCCGGCGACAAACCATATATCTATCGGCATATCTGTGGAAACCTGGCCAACGACCCGTACAATCTGGTGGCCACATAATCTGGGGATCATCCCCAAAAATATGGCATACCCGTCAAATCAATGGAATGGGCATCATATCCCACGCATACCCCGCAGGATGCGATTGGCAGGATCATGCACCCGTCAAATCGGGGGTAGGGCTTACCATAGGTTTGAGTATACCAAAGGGGGTTGGAATATAATGGTTAATAAACCATATGGTTACAATGTAAAATAGTGGGGTTATACAATATATGAATTCAAGTTATAATGGATGTATAAAAGGGGGGTCCGGGGGGATTGACCTCCGGACCTCCCCTAACAACAACTTTATTTAGCCAACCAACAACCAGTCGGGATAACCACCCACTTGGTCAAGTCCACCTATTTTATTTTAAAAGAACCAACGTTTTCCACAGCCCGGGAGGGGAGATGCACGCACCTAGAGGTCGTACAATGGCACGTAAACCAATGCAGAGAGTAATTTAAAGGGAAATTGCTTCCATTTGCAAGAGAGTCCTTATTCTTCCACATATTGTGAGAAATTTTCTCTTGGATTGTCCATGGAGATTGCCTCATTTCATGAGAGACTTTGCCACGTGTTGTGAGAAAATGCTCTATACACATAAGAGCACCTCTTCGATGTTGTCACCAGGAGTGGGACTGCATCCCTTTTATTTGTAAAGGAGAAGCATATTTTAAAGAGGAGAATAAAGTGGCCAAGCGGTTGAGCGAAGACCAAAGACGTAGCCCACCCTGGGTGAACTCAATTATCAAGTGGTGATTCCTTGTCCCTATGTGTTGACTTCTTATCTCATATTTCTTATGCTTCCTTATTTCCACAGATATGTTGTTGGATGCATTACATAATGGTATATGAGATTTAATAAGCTTCTTTATGATGTTAAATTCAATTTGGATTCAAGCCTCTTAATCACTTCAATTCCACCTTTTAAACACAATCAAGTTCAATAAAAATGATATTAAATCTGACCTTTAAAGGAGTGGCTTAGAACCGAGTAAATATTGGTAAAAGGCTCACCCCCGGTCTCATATCAAGTGGTATCAGAGCGGGATTGACGAAGATTGCAGGTGTTGAAGACAAGATGGGGAAAACATCGAAGAGTGCATCGCTTCATGAGCTTGAAGAAATCAACCAAAGCATCTAAGCATAAAATGTTGAATTGAGGAGGTTGCTTCAAGAGTCTGAAGAGGAAGAGAGAAAACTACAATTGAAGCTACAAGTTGTGAAGGAGAAAGTTGGAGAATGCTCCACAACAGAAGCAACAAAGGGTTCATCTTGTGGCCATGGCACATATACTAGTTATGGTTATTTTCATGATGATGTTGGTAACTGCACATTTTGTCAGATGATAGAGGATGCTCTCCAAGCACCAAGGAACCATGGTGGTTTCCTAGAAGCCTCATCTACAACTTCAACCAACCAAGAGGAGCAGTTGGACACACGTTAGGAAGATGACCGAGTGTCACAAACCGGAATGGAGGTAAATGATTCTCCATGTTTAGTTCCTTCCTTCAATGATGATACTTATTTTGGAGTCTTTGAAACATATACAAAGGCATTGGCTTGAAGCTAATGAAGCAACTAGGATATGACGAAGGAGGCCTTGGAGCCAACGACCAATGCATTTTGAATCCCACCGAAGTGATGGAATTACCTCAACATGTAGGATTGGTCTATGTCATTGAAGAGGTCGAAGAATGCTCCAAGACCACCGATGAAAGAAACTTCAAAACCCCAGAATCAAGTGACTCTTCAAGTGACAAGACCAAATCAATGTAGGTTGAGAGCACATCATATCATTATGATGATCATGATTACGAGTCATCTTCAATGGGAGATGAGTGTCACAAAGGAGGAACTGAGGCAAGTTCTCCTCACCAGACCAACACCAAAGACAACCAAGCAAGGTATAAAAAGTCTCATTATTCAAATGTTCCTTTTGATTATAAGCAAATTGGAAATGATCAACAAAGTTTATGGCATAGAAAACCATGTACGTGTTTTGGTATGAATAACCATGTTGTTTGCAAGTGTTGGAAAAGAATGGCTTTGTACAGAAAGTTTATGGCAACCAAAAAGAAGCCAAGACATGAATACTCTTCTCCACATGAGAAAAGTAAGGTAAACAAAACCTAGAAGAGGAAAAACCATTGCACCCATTGCGAAAAGGGTGAACATTATGAAGCCACCTCTTGGACCCTCCATCCAGAGTTGTGTTCCAAGAAGAACAAGAAGGTTGGACCAACACCTGTGAATGGGTCATCCAACGAAGTAGCTCATAAAGGAAGCCAACTACAGGAAGAAGGCCAGCTACTGGAAAAGAGACAGCTTTAGAAGAAGGACCTCTTCTTAATGACTGAAAGGATGGAAAAAAAATTGAGTTTGTTGATAATGGCCATTATTGTAAATCACTTGCTACTTATAAGACCCCATAACAGGGAACTTTTGTAAAAGTGAGGAGATGTATAACATCACTTATTCATGCAACATAGTGATATTTTAGACCTTTTGTTGAGGTAGCATAAGGTACTGGTTTTGTTGTAAATCAGAGAGACATGTATGATCTCGTTGTTAACACATAAGATTGATCATGTTCTCCAAGTATAATGCCATACCATCAAATAAAATCCTCCTCAGAGTGTGCAAGCTATATTTGAGTTGGCGTTGCGAACTAGTTAAGGAAGAGGGTTAGAGGTTAGGCAGCTTGCAAGCATCCTGGTGCAAATTCAAAATTACCAGCATCAAACTCAAGGTCATTGGTTACTCCATGAGATTTTTTGTCTTGTTTGGAAGTTAGGAAGGGTTTGGCTCTACGAACTGGCTCAGGCACTGCGAATTTAGACAGGCGCTACGAAATGCGCTACGGAATGTGCTGCAAAAACTCTGTTCTAGGGCTGTTGAACTGGTAATTTTGACCAGTTGACTTCCAGGAGGATTTCCGGGTGAACCATGATGAATTTTCAAAACAAAAAAGGAGGTTATTGTCAAGAATGGAACAAGAACATTAACCTCTTTGATTTTTTACACAGGTGTCACGTATTGGGACAGTTGAAGGAATCTTTGAGCCCTATCTTTTCAGTTTTCTTGATTTCATATTCGATACATGTTTTTGTGACACGTATTATGGCCATATCAAGATGAATTTCAAGAAACCGAGAGAGGTTTTTCTTCATAAAAATCTTATCTACAAAAACCGTTCTCATATTTTACAAATATGTTATATTTTGAGAATTAAAAGTGGAATTTTGAAGCCTATTTTTCATAATTTCACCTCTTGAAAAGCAAGAAATCAGTTAAAACGTGTCATTCTTTGTTTGTAATTGTTTCTATTTTGGGAAAGGGGTTGGAGTTCAAATTGGTGAGCTGGAAAGGACCTTTATTTCTATATATTCATTATACAATAGCATAGGGGGGTGGGATTCATGATCCAAGAGAGGAGAGAGCTAGAGGAGAAGTTGAGTTTCTCATTTGTAAGCATGAGGGCATGTGTTGTAGGAATTTCTACCATTAGCGATTCATGAAAGTTGTGATACCAGACTGTTTTTCTCTTGTTTCCATTCTTTCTTATCATCTTGCTTGATTAATATTTACATATTTTGAAGATCAAAAGATACCTTTGGTTAATGAATTCATGAGCTGCAAAGGATTTGTGGTAATTGCTTGTTAATCTTATATTATTGTTCAAGAACTCTTTAATCTATATTATAGAAAGGATATTTGTTATGTGCATATTCTTCTCTTTGTTTACCTTCTATTCTTCTATCCATATTTGCATAAGCCTTTTTGTCTGGTAGGCAATTTGATTTCCTTTGATCTGTAGGATGTTATGACTCCATGCCTAATGGAATGCCTCTGCAGACTTTTTGTTTCCCTCTCCCTTTCTTTCGCATCTTGTTGATCCACCTATTCAAACTATTTTAATACATTTACATTTTGATGGGTAGTGGGCTTATCCTCTGTAAGTATGAGGGTGACTCTCAGTGCTAACATTTTTGGTGTTGTTTTCGGGGACAGATTTGAGCAAATTGAAAATCTCCCTGGGAAGAATGGCATTGCACAGCTCCAGCTTTAGATGGTGATTGAAGTTGGATGCCTTCAAGACTTCACATTCACCATGGTGACTCCATTGTTCAGAATCTGTTGGTGACTCCACTGGAATGAGACAAATCAAATGGCTATGTAGACTATCTTGGCCAAGAGGTTTTCCCTACTCAATTTCTCATCCATAGCTAGTTATCCACATCCTATGCCTCAAATTGATGAATGGAAAGATCTGCTGCCAAGATTTTATGAAGGTGAGAATGACAGCCATGTTGAGCATGTTCTAGAATTCCATGCTTTGATGCAACAAATTGACATCCAACATGAATAAATACGTATGAAGTTATTTATGTACTCTCTTCAAGGAGATGTTCGTATTTGGTATCAATCTCTTGAACCTTCTAGCATTTCTTCACTCAAAGAGTTTCATGTTTCTTTCAATATTCATTGTCAAAAGTTTTATTCCTCTGAGTTAATTTGTCATAGTTGTTCTGAGGAGTATAAATTCTGTGTTCAGGATATAATTGACTCTTATGAAGGCTATGAGAATGAATAAGATTCCTTGGATGAGGAAACAACTCTTTCTCTTCCCTGTTCATCTACATCAGATGAAAATTTTGTTTGTTGTTTTAATAAGGAAAATGCAGAAATTGAGTCTGTTCTGAAAACTGATACTCTTTATAATCTTGTCTCAAAAAGACCTAGATATGAGAAACCTATATTTGACTCATATGGTGATGATAAGATATTGCTTCTTGGATTGAATCTTGAAAGGCAACATGTTTTTAACAATGAAGGACAATTTTCTCAAGTTGGGTAGAAAATATCTCGATATGTCATTCGAGACTCCTCCTTTATTTGATCATTATGGAGACAGTGATGAAAATGTTGAGGTGTTTTTTGTCCTAGAAGTAAAAATCATTAGCAACCAACCTTATGATGAAAATGAAAACTTTTACCAAGAGCAACATGTTAAAGAACAACATCCATTCATTGATATACATGAGGAGATTTCTTGCAATCAACTAGCAGATGTTTTCAGAGAAGATAAAAAGAAAGTGGATCAACAACCTGCATCAACAATTCATTCACCTGTACTTGCAACATACATTCAACCATATGTGAGCAGCTGTAAAGCAGAGAAGTTTTTTTGTTATCAACCTAGTAAGTTTTATCACCTATTTTATGACCCTGTAGGGGAGTACATGGAGTTGCATTTCCTCAATGTATTGAAGCCTTCAAAATTTGTCATACCTTCAACATTGGGAGGTAATTTGAAGAATGTAATTAATTTGTTGTCATGGTTTTATTATATCTTGTTGATCAGTGGCAGAGTAAGAAAGTTTTCAGATAGGAAGTTACTTGAGTGGCTCTGGTGGAAGTTTGATTTCACCTAGCCTATTGTAAAAAATCAGTTAGTTTAGGATTGTATATAAATAAAATCCATATGGAGCATGTGTGTTTATTTTCTCTTGTAAGTAGAGTAGTGTACATGTCAGCCTGTTGTATTTAGAAAAATATATCTGAGCTTGAATCCACAACCCAATAGCTAAGGTACTGGAGCTGCAACAGTTCTTATAGCCTCACAGGGAGGTCTCCATCCCCTATGAAGCCATATGTTAACACATAAATTGATCATGTAAAGGAGGATTTATGGTTTTCAGAGCCTACATTTAGCCATATCCCCCACTATTATGTCATACCATCAACTAACATCCTCCTTGGAGTATGCAAGCTATAGTTGAGTTGGCGTTGCAAACTGGCACTGTGAACTAGTTAAGGAAGAGGGTTGTCGGTTGGATAGGTTGCAAGCATCATGGTGCAAATTCAAAATTACCAGCATCAACCTCATAGCCATAAGGTACTCCATGAGATTTTTTATCTTGTTTGGAGGTCAGGAAGGGTTTGTCTACTTGATTTTACTTTGGTGCTAAGAATTGGCTCAAGCGCTGCAAATTTATACAGGCGCTACGAAATGTGCTGCAGAAACTCTGTTCTAAGACAAATGAACTGGTATTTTTGACCAGCTGACTTCCAGGAGCATTTCCAGGTGAACCAGGATAAATTTTCAAAATCCAAGCGAGGTTATTGTCAAGCATGGACCCATTAGCATTAACCTCTTTCATTCTTTACATAGGTGTCACGGATTGGGATATTCGAAAGAATCTTTGAGCCCTATGTTTTTAGTTTTCATGATTTCTTGTTTGAGACATGTTTTTGCGACACGTATTCCAGCCAGCTAGAGATGAATTTCAAAAAAATGAGAGAGTTTTTTCTTTAGAATGAGCTCATCTACAAAACCATTCTCAGATTTTACACAACTGTTATAGTTTGATAATTACAAGTGTCACTTTGAAGCCTATTTTTCATCATTTCGCCTCCTGAAAAGCAGGAAATTAGTTAAAACGTGTCATTTTATGTTTGCAGTTGTTTCTATTTTGAGAAAGGGGTTGGAGTTCGAATGGGTGAGATGGAAAGGACCTATAAGGACATATATTCATTGTAAAAAAGGAGAGGGAGGTTGGATTCATTATCCAAGAGAGGAAAGAGCTAGAAGAGCAATTGAGTTGCTCATTTGTAAGCTTGAGGGCGTGTGTTGTAGGCATTTCTGCCATTAGAGATTCATGAAAGTTGTGATACCGGGCTGTTTTTATCTTGTTTCCATTCTTTCTTATCATCTTGCTTGAGTAATATTTACATATTTTGAAGATCAAAAGTTGTCTTTGGTTAATGAATTCATGAGTTGCAAAGGATTTGTGGTAATTGCATGTTAATCATAGATTAATGTTCAAGCACGCTTTAATCTATATTACAAAAAGGATCTATGTTATGTGGATATTCTTCTCTTTGTTTACCTTCTATTCTTCTATCCATCTTTTCATAAGCCTTTTTTCTGGTAGGAAGTTTGATTTCCTTTGATATGTAGGATGTTATAACTCCATGCCCAATGGAATGCCTCTGCAGACTTTTTGTTGCCCTCTCCCTTTCTTTCTCATCTTGTTGATCCACCTATTCAAACTATTTTAATCCATTTACATTTTGATAGTTACTGGGCTTATCCTCTTGAAGTCTGAGGGTGACTCTCAGTGCTAACATTCATGATGTACACTTTTGGGGTCCAAAATTCCTTTAGTGGGGAGGAATGATCCAGAAGGATCCAGAATTCCCAAAAATCAAAGTGTTTGTAATCCAGTGAAAACTACACCAAGTCGAAGATATCGTCGTAATATTTCCAATGGTGCCTCAAATAGAGCTAAAACGAAAAAGTTATGGCTTGTCAAAGTTTTGTTCAAACCCAGTCAAAGTCAACTTGTCCGTACAGTTGATGTCATAATCTGTACTGATGACATCAACAGGTGATTGTGCAGAGATGACATCATATTGACATCAACAAGATGACATGGCAGCACGAGAGGCTGCCATGTGTCATGCATTTTTGGCATTTTGGGCAACCATTTTCGCCTATCGGTGAGTGCCACGTGGCACCCCCAAGTGACGCCCCATGGCACCACCTAGAAGCCGCCACGTGGTAGGATGACAGCGTGACAAGTGGTGTTGACGTGACGTACACCATGTGGCAGTATGACATGGATACAGGTGGCAGCGTTGACTGAGAACAAAGATCCAATGGCAGGGTGCCATGTGGTCCAATCATTAGGCACCACATGGCACCCCTGAAACACCCAAGGAGGGCCCAATCCATACAGAATCAAATTTAAAAATGGGTCAGCCCCATATCGACCGACGACCATACTGGCCAGCAGCAACCCTCGACAACCCATTTATGATGGTCACCTCCACCATATCTAGTGGTCAGATATCAGCGACACCAACTTCGGTCGCAAACCATATATTCGATGGCATATCCGTGGAAACCTGGCCAACGACCTGCGATATCCAGTGGCCACATAATCCAGGGATCGTCCCCAAAAATCCGGTATACCTGTCAAATCGATGGAATGGGCATTGTATCCCATGGTTACCCCACAGGATCTGATTGGTAGGATCGTGTACCCGTCAAATCGGGGGAATGGCGTACTATAGGTCTGAGTATAGCAAAGGGGCTTGGCATATAATGGTTAATAAACCATATGGTTACAACCAAAAATAGTTGGGTTATACCATATATGAATTCAAGTTATATTGGATGTATAAAAGGGGGGTCCGTGCGGATTCACCCCCAGACCTCCCCTAACAACAACTTTATTTATCCAACCAACTACCAGTCCGACTAACCACCTGCCTGGTCAAGTCCGCCCATTTTATTTTAAAAGAACCAACATTTTCCAGAGCCTGGGAGGGGATATGCGCACACCCAAAGGCCGTACAATGGCACACAAACCAATGCAGAGAGTAATTTAATATAGGTTGTAGGCACGCATTACAAGGCAGAGAGCCCAACAAGGGCCTGGAGGTGACTTCATCCATTTGAGATGATTTGACAGTCATTCTTACATGATTTCGCGCCATGATCGCAATGGAGACGTTTGTTTTTGCATCCGAGCATCCGA
This sequence comes from Picea engelmannii, assembly GCA_009831015.1. Classification (NCBI taxonomy): domain Eukaryota; kingdom Viridiplantae; phylum Streptophyta; class Pinopsida; order Pinales; family Pinaceae; genus Picea; species Picea engelmannii. Next base: position 121,805 of record ML781135.1, on the reverse strand, counting down.
TAATGAGGCTTATGGTAGAAAACCCAATGTAAGCATGGTGCTTTTGTAATTTTAGTTTCCTTATGAAATATTACAAAAGATGTATGCATGCTACAGATTTCGATGAGCATGGAGTGTTGTAGCAAGGCAGCAAGACTTGATCCATTGTAGGAAAACTCATCATTCTAGCCTTTGCATGTAAACCGAGGCAGTGTAGTGCTGGAGAGACTATTTTGGAACTTTGTTAGAAAGTAGCCAATATTAGAGTCAAAGTTTTCAGTTTTGCAAGACAAATGTAATGACAATATTTGTGCTTGAATCTGATCAGCGGATTCAAAGAGGAAAATTGCTTCTATTTGCGAGAGACTCCTTATTCTTCCACAAATTGTGAGAACTGTTCCCTTGGATTTTCCATAGAGATTGTCTCATTTCATGAGAGACTTTTCCATGTGTTGTGAGAAAGTTCTTTATACAAATAAGAGCACATTTTCGATGTTGTCACCAGGAGTGGAACTACAACCATTTTATTTGTAAAGGAGAAGCATCTTTTAAAGAGGAGAATAAAGAGGCTAAGCGGTTGAGTGAATCCCGGAGATGTAGCCCACCCTGGGTGAACTCAGTTATCAAGTGGTGATTCCTTGTCCCTATGTGTTGACTGCTTATCTCGTATTTCTTATGCTTCCTTATTTCCGCAAATATGTTGTTGGATGCATTAAGTAATGGTATATGAGATTTAATAAGATTATTTGCCATGTTAAATTCAATTTGGATTCAAGCCTCTTAATCACTTCAATTCCACCTTTTAAAGGCAATCAAATTCAGTAAAAATGATCTTAAATATGACCTTCAAAGGAGTGGCATAGATCCAAGTAAATATTGGTAACAGGGTCACCCCCAGTCTCAAATCAGGTCCCCTAGCTAGAGGTTCCCCACCAACCTCCCTATTCCCTCTCATTGCTTTGGCTCCTCTGGTCAAAGGACTCCTCTTCCTGGTGGAAATAGCACCTGTCAGCACTTCCCATATAACAAGAAAGCGTCACTCAAGAGACAGGCCTATGTAGGCCTCATGTTGAAGCCACAACAACCCCCCTTCACTTTTCTTTTACAAGTGAAAGGAAAGGCCCCCCTACTAAAATTTAATTTATAATTCCTAATCCTCTACTTCTTGAGCCTAATGTTAATTCTTTGTCTGCATTGAGGGAGTTTGAGTTTGATCTTGATTGATGATTGTCTTTGATGGAGGTTGATTATTCTTTTTGATATTATGATTCCAAATGTCTTCATGATGCTTCTTGACCTATGATGTTTTGTTGACATTTGTATGACGAAAATGACACATTATCTTAAAAACTTTTGCACATTCTGAATTTCTAGATGATCCTATGTGGCTGAAGGGTTTGATGTTCTATCGTATGTCTTGAATGAGTTTGTTGTTGAGGATTTTCTGAATGGATAACAAAAATTATACGTCCTCTTGCTTGCATGTTGTGCTTTATGTCTTCGTATTTATGCTCTCGCATGTTGATCACACTCTTCAGTTTCGAACACTTGACTTGAATCGCAAGATCACTAATTATTCCTTTGAGTTTGATACTTGGCACATGCATTTTTCAGGACACTTATCTACAACCACCCATGATTATCTTTTATAAGTTTGTTGAAGGAAGAGGTAATGTTTATGGTGTATTGGTAAGTGTCCTTTTAATCGCATTACTAATCTCATCTTTTATGTGGTTGCAAGAGAAAGTTCACAAGGCCACTTCATTTACATTATTACTCCAACCTTGAAATGCATATGGGGAATCCTTTGATTCTCTTCCTCTTTCCTGGACTTATTTCTATGTCATAGTGGATCTTGTTTGTCGTTTGAAGCTAACAATCAATATTATGGACTAAGCCTTGTCTTGCCCAAGCCTCGGCTAGATTTTTTTATCATCATTACATTGATTAGGCCTGAACCTTAATACTTGTCCAGAATCTTGATCCTTACCAGGCTTCCCCTCATTGGTAAGCAGATTCACCTTGGCTTACAGTATCCTCGAGGCCCAAATCTTGCAAGGCTATTAGATCCACCTTTCCCATAGTCCTATCCCATGAGTTCATCAGATGTACTCTATCGAGAATCCCCATTCAGAGTGTTGAGTGTGTGTTTTACTGAGACTGGTCTGAATCCCAAAGGCTGAAAGCCTATCGAGCTCCCTTATTTAGGATTGTTTCATTGGGATGACTGAGTTAATTCCCTTGCGATTTTCCAGAGGTTTGAAAGGAGTGATATTTTTCAGATTAATCTCTACTAGGCTCTTCTTTCACCCTCCCCTCTCTTAGGAAAACCATACCAAAGACCTATTAAGATTCTTGCATGTAGAACCTTGTCATGTCATCGCCCAATGCTTAGTCACTATTTGTCGTAATCAGTATCATGCATTGTGGCCTAGCGTAAGAACTTATTCCCTCATCTGATCGTATTCCCTCTTCTTGAAATCTTATCAAGTATGCCCTTCAAGATGTTCAGTCTGGATGGATTAACATGTACAGTGTGCTTGGTTGGTGTCGATCTCCTCTTATCATATGAGTCGTTAATTGTGAGATTGATTTGTCGCGTGACATGTCATATTTTTCCCCTGGTCACTTTCCATTTGTCGCATCCAAATATGAGTGTTTGTGATCGCTATATGATCTACCTACTTGAAGTGACACCTAGTTATTTGAAACATACCTGGTATACCTTGCTCCTAATTTTGGCCCCTAGGTGTGGAACCCTGACTCATATGCAAATTGGCCTTATTTTCCTAATTTTTATTTTTGTCCATAATTTGTAAATTTTTATTTTGTTTTTAATTTTATTTATTTATTTATACTTATTTGTATTTATATTTATTATTTATTATTTATTATTTATTATTTATTATTTATTATTTATTATTTATTATTTTTGTGTTTATCTATTTGTATTTGTATTTTACCCTTGGTTTTGGAAAACCACATGGTTTGATTGCACATGGTAATTGCCCATAGGAAAAATCAAAACCATGGGGAATCAAAAACCATGGGCAATTACCATGTGTCAAATTTGTTTTTTACATGGATCAAATTTGTTGTTTACATGGATCAATATTGTTTTACAAGAGTAAACTATTTGTTATATAGTGTGTTTTGTATAAAACTCTAATATATAATATGTACATTCTCATTCTTTTTCATGCCCTGTACAATTAGAAACAATTTGATTTTTTGACAACATAAATAGTTCATGGCAGCTAAGAATACATTAAAACAATAATATTTCAAATATCATATCAAATAATTGAAGATGAGACCTATAACATCATCCCCGTACTCATTAGAAATCACAATAGCATGAGCATTCTAAATACTAAGCACATAAATAATTCATATGATCAACACTAAAAAAAAATCAAATGAAAACACACATTTATGGATTATTGTCCATAATTTGTAAATTTTTATTTTGTTTTTAATTTTATTTATTTATTTATACTTATTTGTATTTATATTTATTATTTATTATTTATTATTTATTATTTATTATTTTTGTATTTATCTATTTGTATTTGTATTTTACCCTTGGTTTTGGAAAACCACATGGTTTGATTGCACATGGTAATTGCCCATAGGAAAAATCAAAACCATGGGGAATCAAAAACCATGGGCAATTACCATGTGTCAAATTTGTTTTTTACATGGATCAAATTTGTTGTTTACATGGATCAATATTGTTTTATTGTTTTACAAGAGTAAACTATTTGTTATATAGTGTGTTTTGTATAAAACTCTAATATATAATATGTACATTCTCATTCTTTTTCATGCCCTGTACAATTAGAAACAATTTGATTTTTTTTTATTTTTTATGTATATTCTTTTTCATCCCCTAAGTACTAGGATGCATATTCTTATTATTTAATTTCATTTTAGTTTCATATTGATTTTTAACTTAATGTTTTCATTTTTTACTCACTCATTAAAATTCAACATAATATTTCCTTAGAGTTTTCCTCGAGCATCTTCCCATTGGTCTTCACATTTACTTCATGGTAAATTCCATGGGGAATTACCATTAATACACACCTCCTATCTTCATGGAATCCCCTCCTCTCAAATATATTAGGAACTATATGATTGTTTCATTAATAAATCAATCCTAACACATCAAAATTTAAGTTAATCCCATCAAAGTGATAGCCATCGGACTCAGCTCTTCGGGGTGATAGGGATTGGTATTCTTTAATAATATTTTAGGGGAAGTAACTCATCAGAGTGAGATACCATGGGAGTGAGCTGCCCTCCTTAACTTTCCTTCCCTGACCATTGGACTCCAATGGTAATCCATTGGAGTGTATTTCCATCGGAAGCATGAAGCCATCGAAACATGCATTATTTTAATATATTTTTGGGGAATGGGAAGCCATCAGAACGTGCATTATTTTGATATTTTTTGGAAGAATGGGAAGTCATCGAAACGTGCATTATTATAATATTTTTTGGCAAGCTTTTAGACCATCAGAGTGGACTCACTCTGATATCCCGTCAAAATGGACTCATTCTATAAGCCTATCGGAGTGATAGTCCATTAGAGTGGGATTGGAGATTTTTTAGACCATCGGAGTGGAATCCATCCAATATCCCATCGAAATGGACTTATTCCGATAGCCTATCAAAGACGTAGGTTAATTTAATTATTTTCCTATTTTATTTCATTTTTATTTAATTCATATTTTTCACTAGGAGTATTGACCAAAAGTACAACACAAGCCCTGGGTCTTATGCCCTCTCTAGGTTCTTATATAAATCAGGTAAAAGGGATAAAAAATATTGAAACCACTCAATATTGAATTCCCTCATGCATGTCGTACAATGATTTTTAGGTTGAAGATCAACGACTCAGATTCACCCACAAGTAGATCAGGGGTCGTTGAGCACAAAATTTCAAACGGGAAAATATAGAGCTACATGTGTCATAATTGAGCCAAGGACACCTCGTTGGAAATATAGAAAGCCAAGGAATGCATTGGAAGAGGAATTTAGGCCAAAACAGTAATGGAAAATCCCAGAAAATGTGAAAAACAAAATATCGTGAATTTGGGAGTGGGGGGGAACCACTGTGCAAACTTCAGATGGCCATATCTAGGGA
>ML781135.1:85786-113374 GCA_009831015.1 Picea engelmannii | reverse complement strand
CTTTTGGTTGAGCATGTACTTCTCATCATTTAGTCAATATTTTAAGAAAGAGTTTTCCTTTTATCTTGTAGCTTACTTGATCCAACTTTCCTCTTATACACAACAGCAAAGAGATACTCTTTCAGACTATCTGGAAGCATGTTTTAACATTTTGGACAACATTGTTTTATAAATCTTTCTGCTAAAATCTATCTCAGAAAATTTTCTTGGGAATCAATCATTTTATTCACCAACTCAATGATGATTGAAAATTTAATCCTGGTCCAATCAATCATCAGGATTTCAGACCTGATATTTCTTGGAAAGTAGATTCTCTCTATCCTTTCGATTTGTTGATTTTAAGTCACTCATTTTGGTTACATGATTGAGTAATCTGATTTTATCATGGCTTAGTACTACCTACTTATCTCAATGTTGAAATCATTCAAATGCTTGGGGGTTGTAAATACATCGGTGGTAAACGTCAATGCAACTTCTAAGGTTTTAAATTTCAATTTTTCAACATTCGTTTTCATTTTAGCCTTGATAATAAGTTTCAAAATGTGAATCTCTTGTGAGTTGTAACTCATCAATTTATTGGGATCACACTCTTCATCATTCCTTGAACCCAAAAAATCAGTTTATTCATCACTTGGAAAGATAAGCATGTTTGGGTTATGTCGAAATATATTTTAACTTATCCCTCTTACTCATGATATTGTTGATTTTGTTTTCCGGATTATATGTTTCATTCTTTTGAACGAAAAACCTATCTAATAAAGAGATAAGCTACACACTCTTCTTTTTCATTTCATTTTCTCCATATTATATGCCATATGCAAGCTTGAGGAAGTGAAATTTATGGTTTCTTTGCTTTGAACACTCTTTGGAACTTGAGGATATGAGTTTTGTGGATTTTCCCATCGCGAAAAACATCAACTTATCACCTATTAGAAATCAGATCTTACTCACTTCATTCAATGTCGATTTCTAATGGTAAATTTCATTTATGATGGGGAAGTCAATCCATCTAATCTATTATCTAAGATTACTTGAACCTTTCCAGAGTGTCTTAATTACTCTCATTTCCATCGTGATTTCCTCTTTCCTCTCATAAGGTGAATATAGTCATATAGAGGTTTCACATAATTATCATTAATGACAAAAATAAATAAATACCTTGGCTTGAAAGGATGATGATTTTGAATCAGATTTTTATTTATCTTGTAATCATGACAAAGGTTTGTTGATGGACATATATCTTCAAAGCATGGACGAAATTCAAATTTTATGGTTCTAATTGATTATTATTGCATGAACAAGATGTTGTGTCTAGGGATCCAAATATCACAACAATCAATGACACTAAGTCTCATGTCGAAGGGAATATTGTGCGAGTGAACATGGTGCTTATCTCTCAGGAAGAAGGTTGTGATATTTGACTGAATGGAAAAAATGCGAACACTCGAATGATTGCACTAGCGTTATTCATTTACATAAGTTTTATGACAACCAATATAGTTCAATTTTACATTAGCTTAACATGATTTGCTTAGGATTAGTTTAATTTTGGTCTTTATTTTTCTTTTTAGTCTAATTTCATTTTAATAAGTTAGTCATTTAGAAGAAGAGATTTTCCCAAACTATCTAATAGTTGATATTTCCATTCTCTTTTGTTATGCAGGTTGGGAAATGGCTCGTACAACTAGCAACTCCAGATTTTTCTCTTTAATGAAGGAAACTTAGGGAAGTGTTAATCTAAACTTGGCTTCTTAGATTCCTTTGGGACATTTTTTAATCAACCAAGATTTTCACCAACTCAACAACTGATCAAAAATATAGTCTCATTCATACATTTACATGTTGATTTCTAATCTAGTTGATATTTGGAGTCCTTTTCATGATTATCTTTTATGACCTCCATAACTACAATATCTCCTCTTTGTCTTATCAGATTGAGTTATTTGAATCTTTTTGGTTAATGATTATCTTCTATGGTAGAGAAAAAGTTATACTTTGGTGAAATATATTCCATGAATTTTATGTTGTTAAAAAATTAATTATTTCCAAGTGTGCAAAGGACTTGCTTATGTCAAGAAATCTTGAGAGCTTATGGGGCTGTGGAATGTTTCATGTAACTAAATTTTTGAAAATCTTTTTTGACTAAACCTCTCCATTAAACCATTTTTCTAGGCCCTCAGAAGAATGTTTTTTTTTACTAAATGAAAGAAAAATTATAAATAGCGATTAGATTAGAGGATTGTGTTGCAAATTTTTTTCACTAGATTATCAATTCTTGTAATCTTGTTTGTTCTTCATTTCAAATCTTTACCCTGGGAATCTTTCTATTGGGCTTGATGGTGAATGGTTATCATTGCTTGGCTAATTGTTTCCCTTGGCTTACTTTCCAAGCTTTCACTGAAAACGCTTTCATTGTTGTTGCCATATATTTATTACTTGTTATTGGGTTCTCTTCTTATTTTTATCCAATTTTCATTCTTTTTTTATGACTGACATTCTAGCTTTAGGATTCTTTTAGTTTAGTTCTCTTTTCATGACTTAACTTTGGTTTTAGCAATTTCTTTTTTCTTGTACCGATTGCTTCCATATTTTAATTTAAGTGTTGGTATTTCCCTGACCTAATTTGACTTCTTAATCTACCTTGAAGATTACTCTTTAAATTTGAGTGAGAGGTTGGTCCAATTCTGGTCACATGCTGAATATTTTTTTTACAATTCATGAGATGCATGGGCTTCTCTATCTGAATGAACATTCATGAATTTCTTAGTTGTGGGTATGGACTAATAGCTGTGGTGGAACACATGCACCTATTGAGCATACCAGATAATCCATAAGTATAGGAAAGTGTCTATCTACTCTTTTATTTTACCTCCATTCACTTCATATTAATAAAATGGCCCATGATATGATGGTTTTTAGGGATACCTGTGGGTTAAACTAAAATGTATAGCATCTACTCAACAAATCAAATCAACTCATGTGTCACGTTGTTTCCTTCACACCTATGTGCATATGAATATCTATATATAAATATAAAAGGGTGAGCATATTTGGAAATAAAAAGGAAGTTTAAATCACTATTAATAGTGTGGGAAGTACAAGTAAACATGTCGGGGCTATGGACACTTTCTGGAAGTAAGGTTATGTTTGTATGGTACCAATGCAACTTTGTCAGGGCTATGGATGCTTGATGGCAACGAAGCAAATCCGGGGAAAGAGAGATGAGGAACACACTTATGTAGATGATTGTTTGTTATAAAAAGTGAAAACCCATGGTAAAACCAAAGATAATATGAAGTGTGTAGCTAATAAGAGAATTTGCCTCACTAATTGGCTCTTTGAAAAGGGTTGTGTTAGATTACAAGTACTAGAAATATCGGGTGATATCTTTTAGAAATTTGGCGGCATTGATGTACCCATGATTATTGGAAAATTGTCTATAGTTTGTTGAACTTATGTTTAAAATTTAGATCTGAAGTTAAGGCCCTAGATTTCTACTAACAGAGAAAACTAGTTTTTATAGTGTATCGCCATTTGTTGAGGCCACAACAACCCCCCTTTACTTTTTCTTTTACAAGAAAAAGGAAAGGAGCCCCTTGCTAAAATTTGAATTCTAATGCCTAATCCTCTACTTCTTAAGCCTAATGTCAATTCTTTGTCTACCTTGAGAGTGTTGGGAGTTTGATCTTGATTGATGATTGTCTTTGATGGAGGTTGATTATTCATTTTGATCTTATGTTTCCAAATGATATCATGATGCTTCTTGAACCATGATGTTTCTTTGAAATTTGTATGATGGAATTGACACATTATCTTCGGACCTTTTGCAGATTCTGAAGTACTTGATGATCCTATGTGGCTGCAGGGTTTGATGTTTTATTGTATGTCTTGAATGAGTTTGTTGTTGAGGATTTTCTAAATGGATAACTCAAATTGAATATCCTCTTTCTTGCATGTTGTGTTTCATGTCTTCATCTTTATGCTCTCACATGTTGATCACACTCTTCAATTTTTAACACTTGACTTGAATTTCAAGATCACTCATCCTTCCTTTGAGTTTGAGACTTGGCACATGCAGTTTTCTGGACACTTATCTACATCCACCCATGATTATCTTTTATAAGTTTGTTGAAGGAAGATAAAATATTGTTTATTGTGTATTGGCAAGTGTCCTTTTAATTGTGTTATCGCACAATTTTTACTTGCCTAAAGCCCAGAGCAAGTAGATACAAGATTGGCGTAACAGGGGGTGACCTATCACTATCACCTTAATAGGAAACCCATTTCTATTTAGGAGTATATAAATGTACCCCATGGGAGATATCCCCAGTGACCTGAGGGTTTGAGAAGGCTAAGGAAAGAAAGTTCCCCCCTCTCACAAGTCAATCAATTTCAAAGGGTTCTTTGTGTCTTATAGAGATGAAGCAAAAGATAAATGAGGTGTACCTGCCCAGACAAGACAACATTAGAAAAAGCATGCAAATTCAAGGTACCTTATGATGTTAGTACTTCATAAAACCATGAACCTTTGAGAAATAAGTAAGTTGATGTAATATTGTAGCAAAGTAATTATCTATAATAGAAATGAATGTTTTGTAACAACCACAGTAATTATGCTTCAAAAATGCTTAGAAAATACAAGAGAATATTGGTCTAATTTGACAGAATGATAGCAACTTGTCAAAAGCAAAGTTGGCAATGTCTAATCAGCTTTTAATGTCACTTTTTAAGGTGAATTTGTTGTTGTAAGATGGTTGTAGGAATATTTTGCAACAGCAGCAAGTCTGTTAGGGAGTTAGTCTAGTTTAAGGTTAGTAAGAGTTAGTAAAAGTTTCATGGAAAGTTGTTTAAGCAAATCAATCACCAAGGTGAGTAAACTAGTGCCTTTTAGGGTATATGGAGTCAACAATAGCATTAGCAGATCTTAGAGAAAAATGACAATGATAGTGCTTGTCCAAAGGAGATGGAGTGGATGGAGGAGGTATTGGTAACCCAAGGCCTCAAACACCCAAGTCGTTAAGAAAAAATAGACTAGAAAATAAGAAGACTTAGGCCCTAGTGGTTTCTCTTTTCCTTAGACAAATTTAGAAGTAATATATGCAATAGGAAATTAGAGTAGGGTTACTAGAGTGCTAGTAAGTAGGGCTCTAGTAGCTACTTCTAAACAAGATGTACTTTGAGAATTTCAACAAGTGGAAGACTATAGAGAAAAAGATAATAACTTATGTTTCTCTCCTAGGGTTTTGAGCAAGCAATTTCATAATCTTTAACATGAACCAAGTAAAATTTACCACAAGCATTTAACATAAACAAATTGTAGATTTTCTACTCACTTCACCAAGAATAATCAAGCCAAACCCTAGTGAAGATCCTCCACAATGAAAAATAGCCAAAATACACCAAGATTTGCCTCTCCAAGAAGTTGCACACTACTTAATTTTAGCCAATAACCCTTAAAGAGGGTCGAATTTCAGACCACACACTTGTGTAATGAGAGATGATGGATAAAAATGAGAGTTTTTTCTCTTATTTATACAGTATCAATGACCTTTAATTACAATTAGGTCATAAAAAGGCCGACATGGCCAAATTACATTAAAATCTAGTTTTTACATAAATGACAATAATTAAACCCTAATTTCATCTTCATGGGCGACGTCATGCCCTTCTAGGGTGACATTAGTCCCCTAAGGTGGAACTCTAGGCCTCAAGTGCAGAATGTTTGGACTCCAAAGGCTCTGAATGTTGCCACATGTGCCAACTAGCACACAACTGCCCATCATAAATGTGAACCCTAACTATGGATGATGTCAAGGTCAAAACGATGGCATCATGTGCTCTCAAGGGTCAATGTCCAAGTGGAAAGGCAAAACCCCCCTAGGTCTAGGTCTGTCGGAGTGTCCCTGGTGCAACGTACTTATTTCTTTCCGGTGCAAGCCTCTGGTTTCTCTTTCCCCTTGGTGGGGTTGCAACATCCATTTGTTGGGCTTTCAGCCCAATGCAAGTCCGAACTAATCATTCCCCCATATGTACCTGTCCACCGAGAAAATTCCTGCAACAACAAAAGGTACACCCTCCATGGCCTCATAAGTCACAGGGATCATAGCAATATCAATCACATCTAATAATAAAATTACCCAAACATGTGCATCAAACCCCCCTTCACCCACAAAAATTCTCAAAGATGTTATACATTTTAACAAGTCAAGTTGGAGAAGGTCTCAGGATGTCCGATTGGGATAATCCTCCTTAAGTTTGGGGTGTTTCCCAGGTGAGAACCAATCTAGGTCATGTAAGTGTGTGTGAAGTGGCATAGGGGAAAAGTTTGGGTAGAGGGTGCAGTGATAACAGGGAAATGTAGGTTTTGTCTGTGGGTGCCTTTGTAGAGGGCGAGTTGCACCTTATCATGGATGCCATTGTTTCCTATCCCATTCAATGCCTTTTATTCTTAGTGTTATTGCTTTTGGTCTTTTTTCTTTTCAAGGGAAAATATGGGGGACATTATCCTGGTGTGGTGACCAGAAGTGACAGTGTTACCCACAAGCATTTCACTCAAAAGAGAAGGTTGGCTCGTGATGAGACCCCCTTTCTCTTGGTTATGCCATCCAAAGCCACTACCCTAGTTTGGTGACTAGATAGATGATAGTGTCATACCGCTACATGCCCATGGACCTAATAGGTTGGCTCATGATGAGACCTCTCATCCACCAACTAGTACCTTGACTTTTGATTTATCTTATGGGTCCCCTTTTCTTACTAAGAAGCATTTTATTTCTTTCTCAGGAATCCCTAGACGAAGCATCTCAAAGGTTTCATTTTGGCTTTTAAATCTTGCTATCTACTTTTACCCCCTGGGCCTTTAGCCCCTTCTTCCCATAAGGCAAGGTACAACCCTTCCTAGCATGGAAAACCCAATGCCCGAACCAAGGTGGGGGGAGATGACAGGAATAATGATGGAAAGTGTTAAGTATGGATGGAATGGATGATGACCTTTCACAAACCGCACTCAGTGGCAACTCATCCTAAAGGAGAGACAGCTTACTAGGGAATTATGTCACCCTCCCAGGTATGAACAAGTTAAAGAGCATAATTTCCAAGAAACCATTGTGAAATGAAGGAGAATTTAGTGAAACATATTCAAGTGCTTCAAAAATAAGAGTGACACATACCATGATACCCAGACTCATTACGTCATGGAGAAAGACTTACTTCTACTTCAAGACCAGGCTAGTGGGATGGACGTTGTTGTTGCTGATATGTGTGTTGCACTGAAGAAAATATGGGCCCTCCAAGGCCATGCTCAATTCAGCTGGCTCCCAGCACTCCATGTCTAGGACATGTGGGCCTCAAGACATGATATCCTTAGTTATCCCTTGGATAGGGGATAACAAATTGTATAATTGATCTTATCTTTTATGTGGTTGCAGGTGCAGGTTCACAAGGCCACTTCATTTACATGACTACTCCATCCTTGAAATGCATGTGGGGAATCCCTTGATCCTCTTCCTCTTTAATAGACTTCTTTCTGTGCAGATCGTGTCTGTCGTTTGAAGCCAACAGTCAATATTATGGACTAAGCCTTGTCTTGCCCAAGCCTCAACTAGATTTGTTTCTATCACCATTACATTAATGAGGTTGGAACCTTGATCCTTGTCCATAACCTTGATATTTACCATGATTTCCCTCATCAACAAGTAGATTCACCTTGATTTATAGTTTCCCCAAGGTCTGAAGCTCGCAAGGCTATTAGATCCACCTTTCCCACAGTCCTATCACATGAGTTCAACATATGTACTCTATTGGTAATCCTTGTTTGGAGTGTTTAGTGTGTGTTTTCCTAAGACTGGTCTGAAGCCGGAAGCCCGAATTCCTATCGGTCTCCCTTGATTTGGATTCTCTCATTGAGCTAAGGAAGTGAACTCTCTTGTGATTTTACTGAGGTATGAAAGGAGTGAGCTTTTTCAGATTGATCTCTATCGGGCTCTTCTTTCGGCCTCCCCTCTCTCTGGAAACCTAGACCAAAGACCTATTGAGCTTCTTGTGTGTAGAACCTCGTCATGTCATCGCCCGATGCTTGCTCGCTATTTATTGTAATCAGTATCATGCATTGTGGCCTAACTTAAGAACATATTCCCTAATCTGATCATATTCCCTCTTATTGAAATCTTATTTGGTCTGCCCTCCAAGATGTTCAACTTGACTGGATTGACATGTATCGTGCATTTGGTTGGCATCGATATCCTCTTATCATATGAGTTGGTAATTGTGACATTGATTTGTCGCATGATGTGTCGTATTTTCCACCATGATCACTTTTCATTCTTTGCATCCAAATCTGAGCATTTGTGATCGACATATGACCAACCTACTGGAAGTGACACTCGGTTACTTGAAAGCTATCTGGTATACATTGCTCCTAATTTTGGCCCCAAGGTGCGAAACCCTAACTCGTGGAACCATGACTACCATGGAACCCTGACTCCTGTGTAACTTGGCCTTATTTTCCTAATTTTTATTTTTATTTTTATTTTTGTACATAATTTGTATATTTTTATTTTGTTTTCAATTTTATTCATTTCTTTATTTTTATTTAGTATTTTTGTATTTATTTATTTCCATTTGTATTTTACCCTTGGTTTTGCAAAACCACATTGTTTGATTGCACATGGTAATTTCCCATGGTTTTTCATTCCCCGTGGTTTTCCCTAGAGTTACCCTTGATATTTAGTTTTTACATGGGAAAAATCAAGATTACTTTAGAAATGTTTTTACATGGGTCAAATTTGTTTTTTACATTCATCAAATTTGTTTTACATGAGTAAAATATTTGTTATATGGTGTGTTTTGCATAAAACCCTTAAGTATAATATGTACATTCTCATTCTTTTTCATGCCCTTTAAAATTAGAAACAATTTGACTCTCTTTTTTTTATGTATATTTGTTTATTTCTTTTTAATTTTGTTTTTCCCATTTATCCCCCAAGTACTATGGTGTATATTCTTATTATTTAATTTCATTTTAGTTTCATATTGATTTTTAACTTAATGTTTTCATTTTTTCCTCACTCATTAAAATTCAACATTTCATTAGATTTCTCCCTAGGCTTCTTCCCATTAGTCTTCACATTTACTTCATGGTAAATTACATGGGGAATTACCTTTAATACGCACCTCCTATCTTCATGGAATCCCCTCGTCTTGAATACATTAGGAACTATATGATTATTTCATCAATAAATCAATCCTACCTCATCAAATTTAATTTCACCCCATTAGAGTGATAGTCATCGGACTCAGCTTGTCGGAGTGAGCTCGTCGGTGTGATAGGGATTGGTATTATTTAATATTTTTTTAGGGGAAGTAACTCATCGGAGTGAGTTGCACTCCTTAACTTTCCCTCCCCATCCATTCAACTCTGATGGTAAGACATTGAAGAGTATGTCCATCGGAATCCTGAATCCATTGAAACATGCATTATTTTAATATATGTTTGGGGAATGGGAAGCCACAGAACGTGCATTATTATAATATTTTTTGGAGAGTTTTTAGACCATTAGAGTGGACTCACTCCGATAGCCCATCGGAATGGACTCATTCCTATAGCCTATCAAAGTGATAGTCCATAGGAGTGGGAGGCATATGTGCATTTATCATTCCAAGACAAACCATCTCGACAAATTAATTTAATTAATTTAATTATTTTCCTATTTTCTTTTATTTAATTTAATTATTTTCCTATTTTATTTCATTTTATTTGATTCATATTTTTCACTAGGAGTATTCGCCAAAAGTACAACACAAGTCCTAAGTCATATACCCTCTCTAGGTTCTTATACAAATCAAGTAAAGGGGCTAAAAAATATTTAAACCACTCAGTATTGAATTCCCTCATGCATGTGGTACAATTATTTTATGGTTGAAGATTGTTGGCCCAGATTCACCCACAAGCAGATCATGGGTTGTTGAGCATCAAATTTTAAACGGATATATCTGGAGCTACATGTGTCAAAATTGAGCCCAGGATACCTCGTTGGAAAGGTATTGAGTCAAGGAATGCATTGGGAAATGTCTTAAGGTAATCACGAATTTGGGGTGGAAACCATTGTGCAAACTTTATGTGAAAACAAAATATCGTGAATTTGGGGAGGAAACCACTAGGCAAACTTCAAATGACCATATACGGGGCCACACGAAATGAAATCAAGCCTAGGATAGCTTTCCAGAAAGCTAACGAAGAGAAGAACTGGATGATGTCATTGATATTGATAGATTGAGGGGGGGGAATCTCAGAAAATATAAGAGGCTCGAATTTAATAAAAAAATGGGTTGTGCATGTTCAGACAATCATATATGGAGCTACAAGAGTCAAAATCGAACCTGCAAGATCCTATTGGAAGGCTAAGACAAAAAATAATAATATGGAATGATATTAATCAGCAAACTAACACAATAAATTCCCAGAAACATTTCAAAAAATAAAAGAAGACAAGAACAAATAGAGTTAATAATATTTTAAATGAACATCATTTATGAACTGCCTTAGGGAAAGAAAAACCACTCAGGAGTCTCTTCAGCTTTTGTTTATAATTCTCACATGTTCATTTATGAAAATAAAAAATAAATTCGAAGTTGTATAATAAAAAAACAAAGGGAAATGAAATGAACAATCACAAGAGCTAAGGAGTCTCTCTTGTCTTATAAAAGAGAACTCATTGAATGTAATGAAGGAATTGTGCCCATTGTATAGACTAAAAATACTACTATTTCTGGATGTATGAAGACCAACAAGTGTTTTGAAGTTATAACTATTGTCAAATGTGTTTGGGACTAATCCATAAATGTGTTTTTCATTTGAGTTTTTCTGAGTGTCGATCATATGAATTATTTATGTGCTTAGTATTTAGAATGCTCATGCTGTTGTGATTTCTAAGGAGTATAGGGTTGATGTTACAAGTCTCGTCTTCAATTATTTGAGATGATATCCAAAATATTATTGTTTTAACATATTATTGGTTGCCATGAACCATTTTTGTTGTCAAAATATCATTCTAAATTGTGCTCATCTATTAGTTTTGCTCCTATAGGATAGGTTAGAAGTAGTTAGATTATATTAGTTTGTTTATGTTTTAGAATAGATTTATAATTAATTAGAATTATTTGGGGGACATTCCATTGTCTTTCCCCTTTTTATTATTTTAATTATTAGTGGAAACCAGGCCCACATACCGATTAGAAATGCTACACCAAACGAGAGTAAATCTAATTGGTACCTACGATCAGGCATCCTCCCTTGCCTACATGAAAGGCCATTTGGAACCATCAACGCCTCCAAAATATCCTGGCCCAACTTAGTCCAACCGCCCTCCATCACTCCTTGAAGTACCCGGTCAAAACGTTGGCAGAGGTCTTCCAACTACATCCATAGCCCCTCCTTTACTGGCTCTACCTCGGGATCCTCCCCTATCGTTGCTAGGTAGGTCATGCCTCCACATTGCGACCCTGATGCCAACCCATTGTTTCAGTATCTCCTCTACATTCCACTACCGGCCCCTCTGTTTTTGCAGGGATGTCCCTCATAATAGGGGCATCTTGACCTCGTGTTCCCAAATTTACAATCACAAAATAAATTACCCATTAGTATCACATTAGATAATAAAAACCATGATCTAAGAAAACAAAAAATAGAGTAAAAACCCATATAACTACTCACCTAGATATCCCAGACCTTTCCTAGGGGTAGAACCATGTCTAGATCATGTCGATAATCCATGTCGGCGTACATATACTCTAGGATAATCTGGGGATCTTCTCCCACCAGTCTCAATACTGGGGAGTGAAATAACTCCTTATCATCCCTTCGCCCTCTTAGATGAGGATATCCCCCCATCACCTCATCTAGGGATAGGTCATCCTATCCAACTCCAAATAGATATGTTGGTGTAAGAGCACCACCCACTCAGATCATCACTATATGGAAACAAAAGAAAAATTATAGCATGGTAATAATCAACTAAAAGTGCAAGATTATGAGAAAAAGGAGCATGTATTCCTCATGTATAGGGGAAAAGTTTATGTGCCTAATTCTCAAAAAAATGGTGTTGAGAGATATGCATAATGTGCCTTATGTTGGGCACCCAGGTTACCAGAAAGCTATTGGAGTTGTCAAGAGTCAATATTTCTAACCAAGTATGAAGAAAGAGGTGGCTCATTATATAGCTAGATGTCTTGAATGTCAGAAAGTAAAGGTCGATCACAGACATCCATCTGGTTTGCTATAGTCATTGCCCATTCATGACTGAAAATGGGAAGTTGTAAGAATTGATTTCATCACTAAGTTGCCCAAAACAGTAAAGAAGCATGACTCCGTCATGGTGGTGGTGGATAATCTCACTAAAGATGCTCATTTTACTCCAGTGAATCTAACTCACAAGTTAACTAACATTGTAGATATCTATATGAGGAAAATTGCCAGGTTGCATGGTGTGCCTAAGGAAATTTTTTCGGATAGAGATCATAAGTTTACATCAAACTTTTGGGAAGGGATTATTCAAAGGATTAGGGGAAAATATGAAATTTAGTACAACCTACCATCTTGAGTCGGATGGGAAAAAAGAGAGGGTCAATCAAGTGATTGAAGATATGTTAAGGATGTATGTGATCAATAAACCATCAAAATGGGAAGATTTCCTACACTTAGTTGAGTTTGCTTATAATAATGTGTATCATGCATCTTTGAATATGAGTCCATTTGAAGCATTATATGGCAGAAAGTGCAATAACCCAAAAAGTAGGGACAACCCAGCAGACAGAGTCGTAGTTGGGCTAGAGTTGCTTAGGGAAATGGAGGAGAAAATGGTTAATATACACAGAATTTAAAGGTTTCCCAAGACACACAAAAAAGCCATGCAAATAAGGGTAGAACTCACAAATATTTTAAAGTGGGTGACCATGTGTTCTTAAAAGTGAAGGACAAGGGAATTTTCCTAAAGTTGAGGAACTATTCAAAGATTGCAGCAAGATATTGTGGACCCTTTGAAATCCTAGAGAGAATTGATCTTGTTGCATACATGCTTTCACTTCTTGCATCTATGTGCATTCATAATGTTTTCCATGTGTCTTTTCTTAAAAAGTATGTACCGGATGTTGATCATGTAATTGATTGGAATGTGATTTAGGTGGAGCAAGAGGGAGGCTTTCGAGTTCAGTTAGTGTGCATATTGGATCGGAAATTCAATTTGCTCTGAAATCGAGCCATAGGATTGGTAAAGGTTCGATGGACTTGCTACAGTCCTGAATATGCAACTTGGGAGAATGAAGATGCCATGCGAGAGGAGTACCCATATATTTTTTAATATTTTTGAAGAATTTTGAATGTACACGTGTATATAATGCACTAAGGATAGTGCATAAATTAGAGGGAGGGGAATGTATGATCTGAATTTATGTAGGAATGCAACAGAACACACAAATAACCATAAATACAAAGATGCAGCGGAAATAACACTTCATTTGATTAATATCAAAGAACTAAAATTTGTTTACAGACAAAATGGAAATAAACTAGCTAGGGCGCTGGTAGCTTATCTCTGAGAAGAGATGTGGCGGCTACAGGCCTCTGAACTCTGTGTTAAAATGAGGCTCAAAGGCCTATATATTATTTATAAAAAATGAAAAACCCTAAACATTCAAAAACCTAACCCTAGGAGATGAAACGCCAGAATATGGGCCTCGTTGAGGTAAATTGGTACATCAATTTCCCGAGGTCGTAACTTTGGCATACTATCTCCATTTGACGCACATGATACATCGTTAGAAAGATATATCTGAGTACTACAACTGCTAATAGTGAATATCTAGTTCGGAATGAGCTCATATTTGCTAGATATTTCATACCCAGAAAACGTCGTTTAGGGCCTCAAAATGGCTCCGAAAGTTTAGGACCTAAAAACTGCCAAAAATAGTAAATTGTGCTACAATTAAGAAAACTGAAAAACTAAAAGAAACAATGGTGGGGGTCCAAGTGGAAAAGGCGGGTGGCTACCAATATACACCTGGATCATTCCTCCCCCCTTAGGAAGCAATGGTCCCCAGTGTGTTGAGTTCCTCCATGAGATGAGGAAACTTCTGCTAAACTTGGTCCCTGGTGAGCCACTTGCCCTGGTGAAGGAGTTGGCATGCTTTGAAACCTCGATATAGTTGGATCCTCTGCTGGCAGGTGTTCTTGATCTTTGTGTCCATAATCTGATTAGTTGTGGCTTGTTCCATGCAATCTGGGTTTAACTCTGTTGGTGTGAGTTGTTCTGACATGTCGGATGTGTCCAGTAGAGGTGGAAAGTAGGGTTGAAGGCGGTCCACATTGAACACTGGGTGCAGACCAAGGAATGGTGGAATACTAATCTCGAAGGCATTGTTCCCTATAGCCTTGGTGATGGTGTATGTCCCAGATCGGAGCGAGCGAAGCTTGCGGTGGGGTCCAGCGAGGCGCTCCTTCTGCAAATGTAGTTACACTTTGTCGCCCACCTAGAAGTTGTGTTGCACTCGATGTCGATCATGTCATTCCTTGTACTTAGCATTGGATTTTTCTGATATGTCATGAACTTGTTGACGAATGTGATGAATGTGCTCAATGAAGTTGTTCGCCTTGGCAACTTCAGACTAGACATAAGTCGAATCAGCCTGAGTAGCTGCAAATGGCGTTGCTACATCAATGGGACATAGTGGCTAGAATCCCAATCCCACCTGAAAGGGGTTGTGTTCAGTTGAGTTGTGGAGGGCATGGTTATAGCTATGTTGTACATAGGGGAAGATCTCATCCCATGTGTGTGGATGCTTTGAGTTCTACATGTGCAAAATGTGTACGATCATCATGTTCAGGACCTCTGTCTGGCCATCAGTTTGGGGATGGAAAGTTGTGGACTTGTTGAGCTTGGTTTCCATCATTGATCAGAGGCTGGACCAAAATGTACTGAGGAAGTTGTTGTCCCGATCTGAGATGATAGAATGTGGGATACCAAAGTGTACCCACACTCGTTCAAAGAAGAGTTTAGCAGTGACTTCTGTTGTGATATTCTTCTTGTAGGTCGTCATAATGGCCATCTTTGAGAATCTGTCGACAACCACGAAAACACAGTCGTTTCCATGCTTAGTAGAAGGAAGGCCCGACATGTAATCCATGGATATCGATTCCCAACGTCGACTAGGGGTACACAGCGAAGTATAGAGGCCTTACTTCTTGATGGTCAGTTTGGCAATGGTGCAGGCAGTGCAGGATCTGATGTACTTCTCGACATCCTATTGAAGGTTTGGCCAATCGAAATACTTCTACATTATTGCCACTGTTTTCTCAACCCTGAAATGCCCAATGACTTGACTGTAGTGCGCTTCCCAAATCATCTCGGAACGCTCACTTGAAGGAACACAAAGGTGTCCCATGTGACATAGTAGTGCATCCTGGAGGTGAAAATTTAGAGCTCGGTTACCCTCCAAGAGCGTCTTATATGTGTGGCCGAATTATGGATTTCTCTTGTAGAGAAGCGACCAATCAGAAGTCTCGTGCCCACAAGAGTTGAGCATGGTGGTTATCACCACGATCGGTGGTCGATTGAGGCAGAATGCAACATTATTGGTGCTACCCTTCTTGTACTTGATGTTCAAATGAAACTATTGCAGATATGTGGACCACTTCTGATGACGATCGTTCTGTAACTTCCCTTGTGTCTGTATGAATTGCAGGGGTCAGTGGTCTATGTGGATGATCAATTCCTTCCCCAAAATATAATGCTTCCATTGTCGGCAAGCCTACACAATGGAATACATCTCTTTATCATAAGTGGGATACTTTCAGACTGTGTCGAAGAGTGTCTCACTGTGGTATGCCACTGGATGCCCCTGTTGAGTAAGAATTTCCCCAATAGCATAGTCAGAGGCATATCTCTCGATCTCAAATGGTTGTTGCAAGTCTGGTAATGTGAGCACTGGGGCACAACAGAGGTGATGTTTCAATTCAACGAATGCCTTCTGTTGATATTCCTACCAAAAGAATTTTTCTTTCACTCCTCCCTTGGTGACTTGACTCAAGGTCCAAGTGATATGAGAGAATCCCAACACGAACCTGTGGTAGAAATCAGCAAGACCCAGAAAGTTGTGAAGCCTTGTTAGAGTGGTTGGGGCTGGCCAATCCCAAATGACTTGGATCTTGGTTGGATCTGCATGCACCCCATGCTCATCAATAATGTATCCTAGATATTGAACCTGGGTCATGCCAAAAGTGCACTTCTCCAAATTGGCACACAACTTGTGTTTACGCAGTCTTTGGAGGACCTGGCGGATGTGGTGGAGGTGCTCTTCCCAATTCTGGCTAAAGATCAGGATGTCATCCAAGTAAACTACAACAAATGAGTTGGTGAATGGCCACAATATGTCATCCATCAGCCTCATGAAGGTTGTGGGAGAATTCTTCAACCCAAAAGGCATGACCAGCCATTCGAAAAGGCCCTCCTTGGCTTTGAAGGCAGTCTTCCACACATCGGATGGTTCGATTGGTACTTGGTGATACTCGGACTTCAAGTTGATCTTGTTGAAACATTTCACCCCTTTGAGTTGGCCAATAAGGTCATCAATCTGTGGGATCAGGTACCTATTCCAGACAATGATCTTGTTCAGCGCCCGATAATAAATATAGAGTCTCCAAGTCCCATCCTTCTTCTGCACCAACACGATCGGGCTCCCATGGGGTGATGAACTTGGTTGGATGTGACCTTTTTGTAGCAGCTCCTGAATCTGCCTCTTGATTTCATCGTTCTCCAGAACAGAGTGTCGATAGATCGGTCCATTGGGAAGCGGTGCACATGGGATCATATCGATGGGGTGCTTGACCTGACAGTGAAAAGGCACCCCTGCGGGTGAGGTGAATATGTCCCAGTACTCCTCCAAGACCTTTTCCATTTGTTTTTGTCATGTGGAGGAGCCCTGTCTAGCGGTCGTGGCCACAATATTCTTCTTGCCCTGAGGGCGGATCATCAGGAAAACAAATTTCCTGGTTTTGGAAATGATCTTACTGCATTGCTTTGCAATAACCAAAGAGATAGCGGCAGGCGGTGGTACGTCTGGTATCCTGTACAACTTATTTCCCAAAGTAATAATAACAGCGTGAGGTCATGACTCATACATAGCATGTCGCTTCCACAAGTATGGTTGGCCTAATAATACATCACAAACATCAAGAGGAACAATGTCACATAATACCTCATCGATGAAGGGCTTGATGATGTAGGGAAGGCGACACTACTGGCTGACGTGGACATCCCATCCTTGGTGAAGCCACCCGATGGTGTACAGATATGGGTGTGTTATGGTCGGCAAGCCCAACCGCTTCACAAACTCTGCTGAAATGAGATTATTTTGGCTCCCACTGTCGACACTGAACTGTAGCAGGGAACCCTTTACCCACATCTAGGAATGGAAGAGATGCTCCTCCTCCTATGGATCTTCCAGTTCTACCTTTTGGATATTCGTGGTGGAAATGGTGGTGTTGGGCTCTTCATCGATAATTTGCTTCCCTCTGTCATTCCCCTTCTTGAGTTCTAATTTAGTGTCAAAGCATGCATCTGATTCAGAAGCCTTCATCTCAGCCACCAGTGACTGCTTGGCCCGACACTCACTTGTGTTGTGAGTGGAGCTCTTATGGAACTCACACCACTTTCCTGTGTCCTTCTTCGGCTTCGTGGTGTTTTTCTTTGCTTACGGCTTTGGTAGGTTGTCCTGAGCTGCCATGCCTTGGATTTGTCCTTTGTTCTGGGGTTTGGGGGCACCTTTCGCTTGCTTTTGATTCGCAGATCCAAAGTCTCGCTTTTTTTTTTTGAATTTATGTTCAATCTTGGCAGCATATCGGTATGTCGTACCAAGCAAGGAGATGTCCAGGAACTCCATTTCCTCCTGAATGTATCTATGCAAACAACTGCGGTACTTCAACACCAAATGTTTCTCTGAATCTTTGATACCCAACTTTGTGCGCAGGGTATGGAACAGATTCGTCAGCTCATGCACATCTTGATCCCTTTGTTGCCGCAACATAGTCCATTATATGTACTTGTCCTCAAAGCTCCCCACGGTATAATATTGTTCCTTGATGGCATCTCGGAAATAATTCCAAGTGGGTATGGACAAGAACATAGAGGGTTCCTCCTCGTCCTTTTTCTCACATTAGGTTTCCCACCAATCCTTGACATCGGGAGCGGCTTTGAGCAGTGAAAAAGCAATATTCTCCCAGTCGAAAAAGTCATGAACCGAGAAATATCCTTCTAATAGATTCAAAAATCTATCTACAATGTCTGCATCTATTCGGCCATCAAATATGGGAATGTCAAAGTTTACTGGTACCTTAAAAGGGGTTGCACCTCCAGAGTGCCTGTTGGATGCAGATGCGCCGCCAATGGGTAGTTGTTGAAGGATCTGGGCGAAGTTATCCATCATCGCGTTCCTTTATTTTTCAAGGGCCTCCTCGAGCAATATTTTGATAGGATCTCCTGCTCTCTCGTCTTTCTTTTTTTCCCCCATGGGTGATCGTTGGGGTTTGTGAGGCTGATATTGCAAAGGTTCAACCAGATCGAGCCCTAACTCCTTATACCCCGACCTCGTTGGGGACATGCAAAGAAGGATTGAGAAAGAGCAGACCACTCTGACACTAGTGATCCGAATTTATGTAGGAACGCAACATAATACACAAATAACCATAAATACAGAGATGTGGCGGAAATAACACTTCATTTGATTAATATCAAAGAACTGAAATTTGTTTACAGACAGAATGGAAATAAACTAGCTAAGGCACTGGTAGCTTATCTCTGGGAAGAGATGTGGCGGCTACAAGCCTCTGAACTCTATGTTACAATGAGGCTCAAAGGCCTATATATTATTGAGAAACAATGGAAAACCCTAAACATCCAAAAACCTAACCCTAGGAGATGAAACGCCAGAATATGGGCCCCGTCGGGGTAAATCGGTACATCAATTTCCCGGGGTTGTAACTTTGGCATACTATCTATGTTTGACGGACATAATACATCGTTAGAAAGATCTATCCGAGGACTACAACTACTGACAACAAATATCAAGTCTAGAAAAAACTCATATTAGTCACATGTTTGATGCCCAAAAAATGTCGTTTAGGGCCTCAAAACGGCTCTGGAAGTTCAAGACCTGAAAAACTGCCAAAAATAGTAAATTGTGCTACAATTAAGGAAACTAAAAAACTGAAAGAAACAATGGTGGGGGTCCAAGTGAAAAAGGAAGGTGGCCACCAATATCCACCTGGATCAATGTAATACCCCTAGGCCGAACCCCAAGCAGTAAATGTACATATGCTTCATAGGTTGGTGAGACGGGATGTTTTGGGCCAGAGTTCCTTGTCATTATTTAGGCCGAAGAGCCTAGATGCTAAAATTCCAGCGAGCCTATCTTTGTAATATGTAATCGCTCATATTATTAATAAAATGCATCATTGTTGTAGACCAATTCAGACAAAGGAGTATGGAGGGATATAACTCCATTAGAGGGAAAGGGGGGGCTAAGGGTCTAGGATGAGGAGCTAAGCCAAGGGGGATTAAGTAAAGGAAATATTATATTAATATTTTCTAAAGTCTAAATCATGAGATATCTTATCCTATGTTCCTAAGTTTGGGAACGAGTCACCAAGTGGGGTCAAATCTAGTTCGTAAGGTGACAAGTGCCAAGTTAAGATCATGCAGATAAAATGTGTAGAATTAGTGTAATTAGGGACTCTTGCCAATGATTCAAGGGAATTCACTCTAAACATTAATGGTACACATTACCATCACCATTTTCGTATCGGTACTAGAAATATTTGGGGAAATTTGTTAGTAACAAGGAAAATCTAGATCTTTGGAGCTGAAGAAGCGAGTTGACAGGCCCATGTGTGGAGAAGAAGCAGGTTGTTAGGCTCGTGAGTAGTATCTCGGGTGAGATACCTATTGAGAATTTCTTGTTGGTGCATTGGGAAATAACTATAGAACTCTAAGACTTTTTTTCTGGCTTGTTGATGAAGCCCCGAAAAGGAAGTGGGACAGTTGAAGGACTATTGAGTAGAGAATGGGTACACTTCCTCGGGTGGGACAGGCATGTGGGAAATGAGAGATTTTAGGCTAGTTGCAGTAGATGTAACCTTGACCTAAGATTTATTGTGTTGATTAGACCTTAGTCTGGCTTAGGAAGCCTTCCCTTGTTGATTTTTTGGCCTTAGCTCGAGGGTGACTTGCTGCTGAGAATTTATGAGCAGCAAAGTCTATGGTTGGTAGGAATGTCTGAGGTCTGCATGCAATTGGCGATTTACGATTAAGAGATAAGTGTTCTTTTATATGTGTTTATGTAAAAATTTCTATGTGTACGCTATGTTAATTGTGTATGTTTAAAATGTATATACTTATGCATGAATGGTTTGTTGTTAGAACTGCATTTTGTAGCATATGCAGGGCATTTAGGTAACAATTTTATCAGAGCTAATTTTAAGTTTGATGTTAATGAGAAATAATACATTGTGATATTCGAGCCGCAATGAGAAAAATTCCAATAAATCTGAATTATTTAGTTGTGACACAAGTTTAAATTTTTGTGTGGCATGGCCCATCTTGGGGTTGGGGACGTTAATGGGTTATGAACCCGTGAAAAACTTAAGAAATGTTTATAATTATGGGTGAAATGTTTTGGCAGGTGAGATTAAATTCGAAGGAATGATTGAACAGTCGATGAGCGTTGAAACTATGTTACATGTGCTAATGGACATTTCTTTGTTGGAATATTCACCAATACTGAGAGGAGGGGATGAATTGTTATTGAGCACTTTTTACCATTTTTAATCATAACATGTAAACATTAAGTTATCATCCATTTATAACTTATGATTGCATTCAATATATCATCAACATATAACGACAGATACACAGTACACAAGAGTTTTACGTGGAAACCAAAATGGGAGAAAACTACGGAACACTTTTTAATATATATCTTGAATATTAAATCCATGGGAAGCACCAAATTCCAAGATTTTCCAGCACCAACCCCCTATTTACAGGCTCCAACCTAAATAGAGCTACAAGTCCCTAAATTCTATAGCTCCAACTAGAAGGAGACTCCAACCCCCTTGTTTACAGGCTCCAACCTGAAAGAAGCTCCAACTTCCTAGATTATCCAGCACCAACTAGAAGGAAGCTCCAACCCCCTTGTTTACGGGATCCAACTTGAAGGAATCTCCAACTCCCTAGATTCTCCAACACCAACTAGAAGGAGGCTCCAACCCCCTTTCCTTACCCCTTCCTTCCTCTCGAAAATATAAATGAGAGTCGTTGTTACTTTCATTGATACAGATACATCATCATCATTAATTTGTCATTGTTACTGTTACTGATATTGATACATCATCATCATCAAAAATGGTTCAACCACATAAATCTCATGCCAATATCACTGATAACATCCCTCAAATCACATGCTCAACATCACCATGATATGAATCAAACCATGTTTCAATATATGCATCAAGCATGTGCCAAGATATGCATCAAACGATGTGCCAAGATATGTATCAAACCATGTGCCAAGACTTTTGAGATATCTCTCATATTCCAAAACAACCTCCAAGACATGCCTCAAACATGTTCAATACCTTCCAAGATAAGCCTCAAATAATATACCAAAATATCCAAGATACACCTCAAACCATGTGCGAAAATATCCAAGATACAAACCTCAACCATGTGCCAAAACATGCCTTAAGCATGTGCCATACCATCCAAGATATGCATCAAACCATATGCCATAACCTCCAAGATATGCACATCAAAAAATATAGAAAAATATACCTTTTATCATGTAAATAACCTGGTGCATAACATCTCAGATCATCAAACATTCGTCGACTTCAACATCAAGAGATGAGCACCTTATTCAAACGTTTCCTCAACCTTGATGGACTGGATTGGGAAACTGGCGGGGCCTCGTGTGATGAGTCTTGTGAAACCTGCAGGGTCCTCACGTGACGCCCTATACCTGACCCACAAGGGTCTACTCAACTAGGGTTACCAGCAACCCTTCTCCAATCTACAACCCCAAGACTTGCCTCCAACACACTCCTTCGCTACTTCAATTTCGCTAAGAGATCACATACTTGCTTGCTTTCTCTTCACTTGCTTAATAATAAAATGAGAGGCTCTTGATGGGTATTTATACTTTTCCAAGTAACTCCTTTATTTGAATTTAGGGACTACTTGTAACTTCTTGTTGCAATCGTTTTTCTCCTTTTCCTGATTTTGGCGCTGACTTATAACTTCTTGTTGCAACCGTTTATGGGATTTTTAACCATAATTTACATGATTATATTTAAGAAGGCATATCTTCTCAATTGTGAGCAACCACGTGGCATGCCACCTACCATTTAAAATGGCTTGACGAGGACTATCAATCCCATGTAGGATTTGTATGCATTTTTTATGTCCTTCATACTCGTTTTCTTCAATAAACTTCAGGATTTGTGACCACACCTTTGGGGCTTCCTAACCATATTTTTAGGGCTTCTTGACCATACATTGTAACTTCTTTTCTTAACAACTAGGGATTCTTGTAGGCTTCTTCAAAGTGTCTTCTCATGAGGGCCATGCTTAGAGCTACACCATAATGGGACCACTTTGGAGACTCCTTCAAATAAACTCATCACTTCTAGGGGCTTCTAGACCTGATTCGGGGCTTCTTCTAAGGTTGACATCAATGAAAACCAAGTTTCCAACAATCTCCCCCTTTGGCATTCATGACAACACTCATACTTGCAATTCATCTTGAGCTCATGTTTTCATCCACTCTCATGTATCTTCTCTACTTCATGTCAAGTATTATCTTTTAGACCTGCCAAATATCTCATGAATTCATCATTGTCTATATGTCACAAAACTATCCATGACTCTGCTACTCCACTGCACACAATGCTAACCCATTTTCCACTTTACTATTTTGAATAATTATCCAAATATGTTGCAACTCATCACAACATATTCCTGCCACTAGTCTGCTCTATATTCAAATCAAACTCTACAAGTTTGTAACAAGAACACATTCTCGAACCTGTAATGAATATATCCTTGCTTGAATACATGCTTGAAATCCTCTATACAATCATGAATCTTGACCTCAAAAGTGTGCTAATGATATTCCTCGTAAGTGCCAGCTGACCTCTTCATACCTGCATGGGGATGTGTTTTGAAAACTACTCCTTAATCAACCAATTTGTCATGAGACATTTGTATCTCTGCCATCATACCATTCAGAATCTGACTTCCCAGAATCTGCAAACACTTCAGACTGCCAAAAATATAGTTCTCCAATCTGTAATAGTTGTTTCTTAGACTCCCCCTCTTAGATATTCACATTACTAGGAGTCTCCAATCCAGATTGCTTAGAACAATGTATGAATTTGCTCTGTTGCGACGTCATCATTCTGAGTTCTTACATCTTCCTCTTTATCTTTAGATTTATTATGATCTCACACATCTGCAAATCCTATGAGTATGACCTATGGGAGTTCTTCATTCACCTACTCTTCTTGTTTTTGTTTTCTTCTCCAAACCTTCTTGTACCTGATATCAGTGTTTTCCTTCATGGAAGACTTCATCATTCTTCTACAGTCACGAGCTATGTATCCATAGTTGTGGCATTTGTAACATTCAATATTGTAGGGGGGAACATAAACATCTCTTGCTTGTACATTTCTTCCATATGCTCTGCAATCAATAGCATTATGTCCAAATTTTTACAAATAAAACAATAACCAGGTAAGAAACTTTGATACCTGGGAGCAAATGATCCTTTTTGTGATGTAGACCTTATGAATTCATTCCTTAGTTGATCACGATCTTCTCTTCTGTTATTTCCTTCACAATGATTGAAGCTTCTTTGATGCATGGAGGTAGAAATTCATCCTGGAGATACACCTCTTATGCATTCATTCCTCTTTGAATCTTGTTGATCATGATTCCTTCCTTTGAGAATGTCTGCATAATTCTTAGCCTTCTCTTCATTCTTCTTTTTTGACAATCTGGAACACTTCTCTTCAAATTTCATTATTGGTTCTGTGGAGCTTCCTCTCTCTTCAACGCTCTTGTTGGGATTGGAATTTGCATCTTCCTTGCATGAGGCCTCACCAATATATCCAAAACCTTCTTTATCAAATGGTGACCTTTGATAGTTGAGAATGCCTTCTAGTATTTGAGAACTTGGTGATATTTCCAACAATCTTTCCTTGCCCTTTCCATCAATAAATTTCTTCTCTAGGCTCAAAATTTATAAATAGAACAATCCATGGAAAGGTCTTGGATAGAGGAGTCCAAGTATTCACTGGAAAATGTAAAAGGGACATTAAAATTCACAAGAAATGAGAAATAATATTTCTAGTACATTTAAAGGGACAAAATGATGCATAAAATAATGGGTTTGTTAAATTATTATAGTCTAACAAATCTTATTGTCTGCACAGTTTTCAGAACTAAGAGCACAATTGTAACCAAGCAAAAATTAGTAGAGAGGTCAGAGACTAAAGTCATGGAAGATGCACAAAGAACTTACAACTATGAATATGAAATCCAGGGGTTTGTCATGATCATGGGTAATGTCGGGATAAAATCCAATGGGCACGGAGAAGAAAAAGAGGAGAGAATGAATTTGGTGGAGACTATTAAGAGTCTATAAACAGATGTGAAAAGCTATAAGGTTGATAATGAGAGACTTGTGAAGGCTAAAGAGAAACAAGATAGCTTCAACATCAATTTGTTTCAAAGCTTGGATAGAATATAAAAGAAAATGGATAAGGAGACATAATCAAGCAAGTCCAAAAGTCATAGATCTCTTGCCAGAAGGAAAGAATATATAAGTGTGAGTAGACATCATCATTTGTTATGTTAGTGGTAGCATTGGACATGTACTTTCACATTGTATTGTGTCTAGCATTCAAAAGTCCTCAAAATCCTAGTGTGTGTTTACTTTAGTTAAGAGGAATTAATTAAAGTAAAAGTGGTTTTATTAGTGAATTGAGTTATTTAAGGAACATGCATAACATGCAACATGTAATCTAAATCTTAAGTGTGTGTGAGAAGTAATCACAACCATGGATCACTTTGGTTATTAGATTTAGATTATAACTCATGATTATAAAAGCAAGGATATGGTGAAGGAGGAAGACACTTTCACGAGGAAGTCACTTGTGTTGAGGGAGTCAACACAATCAGGATTTTGAGAGGAAGTCACTTTGGGGAGAGACCAAGGTTGAGGATAGAAAAGAAGGACTTTTGCTAGTGTGAGGAGAGTAGAAGCAAAGAAGGACTTTTTATTACACATGAGTGAGGAGATCTAATAGGTTGGGTGAAGATATATCATCCAAGTATTGATACAGAGAGGGTTGGATAACAAAGGACCAAGATTCAATATCTTGGTTAGGTGGAGAAGGAATTCCATCTAGAGAACATACAGGTCAAAGAGAAGAGAGAACTGGGGCAGCCACAAGTGGGTTTCAGAGGATGGAATCCAAAGTAAATCATAGCACCATACAGAAGTGTCTGTATTGGTTTTCCATACATGTATGTTATTCACAGTGGAGACAGTCATATATGTACGCAGGTCAGCTGAAGGTGAATCGTGTATACCTTGAAAAGCATATTGTTTGGGGGCCATACGACAGAGCATATTGTGTCAAGTTTGTTTGTAGTTGTATTTATCTTAGTGGTCCATTTTTCCTGTTACAAGAACCCTGATTTGACCTTAATAAAAGCATCTTGGAACTGGCTTTCCCTCCAGAGTTTTTCCAGGGGTAGTTTACCAAAAAATATTGGTGTCTTGTGTGTGAGTTTTTGGTTTCCTAGTTTATGCTTTTGTTGCATGTTTAGTCGATTACTTAGTTGTGTTTTTAGTAGATAAAGTGATTTTATTTTGACCTAACTAATCGATGTTGGGTAGGGGAATCTCAACAAGGGTTGTTAGAGAATATATCAACATGGTATAAGAGGATACCAAGGGTTGAATTCCAGGAAAAATTAACATGGTATCAGAGTAAGGTTGCTCTGAGAGGAGACCAAGTGCACATGGTATCGACAGATCTATGAGATCTGAGTGACCAGGGGAGAGATGAAGTTCAGATCTATGGGATCAAGAGTGTCAAGGTGGGTGCTTGAAGGACTAATCAGAGATCCACTATATTTTGCAGCAGATATGTTAGATTTGCAGGAGATCTTAGCAGATTCATAAACCAGTAGGTGGAAATCGAAGGAATGATTTATGGGAAACAATAGTACAGAGGTAGAACATGTGTTTTTGTAGGTGTACAGAGGCATATGCAGGTCAAAGTGGTAACATTCATGTACACATGTGATTTGCAGTGAGTCGAATCATGTACATATGCGGGTTGCAGTGGTGACAATCGCATACAAGGTCATACAAGGTCAGTACAAATGCAGTTTTAGCGGGAATTTTTTGTTGGGTGGCTTGTTGAGCAATAGAAGGAGGCTAGGCAATCAACAAGGATATCTCATATAGGTGGAGAAAGACTTCCATTTAGATATCCGAGCCTCATGAGAGAACATAGGAACATATAAGGACTTTTTCTCATGTCCCTGAGTCATCAACTTAGGAGCAAAGACGGACTTTTTCTCAAGTGCTTGAGCCACGAAGGACATTGACTCAAACAGATCTCACATGGGTGAACAAGGAAATCCATCTAGATATTAGAGGATGACATATCTATTGGATCCAGTGACTCATAGATGGAGAAAACAAGTGTGTAAGGTAGGGTTCGAGGAAAGGAGAAAAGGCACAGCAAGAGAGATAGCAGTCAACCAACAAGATCGAAGGATTGATCTTGAGGTTTGTTAGGCTTGGTTATTTGTTGACTTGTATTCCTCCTGTGAACCATTATCCCAGGATGGGAGCCTATAAAAGGATCCAAGGGGATCTTGAATTATGGATCAATGTCAATGGCAGAGTGTTATCACTGAAATTTCGTCTGCACATGGCGACAAGAACTCCGCATCATCAAAACAGCAATAAAGTCATTCATGGCACTGAATTAATTTCACAGCACTCCAGAAGGGCCAAAAACTATACAAAGTAACCAAAAATTGAAAGGCGCTTTACAACAGTTTGGTGTGCGCGCATGCGCAGGACAAAAACGTGTTATTCGCGCATGCGCGCTCGACGCGCGGCTGTCAACACAAAAACCCGCGCATCTGCTAAAACGGCGCATTTATTGAATAGGTCGGCCTCCCAACCGCTTACGGACCGGCTCCCAAGTTGATTTGACTCTCAAATCAGAGCCAGATCCGCAAAATCGGCGGGTTAATGACCTAAATAAACCCTAAAAGGGTCCCTATTCACACTTTGAGAAGGTTACGTGACCGCTCGAGGAGTTGCTATAAAAATCCGTGAGGATACACTGTTTTGGCAAGGAATTCTAAGCACTGTTATGTTGTTCAGATGGTTTAAGGGCTCATCCTTTAACAACAACCTATCAGCTGCATCACCGAGAGTTCTTTCACTGCTATG
>ML781135.1:59403-71510 GCA_009831015.1 Picea engelmannii | reverse complement strand
GAACCTCTGGTCTCTTCCTTCAGCGTGCTCCGGTTTCATTAATACACCAGCCTGAAACCATTGGTGACACCTGTGTTTTGTGTTTGATGTTTGATGTTTGTTGTTTATTTTCACAGTTTCGATTTGTTTTCAGTTGATATTAGCTTGTAGTTCTTTTTGTTTTCTCTAACCCTATGCTCCACAGCTGTTCTGCCCTGCTAGACCCAACAGGGTATGCAAGTGCTCTCTATTTGCTCACCTGGTGACCATTTGAATGTGAACACAGAGAATAGGGAGTGTTAGGTTCCAAAGGTTGAGCAACTCAGAGGGAGTCAACCTTCAGGTTTGGGTGGGAAGGAGCAGCCTTCCAAGTCTGTTGAGAAGGACTCATGGTATGAGATGTCCATGCAAGATGCTCAGGAGCAGGAGGCTTCTAGGAGCATGTTTAGAGGCATGAGTCTTCAGAGACATGTCAAATCATGATGGCAAGGATAGCTTCTGTGTCAGAGGGAGAAACCAATCGGGTGGATTAGAGAGAAGGCATGGTAGCAGATTTGGTAGTGAAGATAGAGCCAACTCCAGGGTGGAGAAGTACCTTCCTTTCTAAGAGGGAGTGTTGATTTTAGTGGTAGCATCATACGAGTACTTACGCAATGGCTTGTGTCTTGCATGTGGAAGTCATTGAAAGCCTAGTGTGAGTTTACTTTAGTTAAAAGGAATTAATTAAAATTAAAGTGTTTTTATAAGTGAATTGAGTTATTTAAGGAACGTGCATAGCATGCAGCATGTAATCTAAATCTTAAGTGGGTGTGAGAAGTAACATCAACCATTGATCACTTTGGAGATTAGATTTAGATTATAACTCGTTATTATAAAAGAAATGCTAGGGTGAAGGAGGAAGTCACTTGTGTGAAGGGAGTCAACACAATCAAGACTTTGAGAGGAAGTCAATTTCATGAGAGACCAAGGTTGAGGATAGCAAAGAAGGATTTTTTCTAGTGTGAGGAGTGTAGAAGAAAAGGAATTTTTCTTACACTTGAGTGAGGAAATATCACAAGTTGAGTGAAGAGATTTCATAGAAGTATTTATGCAGAGAGGGTTGGATCACAAAGCATCGTGATTCAAGATCTTGGTCACGTGGAGAAGGAATTCCATCTAGAGATTGTACAGGTCAAGGAAAAGAGAAAACAGGGGCAACTGCAGGTGGGTTTCATAGGATAGAATCCAAAGGAAATCATAGCACCGTACGAAAGTGTCCATACTGGTTTTGTGTACATGTACATGATTCATAGTGGAGACATTCACATATGTACGCGGGTAAGTTGAATGTGAATCATGTATACCTAAAAAAGTGTGTCGTTCAGGGGCCGTACGACAAAGAAGACTGTGTCAAGTTTGTTTGTAGTTGTATTTCTCTTAGTGGGCCATTTTCCCTGTTACAGGAGCCCTTATTTGACCTTAATAAAAGAATATTGGAACTAGTTTTCCCTCCGGGGTTTTTCCAGGGGTAGTTTACCTGAAACTATTGGTGTCTTGTGTGTGAGATTTTGGTTTCCTAGTTTATGCTTCCGCTACATGTTTAGTTGATTACTCAGTTATGCTTTTAGTAGATAAAGTGATTTTATTTTGAGCTAACTATCGGGTGTTGGGTAGGGGAATCTCAACAAGGGTTGTTAGAGAATATATCAACATGGTATTAGAGGACACCAAGGGTTGAATTCCAAGAAAAATCAACATGGTATCAAAGAAAAATTTCTCTGGTAGGAGACCAAGTGCACATGGTATCGATAGATCTAAGAGATCTAAGTGACCAGGGAAGAGATCAAGTTAATATATAGGGTTATAGGAGCATATATATGGGATCAGGAGTGACAAGATGGGTGCTTGAAGGACTAAGCACATATACACTATATTTTGCAACAGATATGTCATATTTGCAGGAGATCTTAGTAGATCTATAAACCAGCAGGTGGAAATTGAAGGACTGGTTTCTGGTAAACAACAGTACCGACGCAGAACAAGGGTTTTTGCAGGTGTACGGAGGCATACTTGGGTCACAGTGGTAAAATTCACGTACATATGTGATTTGTAGTGGGTCGAATTGCGTACATGCATGGGTTGTAGTGGTGATAGTCACATATAGGGCCGTATAGGGTCAGTAAATATGTAGTTTTAGCAGGAAAGTTTTGTTGGGTGGCTTGATGAGCAATGGCAGGGGCCAAGAAGTCAAAAAGGAGATATCATATAGGTGGAGAAGGACTTCCATCTAGAGATCTGAGCCACATGAGAGCACACAGGAGCAGAGAAGGACTTTTTCTCATGTGCATGAGTCATAAACTTAGGAGCAAAGATGGAATTTCACTCAAGTGCTTGAGCCAAGAAGGACAATGACTTGAAGGCATCTCAAATGGGTGAAGAAGGACATTCATCTAAGGATCGTAGGATGACATATCTATTGGATTCAGTGCTCATAGATGGAGAAAACAAGTGTGTAGGGCAGGGTTCGAGGAAAGGAGAAAAGGGGGAGCAAGGGAGATAGTAGTCAACCAACAAGATCGAAGGACTGGTATTGAGGTTTGTAGAGCTTGGCTATTTTCTTATTTGTATTCCTCGTCTGAACCGTTATCCTAGGACATGAGCCTATAAAAGGATCTAAGGGGATCTTGGATAATGGATCAATTTCAGTGGCACAAAACATGGAGCGAGAGGTTCTGTAGGTTGAGCAGCTCAGAGGGAGTCAACCTTCGAGTTAAGGTGGGAAGGTGTAGCCTTCCAAGTCTGTCGAGAGGGACTCATGGTATGATATGTCTATGTAGGATGCTCAGGAGAAAAAGGCTTCTAGGAGAATTTTCGGAGCCAGTGAGTCTTCAGAGAAAAGTCAGATCATGATGGCAGGGATAGCTTCTGTGTTAGAGGGAGAAACCAATTAGGTGGATTGGAGAGCAAGCATGGTAGAAGATATAGTAATGAAGATAGAGCCAACTCCAGGGTGGAGAAGTACCTTCCTCGATAAGAGGTAGTGTTGATGTTAGTGGTAGCATCAGACAAATACTTATGCATTGGCTTGTGTCTAGCATGTGGAAGTCGTTGAAAGCTTAGTGTGAGTTTACTTTAGTTAAAAGGAACTAATTAAAGTTAAAGTGTTTTTATTAGTGAATTGAGTTATTTAAGGAACATGCACAACATGGAACATTTAATCCAAATCTAAAGTGGGTGTGAGAAGTAATCTCAACCGTGGATCACTTTGGAGATTAGATTTAGATTATAACTCATGATTTCAAAATCAAGGCTAGGGTGAAGGAGGAAGACACTTTCGAGAGGAAGTCACTTGTGTTGAGGGAGTCGACACAGTCAGAACTTCTAGAGGAAGTCACTTTGGTGGACCAAGGTTGAGGATATAAAAGAAGGACTTTTGCTAATGTGAGGAGTGTAGAAGCAAAGAATGACTTTTGCTTACACATGAGTGAGGTGATCTCATAGGTTGGGTGAAGAGAATTCATCCAAGTATTGATGCAGAGAGGGTTGCATCACAAAGGACCATGATCAAAAATATTGGTTGGTTGGAGAAGTATTTCCATCTAGAGATCATACAAGTCAAGGAGAAGAGAGAATAGGGGCAACCACAGGTGGATTTCATAGGATAGAATCCAAAGAAAAGCGTAGCGACGTATGAAAGTGTTCGTACTAGTTTTTCATACATGTACGCGACTCATAGTGGATAGAGTCACGTATGTACATGATTCAACTGAAGGAAAATCAATTATACCTCAAAAAGCGTGGTGTTCAGGGGTCGTACGATAAAGCAGACTATGTCACGTTTGTTTATAGTTGCATTTCTCTTAGTGTGTCATTTTCCCTGTTACGGGAGCCCTGAGGGAAAACCAGTTCTGGGGTTTTTCTAAGGGTAGTTTACCCAAAAATATTAGTGTCTTGTGTGTGAGATTTTGGTTTCCTAGTTTTTTCTTCAGCGGCACGTTTAGTTGATTACTCAGTTGTGCTTTTAATAGATAAAGTGATTTTATTTTGAGCTAACTGTCAGGTGTTGGGTAGGGTAATATCAACAACGGTTGTTAGAGAATATATGAAAATGGTATTAGAGGATACCAAGGGTTGAATTCCAAGAAACGTCAACATGGTATCAGAGCAAGGTTTCTTTGGGAGGAGACCAAGTGCACATGGTATCGACAGATCTATGAGATCTGAGTGACCATGGGAGAGATCAAGTTCAGATCTAGGGTTAGAGGATCAAATCTATGGGATCAGGAGTGTTGAGGTACTGTTGCATTGGCTTGTGTATAGCATGTGGAAGTCATTGAAAGCCTAGTGTGAGTTTACTTTAGTTAAAAGGAATTAATTAAATTTAAAGTATTTTTATTAGTGAATTGAGTTATTTAAGGAACATGCATAGCTTGCAGCGTGTAATCTAAATCTTAAGTGGGTGTGAGAAGTAATCTCAACCATGGATCACTTTAGAGACTAGATTTAGATTATAACTCATGATTATAAAAGAAAGGCTAGGGTGAAGGAGGAAGTCACTTGTGTTGAGGGAGTCGACATAGTCAGGACTTTGAGAGCAAGTCACTTTGGCAAGAGACCAAGGTTGAG
The DNA here is from genome assembly GCA_009831015.1 of Picea engelmannii. Classification (NCBI taxonomy): domain Eukaryota; kingdom Viridiplantae; phylum Streptophyta; class Pinopsida; order Pinales; family Pinaceae; genus Picea; species Picea engelmannii. The sequence continues at coordinate 66,926 of ML781135.1, read as the reverse complement.
GTTAGCAAAGTAGGACTTTTTCTAGTGTGAGGAGTGTAGAAGCAAAGGACTTTTGCTTACACATGAGTGAAGAGATCTCACAGGTTGGGTGAAGATATTTCATCCAAGTATTGATGCAGAGAGGGTTGGATCACAAAGGACCATGATTCAATATCTTGGTTAGCTGGAGAAGGAATTCCATCTAAAGATCATACAGGTCAAGGAGAAGAGAGAACAGGGGCAACCACAAGTGGGTATTCCATACATGTATGTGATTCATAGTGGAGACAGACGCATATGTACGTGGGTCAGCTGAAGGTGAATCATGTATACCTCGAAAAGTGTGTTGTTCAGGGGTTGTACAACAAAGCAAAATGTGTCAGGTTTGTTTGTAGTTGTATTTCTCTTAGTGGGCCATTTTCCCAGTTACAGGAACCTTGATTGGACCTTAATAAAAGAATATTGGAACTAGTTTTCCCTCTGGGGTTTTTCCAGGAGTAGTTTACCCAAAAAAATTGGTGTCTTGTGTGTGATATTTTGGTTTCCTAGTTTATGCTTATATTGCATGTTTAGTTGATTACTCAGTTGTGCTTTTAGTAGATAAAATGATTTTATTTTGAGCTCATTGTTGAGTGCTAGGTAGGGGAATCTCAACAAGGGTTGTTAGAGAATATATCAACATGGTATCAGAGGATACCAAGGGTTGAATTCCAAGAAAAATCAACAATCATCACTCACCAAGGCACTCAACTAGAAGGGCATACAACAGTCCAAGTATATCACATGTCATAAATCATAAGAGGAGGTCTAGGGTGGATGAACTACAAGGAGAAATGAATAAGATTATACCTCTTATCTTTGATGGTGATCACCAGAAAGATGAAGATGCAGAGACTTGGTTGTTGGGGATGAGGAAATACTTTCATTTGCACAATTATTCCTCACAGGCAGAAGGAAGAATTTTCATTTACTAGTTGAAAGGAAAATCATCAATGTGGTGGGACCAGCTTGTGCAAGTACAAAACATTGATGAGAAGAAAATCACTTGGAAGTAGTTAAAGAAGTACTTCCAGAAGAAATACTTCACCTATATAGTTGAGGACATGGGAAAAATCATGCCAAGGATCTATGCAGCCTTGGAAAACAAGCAAGTTGAATTTCAATCTCATATGATTGAAGTGGAAGGTAAGATCAATGACCAACCTATTGATATTTTGATTTATTCATGAGCTAGTCATAGTTATATATATGTCCTAATATGGTGGAAATATTTTATTTGCCAAGAAGCAAACTTGGGAAATATTGGTTGGTACAACTAGCCATGTGAGCTAAAAGAAGAATTAATGAGATGGTTAAGGAGTGTCCAATGGACATGAATGGGTTGAGCACCAAGGTAGATTTAAATATCATACCTTTGGGTTCATATGATTTCCTAATTGGTATGGATTGGTTGGAAAAGCATCATGTTGTCCTAGATTTTTATAGCAAAACATTTACTTCCTTGGATGAGAAAGGGAACTTGAGGATAGTTCAAGGTATTCCAGGGGCAATAACTATCAGAAAAATTTCAGCCTTGTAGCTAAAGAAAAGCTTCAAGAAAGGTTGTCAAATATTTGCAGTGCATATGGAAGAGGCACCTAAGGATAAAGTGCCAAGCATTGAAGACTATACAGCCCTGAAAGAGTTCGAGGATGTATTTATAGAGATACCAGGGTTTCCACCGAAAAGAGATATTGATTTCTCTATTAATTGGATGCTTGGAGCAGCCCCTATATCCCAGACTCCTAATAGGATGAACATGCCAGAGCTAAAGGAATTACAAATGCAGCTTGAGGAGAAGTGGGAAGTTGTTACTGTGGATTTTATTACTAAGCTGCCAAGAACAATGAAGCAACATGGTTCTATCATGGTGGTGGTGGATAAATTAACCAGGGAAACACATTTTATTCCAGTAAAGACAACACACAAAGCCGCAAATATTGCATAAATCTACATGAAAGAAGTTGTCAGGCTACATGGAGTGCCTAAGGAAATAGTTTCATATAGAGATCCAAAGTTTACTTCCAATTTTTGGAAAGGTTTGTTCAAGGGATTTGGGACAAATCTAAATATTAGTACAACTTATCATGTAGAGTCAGATGGAAAAATAGAGCAAACTAACATGATAATTGAGGACATGCTTAGAATGTATGTGATGGATCAGCCATCAAAGTGGGAAGATTATATTCATTTGGTTGAATTTTCCTACAACAATGGGTATCAAGCCTCATTAAAAATGAGTCAATTTGAGGTATTGTATGGCATAAAGCGTAACACACCAGTAAGTTGAGATAATCCAATAGACAGAGCAGTTGTTGGGCCAGATTTGTTAAAAGAAATGGAAGAGCGTATGACAAATATTAGGCAAAATTCAAAAGCTACCCAGGATAGGAAGAAAATCTATGCAGACAAGAATAAAGTGTTTAGAGATTTTAAAGTGGGCGAACATGTGTTTTTAAAAGTGAAGGCAAAAATAAGTTTGTTAAGATTAGGAAGTTTCCCAAAGTTGGCATCAAGATACTGTGGAACCTTTTGAAAGATTAGAAAAGATAGGGCTAGTTGCATACATTCTAGCATTGTCTACATTGATGAGAGTGCATAATTTATTTCACGTGTCATTATTAAAGAAATATGTGCCTGGCCCTAACCACATAATTGATTGGAATCTAATCCAGGTGGAACACGAAGGGGATTTCTGGGTGGAACCAGTACACATCCTAGATCGGAAAGTCAAAGTGATTAGGAACAAGGCCATAGGGCTTGTAAAGGTTCAATGTAATTTCTACGGTCTTGAAGGTGCTACATGGGAGCATGAAGAAAACATGTGGGAAGAATACCCACAAAGTTTTTACAATTTTGAAGAGAATATAATGCAAGACTCCATTTGAGCAGTTAGAGTTCCAGAACCACATCTCAGAGTCCTAGCCAACCGCATTGGGGGCCTTGATAAAAGAGTGTCTCATTCCTTGGGTTAGCCTTAATAAACTGATGGTACATCCCTTGGGTTAGCCCTGATAAACAAATGGTGCATTCCTTGGGTCAACGTGTTGAGAGGAAGAGGAGATTATGGTTGGAACTACTGTTGGAGTTGTTAAATTATAAAATTTTATTTATAAGTATTGTGATGTAAATTTTCATATATGTATATCGGCATAGTGTGCAATGAGGATGACGCACAATTGTAGGGGAGGGGGAATGTAACATCCCCACTATAATTCCCAATTTAATTAATGCTTATGTAAATATAATATGTGGCTATGGCCAAGCAATGCAATATGTGAATTTGTATTTTTGAATGTTAATAATAAAATGTGATGCCAACTACTAAGGGGACATGGAAAGATATGGGGGATGAATTAATCCACAAGAGAGGGGAGGGTCTAAGAGAATGGCCAAGAGGGGACCAAAGAGGAATTACCCATGTATATTAATTCAACCCATTTCTCCTAAAAATTGTTATTGATATATGAACCTTCTAATTTCTGATTGAGTGTTCCCAAAGCCAATCATTGAATACATGTAAAAGGGTGGGTGTGAGTGGTCACATCCCAAAGTTATTGGGCACATGGGGGTTGAGTACAATCAGCTTCGGGAAGTGTGTGAGTCAAGCAAGCAAGCCAAAGGGGAGGAGATTTGTATTGGTTGGGACAATAGTTTTAGACAGTCAAGTTTTTTGCATCAAGAGAAAGTAGAGAGTAAGAAAAAGAGATTGGAGGTGGTGCGTCCATGGACGACGAATTCTAGAGCAAGTTGGAGCATATTTGGAGCTAAAACTGAAAATCCAGGTTATTAGGCCTGAAGAGTGAACTCTTGAGTGAGTTGCACTAAACAACAAGTGTTTGTTGTTGTTTGCTAGTAGTTTTTCCTAGCAGCAAGTTCCCTTGAGTTCCCAGCTGAGAGATTCCTAGCTATCAGTGCTAGAGAGACCCTGATAAACAAATCAGATGCCCGAGGGATTGAGATCAGTGAAGGGGTACATTGCTTGGGTTGGACATGTCAAGAGGAAGAGAATTGGTGGAAAATCGGGATATCTGGAGGAGAATACCAATGGGTTGTGAGTTTTTTGAGTTGTGAGTGGACAGTGAGAGACCGCCCTCTTTTGTGGATTACTAGCCTCGGCTTAGGGGTGACCGGCTATTGAGATTTGGAACAGTCAGTCTATGGTTGGGTGGAACATATGTCCCAAGCAGATGGTTGCACAACTATTGTTAAAAGATAAGTGTTTTATCTTGTTTTTGTTGTATTATGAGTTTTAATTGTTGTGCATGAACTCTGAGCAAGAGAAAATATTATATATGTTTGTGTAATGAAGTTTATTAGTTGCATTCATGCCTATTTTAGTATGTTGTAGATGTATCAATGTAATAGTAGTGAATAGTAGCTAAATTTGTTTTAATTTGTAGTTGAAAGCTACATGAAATTAATTAGTTAGCAAAAATTTTATTTTTATGAGTATTTTGCACTGCAATGTCCCTTGGTTGGGTCGGGGATGTTATAGACTGCTTGCCACCATTGCTTCGAATCTGAGTGAGCCCACCAACACTCTACTTCCATGCTCAACTTGCCACCATCACCGCTAGATCAAACTCTTCCTCCTCCGACAACTCATCATAATGGTCCACGATTATCTCGTTGAGGCATTATGTCTAACATTTCACGTGCATTCTTCATGTGTTCATCAAGTAGTGTTTCATTTGCGCCACAGTTGTGATCGAGCCATTTGCCCTCATCTACACCACAATTTGTATTGTCGATGGTAAAGCCCATAGGTTTCTCGTGACCTAAACGTACACTCTGTCCTAGATCATGTATAAGGCTTGATGAAGAGAAGGATACCAAGTTATCAACCCAAATTCATGGGCTTTAGCAAAGTTCACGAAGGATTCTTCCAAATTGGAGTTATCTTTTAGATCCAGAGTGACCAACCGCTAACATTTTATCCACCTTAAACGTCAATTGTGAGATGGCCCCTATAACTTCTAGGGACACTCCTACGTCCTTGAGGTCCTCGTTGTTGTTTTTCAAATGGAGGAGATTTGCATATCCTTCATTCACAGGCGTAGGAACAACCAGGCTCATTCCCACCACATACTCATGGACTCCACTGCCCTTTCCCCACAATCCACTCCCATGGGTTGTCGTCCTAACTATGTTGGCCATGGAAATAAAATCCCAGTTGGTTTTTGGAGGAAGTGAAAAACCCTTTGACACAAGCATATCAATGAGTTCTCTTAACTCTACCTCGACATCAACAGCAACAATCATCAATTTCTCGTCCACCGTGATACGAGCATTATATTCCCGACTACTATTAACAACCCCTCTATCCACTGAGATGTCTAGAACTGCCTGATCGCCTCAATGCTCCACACGTCCTGTATGATTCCTCCACCTCCTTCGGTGAGATCTAGGCATGCCTATCCTGGAGAGCATGCCCACACTGTGCACTGAAATACTCAGTCCTAGCTTTGCCCAATTGAATTTCTAGCTTGTTGCCTTTGACATGACTCCACTTCACGTGGCTCTACTCACCCAACAAGCAACAACCATGGACTCCTCCTCACGTGGCTCTACTCGCCTCCCTTCTCCCTCTCAGTGCACAGACAATCATCCCTTGCCTCTCACAGACCATCATTCGACCTCAGTTCTGATACCACTTATTGGGGATCAAGCCTACAAACCAGAGATTACTTAACAAAGAAATAGAGAAGATAAACAATCACACAACACACAAGAACGAAATGGGGGCAATGACATATCATTAATTGCTCAACCAAATAATGGAGAAATTAATACAAATCTCAAGAAGCTCCCCACTGGCTTCTACATTTAAACAAGAAATATCTCAAACGTTTTCAAGGCAATGGAAAGACAAACACTTGAAAGTTCTTTGAATTGTAATTGCAACATTTACAACGTCTGATAAGTTGTCTTGGTTAATCATTAAAAAAAAAAATACAAACTATATTTCTATTATTTTTGTTGAAGCTATTACAATGTATTTATTCTTTGCAAAATTAACATGTGCTTAATAGAAAATATTGAAACATCAAAAAGGATACATTTACTTTGAGCCAAGAATTGACTTGAAGCTTTAGAATGGTGTGGGAAAGCTTCCCACACATTATGCCCCAGCATTCATCCCTCTGAAAACAGGGACAACCGAAGGAACAATATAACCAACCTTGAAAACAAATACCAACAAAACGTGAAGACAAGAAAACCAAACATTTGACATATTTTATCAGAGTGGAATTGTACATTGTACCATCTTATAAACCAATACACACTTATGTTTATCCTCATGCTCGATGTGATATAGAATAACCATTTGCAATTCAAAAACATATATATATATATAATTTGTTGAAACATTATAAGCTTAGAACATAATAAAACATATAAAAATATATATATATATAATTTGTTGAAACATTATAAGCTTAGAACATAATAAAACATATAAAAATATATATATATATAATTTGTTGAAACATTATAAGCTTAGAACATAATAATAAGACTAACCTTGCCCAAGCTTCGTTGGATTTTTAGTTAAGGATCCTTATCCATATATAGTAAGCTTAGGTTTTATTAAAGTCAATGCCAATTTGCTAAATTTAAGCTATTTTATAAAACAATGTTTGAAAATGTAACAAAGAAACCATTTTTTTTAAGTTCGTGGTTTTCAAAATTAGTTGTGACATTATTTTAAAGGATAAGTAGGTGCAGGTGGCGATGATGGAACACACAAAATAGTCACTAGAGGACACACTACCTCTTCGTCACTAGAGGACATAGCCTCTACGCAAGGCCAATCTTTACACCCTTGGATCCCGGTCCCATAGATTTAAAAGGAAATTTGATTGCCTCATCATTAGAAGAAAAGGGTGTTCATATTTGAAATGTTGGGAGTGAGAATAATTTTTTTAATGTGGCAATATATTGGTGACGTAGAGCTATGACAAAAGTCACGAGGGCCAATGTTGGTAGAATTATTGACTCTATAATTTCATTATGGTGGAGGCATCATAAATGAAGGTCGTGACCAACGTGGACAATGTATGAGCCGTGTATAATAATCTCACGTGGACACACCTAATAAAATTAGGTAAGCAACTATGTTAAACTGCTTGTTTGCAATCTTAGAGTGGATAAGTTGTGTTTAAATTCCTTTCATGGGTCTTGGGTCTTCCAGAATTTAAGGTCTTTATGACACAAAGATTATGGAACGTCACAATCATTACACATGGATGATTGTAAATAATTGATACTCCCCAATCATTACACATGGATGAGTGTAAATAGTGTAATGATTGTAAATAATTAATACTCCCCAATCATTACACTTACACATGGATGAGTGTAAATAGTGTAATGATTGTAAATAATTGATACTCCCCAATCATTACACATGGATGAGTGTAAATAATCGATACTCCATGTAGATTCTTCAATCTTTGTCACGATATGTGTATATCAAAGTGAGTGACCAACACGATTCT
>ML781135.1:31348-56947 GCA_009831015.1 Picea engelmannii | reverse complement strand
AAGGGGGTCCATGTAACATAAGACCTACAAAAGGAGATGGATAACTGAAACTTGAAAGGAACCTATTTTTGGCATGGGAAGAAGCATTTTAGAGACAAAAAAGTTAGGTTATTTGGCTCAAAGAGTGAGGTGAAAACATGAAAAAATTTCATCATTTTCCTCAATTAAGAAACATTCATGATATTACATGGGGGTTAAAAGATTCAAATGTGATTAAACATTTAGGATTTGTAAAGTTAGCCAAGGTGGCAATGCCATATTATAGTGAGATATGCTTAGAACCTATATAGCGAAAATATGTTGAGAAGGGAAAACATAGCGAAAATATTGGAAATTTTCACATTTATATACACTAATAAGCCCTAGACATAATAACAATGGCACTAGTTGAAGACAAATAATTAAATATGGTATTGGTTTCATTGGAACATGATAATGGCTCAAGGCCAACTAGATGGCCTATTAAGTTTTTCAAAACTTCTTTTGAAATCTTGAGCTAAGATCTCCTTCACGTTTTTGAGAAATCCAGGAGGATAGGAAAAATATTGGATCATTTCAACTCAACATTCAAAGCAAACCAAAAATTAGATAACCCTCCTTTTGATTTATTCATATTGATTTCATTATTTGACAAGATTTACAAGGATCATATTAAAATAATTGCTAAGAGACTCAAGCCAATATCATAAAAAGTAATACAAAGGTACATTTTGGGTTTTTAGAAGAGATTGATTTTTGATGCTATGGGAGTAGCTCAAGAATATTTGCATTCTATCAAGACAAGGATGCCTTCATTCATCATCACATTGGATCTATCCAAGGCACATGGTTGTGTGAAGTGGACCTACTTGAGATTAATCATGATTCATATTGGATTTAGCATTTTGGTGATAAATTGGATAAATGAGTTCTACTCCATTATCTCTTCTATAGTTCTGATAAATGGGGTGGCTTATAAATTATTTAAACTTGTAAGTGGGATTAGGAAAGGATGCCCTATTTCCCTCCTATTGTTCCTTTAGGGTTTAAGAAGACTATTGAGAAATTGAAAGAAGAAGGTCTAACTTAAGGAACTCAAAATTTCTGAGGACCTCACGATTACACACTTATTGTTTGTGGGTGATATGTTACTCTTACAAAATGATATTGCAAGATAATATGGGATTTTGGACAGGGATATCCACCTTTTTAGCTCTGCGACAAGCATGAAAATAACTTTTCAAAAGTCCAGCCTAACTTTTTATAAGTTTAAAGGAGCTACTAATTGATTGCATTAAGACAATTCTACCCTTTCTATTAAAATTGTTTGAAGACAACATGAAATATCTTGGTTTTCAACTAAAGGAGAATGACTATTCCTTAAAGTGTTAGATGTGGAAGTGTAAGAGGGTTGAAAAGAGAATTAACTCTTGGTGGAACTGATGGTTATCCATGGGGGTAGACTAACCCTAATAAGAAGCGATTAAAAATACACCAGTATATTGGATGACTATGGCAATCATCTCAAAGAGTATATTGAACAAGATTAAAAAGAAAGGCTTCAAGTACCTCTAATTTGGTAAGAAGGATATCGTCAACATTCCACCAATGAGGGTTAGGGTCTAAAATACCTAACTCATTTCTAGGCATGGGCAACTTAAGGGATTTATAGAATGGTACCAATAGACAACCTTTGGAAAAAAATAATGATAGAGAAATATATAAACCCTCTTAGAATTGAAGAATAAATCATAATGCCAATTAAGAGGCCAATGAAGGGTCCATATTCTAGAGAGCAATGATTGGAGCATTTCCCATCATGGGGAACCACGTAGGATGGAATGTTGGGAATGATCAAAAGGTTAGAGAGGATTCAACTTCTTAGAGGGGGGAAAACACTCAGATTGTCTAAGGACCTTACCAATCACTCAAGGGGAATATTATACTTAACATATGTCTATCATAAGGAAGTAGGAGGCATATGAGCAATAGGGTGGAAGAAAACGCATTAGTTGGGCATTAAAGGTGTTTGGGGAGAAGAATGGATGAAATATAATTCATGTTTTATAGAGGCCATGTTAAGACTCGGGGAGCATCTAACACTTAATGGCTTGCGAACCTAAATAGTAAGAGGAACATATAAGGTTAACCTAGTTTACAAAGTCTCCATGCAATATTTGGAGATGAAAAGGGAAAATAGAGATGACACTTATTATGGACATCAAAAGGGAAAGTAGGTTACTAATTTAGAACAACATTCAAAGGAGATACATTCAAAGGAGATCATGGCAATGAGTTGAAGATCATGGCAATGAATTGAGATATGTGTTTTATGTAGAGAACATGAGGAAAGTATATACCACCTTTTCTTCTCATGTCACTTCATTAAAAATGTATGGTGTGCTATCATTTCAAGTTAAAATAACTAATATCTTTTTACTTTATTTGAAAAAACAAATTTATAAAATGTTTAGACTACAATCTTTCTTAATATAATATGTTGAAAAAAATAATCTTAAATTAATTATATTACATGAAAAAATAATCCTAAATTAATTATATTATATGAAAAAATAATCCTAAATTAATTACATTATATATCATTTTTAAGAGCATGTGTTTCATTTTTGGAGGTCTCACTTTCAAATCCAGAAGGGGTAGGGTATGTATACTTCCGTAGACTTTAGCAGTCAAATCACTGCATCGAGGAGATCTCTTATCCCACAAACAAGGAAGTCTCATACACCAATTTAATGTATAGCTTAGTGTGACCTTAAAAATAAATTATTATTATTATTATTATAAACCTTAAATCAGAAAATATAAATTAACATTATTATTTATAAAAAATATATATATTCAATTGTCAATTAAAAGTAAAGCTCCACACTTTTCACAATAAAATAAAATATAGGTTGAATTCCCTTAACATTGATAATACATAGGTTATACATAGGTTAGTGCTATAAAGTGAAGTGAGATCAAAGGGAAGGAAAGACGACGAAAGTGAAGATGGAGCCGAGGGGGATTTGGGCGGAAATAACTATTTCGAATCTGGATCCTGACTGTGGCTTGTTTTTGCTTCGGGTTTAGACTGAGAATGTTCGATAACTACAGACTGTGTTATGATTGAAGTGGCAGTTATTTTTTCTGACTTATTTCATTTATCTATTATCTCTTATCTACAAGTTGTGTCTCCCTTTCCCTGTTTGTTTTTTCTCCCCTACCTTTTTCTTGTCACTTGCGCCCTGACTGTAGCGGTTTGTATCCTTGGTTCACGGGCCCATCTGAGAACTTTTCCTCTTTGGGGAACTAAGATCTTGTCAGTGCTCTATAGATTTGTGGTAGGTGGTATACTGGTGGTATAAATGGGTTTCGTCTCCATTAACGATTTGGAAAGAAATGTCAAGACTCTCATGAGCCCAGATGACGAGGTGACTTGGAGACAAGTGGGGTTATTTGACAAGGCAGGTGACTTGGGGAGTGGGCCATTGTTACATCTGGCAACTACTTACAAGACAAACCTTCCCACTGGATTAATTGGTAGTTCTTCATCTTTACCTCTACATAGTACAAGAACCTCGCCTCTTGACATCCCTTCACCTGGTAGCCCTTGTTATAGACCTCTGTCGATTTCTCTCCCGGGAGTTTTAAAAGGGTCTACTGCTCTGGGAGGACAACAGATTCCTCATAATCCGAAGCCACCCATCAACTTTCAGAGGAAGCAGTGGAAAGCTAACAGGAAGGCTAAAAGAATGGTATTAGGGAATGATGTGGGTTTAGAAGAAACCTGCAGACTTTCGCTCTGTGGTCTGGTTGGCAGGATTTCTTATAGTTATCTTAGTAAATATTGTCTGGAGGTTTGGATAAATACTCAGTGGTTACCACTCATTGGTTATTCTCCTGAGGTTATCTCTCTTACCAAAGGGTGGCTCAGTTTTATCTGCAATTCTCCGGAGGATGCTTCCCTTTTACTAAGCTCGTTATGGGTGTTTGGACGAAGTAGTCTAATGCTAAAACGGTGGAGGATCGCATTTAATCCAAATACATACTACTTTTAGTTTAGGAATCTTTGGGTTCTTTTATCGGGTCTCCCGTTGTACCTTTGGAATGAAGGAGCTTTGTGATCCATCGATGACTCCCTTGGAAAATTTATTGCTCTGGATTCCAAGTCATTCATTGCTCCTGTGCGAAAAATGGGTAGAGTTTTAGTGGAGATGGACATTTACTGTGGTTTACCAGAAACTATTGAGATAGAGTGGCGTGGGCGTAGGATTGCTCAGCCACTCGACTATCTTGGGTTTCCCTTTCAATGCAACCTTTGTCGTCAAACAGGGCACCTTCGACGTGATTATACTGGGAAGGATGAGGATGTCTTTTCTGATGAAGTTGATTTACAACGGAATCCACCTAAGTACATGGAAGAAGATGTATCTATGGGCAACGAGGTTTACTCCTCAAGAGTCTCTTCTACCTTTAAGCAGGAGACAGGTTCTACTTTATCTGGTAAGTTACAAAGTTTGTGCCCATCCTTATATAATTATTTGTCCCTTTGGGAGAAGGAGACTATAAATAACTCAGTTTGGTTATCTTCTAATACTTCTTCAACAAGGGGCCCTCAAAACTTGTTTACTTTTATCCCCCCCCTTCTCCCTCTCCTTGCATTCCTATGACTTCTTCTTGTAGTTTTCCCATGGTGGGTCGCACACTTGCAGACTCCCATTTGCCCTTCTCTTCTCACCCTTCAGGCCTGTCTCTGAATCCCTCTTTGTTTATACCTTCCCGACCTCCTTCCCCTCCTCCCGACCCTATCCGCTCTCTTCTGAATGTGCCAGGCTACAGAGAGGCAGAGGAGGCGGACTCAAACCTCTGTGTTGTTCTAGATACCTTAATACCCTATATCAAGAACCCCCTTGATTGTGTGTCATTGCCTGTGTATCTAGGAAAGGCTACCATTGATCCTAGTGAGGAAACCAGTTCCACCTCCTCTCACGTTCATGGCAAAGGGGGTAAGGCCTATGCTTGGTCTCGTGGTATTGGAACCGAACTTTCCCCTATCAAAACCTGAAGTTCTCTTAAGAAATTGACGGGTCACAATAAACAGACTGATGATATCGTTCTCCCTTCCCCGGACAGTGGGGCCCTTAGAGCAATGAAGGCCCTTGCAAAGGAAAAGTGATGTTACTGCTTTCTTTGAATATTCAGGGGATTGGAGGCACCCTCAAAGCTACCTCGTTCCGTAGACTTATAGAACGCACTCGTCCTGACATAGTTTTTCTTCAAGAGACTCTCTCAACTGAACAGAAAGCCAGAGATTTTTTGCATCTTATTTTCCCTTCTTGGGTGTCGACTGCTGTAAATTCCATTAGGAATTTTGGTGGATTACTTGCTTCTTGGGAACTGAATTTATATGACTTGGCCTCCTTCCTCACCATCGGGGGTATTTTATTAACAGGTAAATGTGTATCTACTCAAAAGGAGATTGCCCTACTAAATGTTTATGGGCCATGTCAAGATCAAAAGCACTTATGGAGCACTTTGGCTAATAGCGGCATCCTTTCCATCAATAATTTAATTATGGCCAGAGACCTAAACATCATTTTATCCTCAGAGGAGAACTAGGGGGGCTCGCTTGTACCTGGTCAAACCATGGATTTCTACAGGGATTTATTTTTATCAAAGAAGTTGATTGATGTAAAGCCAACTAAATTGGTCCCAACCTGGCGAAATGGCACATCTGGTCATGATGATATTGCCAGAAGACTTGACAGGTGTTTAATTTCTGAAGGTTTATTGTCGACAAAAGACTTATCCAAATCATGAGTGGAGTATCCCTATGTCTTAGATCATGCTCCTATCCTTATTGAACTAGAGATTTTGTTGTTCTTCAAGGATTTCCCCTTTAAATTCAATGTGCTATGGCTGCAGGAAATTAATTTTATAAATTTGGTCCATCTGGTTTGGAATGATCCTCGGTTTCTGTTGGAGGGTGATAAACAATTGCAACTTGTTTGGAAGTTAAAAGAACTCAAAACTCAAACAAAAATATGGAACAAAGAAGTCAAGGCTCGTGAGAAGGTACTCATGGACAATATGGAAGCAGAGATCAAGCAATACCTTTTAAAAAATGTTGAGAATCCCATTTCTCTGGAGGAGGAAAGGCATCTTCGCGAGCTGGAAAACAACAGGAATAATTTACTGCGTAGGGAGGAGGATATTTGGAGAATTCACAGCAAGGTTACTTGGATAACAAGTGGCGATAACAACACCAAATATTTCCACAAGATGGCCATCTTTAACAAGAACATAAAACATGTGTGGGAGATCATCAATGACAGTGGAGTCCATTTATCTGATCAAGGGGCGATTAAGGCAGAGGTTGTCAATTATTTCAAACATTTTTTTGAAGCCAAAGAAAGGATTAACTTAAACAACATGGTCATCATTACAAGTCTTTATCCGAAGATGGTAGACGAGGAGGAAGCATAGACCCTTTACAAACTAACCACTTTGGAGGAATTAAAATCAGTACTAGCAATCTTCAAAAAAGAAAAGAGCTTGGGTCCTGACGGTTGGTCAGTAGAATTTTTTACTTTCTTCTTTGATCTTGTGGGTGGTGATCTACTTGAGATGGTGGAGGACTTGAGGAGGAAGGGTCACCTATGTGGAGGCATAAATTCTACTTTTCTGGTGCTTATCCCGAAGGCAAACAAGCCTGTCACTTTTGATGACTTCCGGCCAATCTCCTTATGTAATCTTGTTTACAAGGTGATTTCCAAAGTAATCGCAAATAGGATCAAGCTGATCTTGTCAAGATGTCTTTCAGCCAAACAACTGGGCTTCCTACAAGGTAGGAGAATTCAAGATGCTCTTGGAACAGCCCACGAAAGTCTGCACATCATAAAAAAAAAAAAGAATATTAAGTCTTTGGTGATGAAACTGGATCTAAAGAAATCATATGACAGCATAGACTGGGAGTACCTAAGACTGACTTTACTCACAGTGGGTTTCAACATACAACTGACAGATTGGATCATGTGTTGCGTTACTAGCTCCAGTTTTGTTGTGCTGATAAAGGTGAGGCGACGAATTATTTCAAGAGTGGGAGGGGACTTCGTCAGGGATGCCTATTATCCCCGTATTTATTTATTATGATTATGGAAGGACTCATTCTGATGTTTTAAAGGAGCATGTCCAAGGGAAAAATCATAGGTATAAAGGTATCTAAACTAATAAAGATTGTACATATTTTGTTTGTTGACGATGTACTGATAATGTCAAAGGAAAATCTTTCGGAGTGGAAAGTGATCACTGATATTCTTCAGGTATAATGTTTGGTATCGAGTCTGTGCATTAACAATACTAAAACAACTGTCCACTACTGGGGTTTTAGAGGAGGCGGAGCTCAGTCCTTTAAAAGATGTTATCCCCTTCTCCTTTGTCGGGCTAAATTCGGGTTTCAAGTATCTCAGATACTACCTAAAGCATGGTGCCTCTAAAACCGCAGATTGGTATTGGCTGGTGGAAAAACTGGAAAAGAAAATTGGGCTATGGTGTAACAATTGGCTATCGCTAGGAGGTCAATTTATTCTGGTCAAAGCTGCACTGGAGAGCCAATCGGTCTTTTGGATGTCCATGGAGATTATTCTGCGCCAAATTCTAATTAAAATCCGTAAATTGATGTTTGATTTCTTGTGGAATGGGAACAACGATAAGCAATAGTTCCATCTCTGCAGATGGGACATATTGTCAAAACCAAGGAATCGTGGAGGTTGGGGGCTTCGAAATCTCCCATTATTCAATTCGGCGTTACTCGCTAACACTCTCTAGCGGTCATTGACTCATGAGGGCTTATGGAACACAATTATTTTGGACAAATAATTAGGCAATTCATTGGTGGTTAACTAGTTTCGCAAATCATCCCACAAGCAGCGTGCGGCTTCCAACATTTGGACTAGTCTCACTAGCAATATACACGTGGTTCTTCACTGGATGAGATGGTGCCCGGGCTCGGGCCAACAAATTTCTATAGGTAGAGACAAGATCATCGACATGGAGAACCGATCCCTTCTCTTGGAACCCTTGCTATCTCATTTGAGAATTAAACAGTACACAGTCTTAGCGCATTTGAGAGACCCTACCAGCACCACTTCTTTTCCTAAAAAGTGGTTATGTAGTGATTTGCTCGGTCTCACTGGAGTTTTAGCAGCGGAGTGGCAACATTACTGTGTAGCATTAAGAGGAGCAGGCATCTTGCTAAGGAATACGACGGATACCCTGGTGTGGACCGGGGGCGATTCCTCGAGCATTATTTCAGTCAAGAACATCTACAAGGCACTGATTAACTCTCTGGACTTCCCGATTGTTAATGGATGGATTCAAAATCTATGGAAATGGAAGATTCAATTAAAAATCAAGTTGTTCCTGTGGTTTGTTGCAAACCATAAAGTGCTCACTTGGGATTCGCTTCAGAAAAAAGGTTGGGAGGGTCCGGGGGTATGCCAACTTTGTAACTGTAATACCGAGGACATCGACCATGTCCTCATCCACTGCTCTTTCTCAAAGGCGGTGTGGACATGCTTATACAATTTCTATCGTTTAAAATTAAAGTGGGAAAGTATTACTGTCATGGAATGATTTAATAGTTGGTCAAAGGATAAATCAACTCCATTCAGTTTGGCAGCGATGGCGTGTTGGCACATTTGGTTAGAGAGGAACCAGACTATTTTTGAGGAGCGATCTCCCTCTCATATTGCAGTGTTGCACAAGATTTCTGGTTCTTACTCTTGGCGGTCATCAACACACAAATTTAAACCAATCAGAGCTTGTAACATTATGCAATTTGAGGGTTTCACAATAGCTTGCTTTGATGGGGCAGCCCTTTCAAATGGCGAGTGCTGCAAAGCGGGAGGCATCATAAAGACTCAGACATCAAAGGTGATTAAATGGTACATAAATTGTGGAGCTGGAACTAATACCAAGGCGAAGCTCATGGGATTGTGGGCGACACTCACTTTGGCTATTCATTGGTAGATAGAAAAACTTCAAGTCTTGGGAGACTCAAAGGTAATAATCGATTGGATAAATCAAAAGGGTCAGCTTCATGCGGTGAACATCAAAGGCTGGAAACTTAAAACAAAAGAATCGGCCACTTCCTTTAAAGACATAAGTTTTCAGCACATCTACAAGGATCACAACAAAGAGGCCGATATACTTTCAAAAAGGGCACTCAAGGAACCTGAAGGCAGATTGTACTTTTTTCACTGGGAAAATGGGACTGAAAGTCATCATCTCACCTTAACATTTTTGAACCTTAAGCTGGCTATGGGGCTAAGATTTGTAGCAGAGCTTTTGACTAAGTTTAGATCTTATTGTTGAATTCTTTTTTTCTTCGGTACTATTGTTTTTCTGGAACAGTTTCAACTATTTTTGGGTTAAAGATTGAGATTCAGATTTTAGATTCAAGACTGGTCCATATTATATGGCTTAGAATCGATTGTTGTGTAAATAAAATTATATGACAATATAATTTTATGATATTTTTCTATTTGAAAAAAAAGGTGCTATAAAGTCGGTTGAATACAGCGCCACACTTTTCACAATAAAATAAAATGTAGGTCGAATTATGGGTTAGTGGTATAAAGTCGGTTGAATACGTCATTCTTATAGGATTTATAAATAAATTTTGTTTTATGTAGCGTGAAAAAAAATGTGACAACTAATTATTTTGTTTTAAGATACCATTTTATAATAAAAAAAAGTGATGAAGTATTGAGTGATTTTTATTAGTAATTAAAACATTGTTGAGAAGCTTCTCAATGTTTATGTTGATTAATTTATGTGTGTATATTAAATATCGGATCATAGTTTTGTTTTTAATGGTTGGAAACAGAAAAATTATATTGGAAGTATTGTGTTTAATTTCAATATTATTAATTATAAAATATTTTTAGATTTGTTTGATTTTTTTTTTTAATTTTTCTAAAAATATCACTATTTTATTTTTTAGAATTATATAAGACTACCAAAATAAAAAGTGTATAAAATAGAATATTTATTTTTTCTCTAAAACAAAAAATTATTTATTTAATATTTTCAAGATTAAAATAGGTTTTCCAACTTCCATTAATTCTTTTTTCCACACTATAGACTTTTATAGTTCCAATTGAGATTGTGATCATGAATGTTGACCTTAAGATAAAGATATCTCTAGAAAATAACTTTCTCCAAATTGTTATTGCCATACACAAAATTATGGCAGGTGATTTGCCTAAATTTGATTATCATAACTTTTGTCTTATTAGTGTTTACTAACATCCCATAACTAGCATAACAATCTTTGAGAATTTTAAGTTTCAATATCATCTACGTAAAAGAAGAATGATAACTATTGCAATCTCTTATTAGTGTTTACTAACATCCCATAACTAGCATAACAATCTTTGAGAATTTTAAGTTTCAATCTCATCTACATAAAGAAGAAGAATGATAACTATTGCAACTAAAGCAGTCTCATGGCAACCAACTTTTCCCTAGACATACCTTTAAGTTGTCAATATAAATGCCTAAAAACACAGTGGAAAAAGGACATCCTTGCTTAACACCTATAATACAATTTAAATTTCTTTTAACCAGACTTTATTGTTCCTAAACTCAGCGATTGCATTTGCACACAACCTTATAGCACCATCCCTTCACCTAAAAATGGACCTTTAGATCTTCCAATATCTTTCATAGCCTATTTCTAATTATTATTCCAAAAGCTTTCTTAAAGCCAATAAAGAAGAGTGATTTTATTAGACACTTCTTTTTAATAATCCTATGAGTAGTTAGATTGTCTAATGTTGAGTGATAGCTTTAAAAACCAGCTTACGAACTTGATTTTTAATTCCTTCTCTAATTTTTTTTAGAAAATAATTTGCTTTTTTTTATATAATTTTTTTTTCATTATTAAAACTATTATCTATAAGTTTCTTAAAACTAGTATTTATAAGTTTTTTATGCAAGTTAATATTTATATTTTAAATTAAAAACTTATGATTAGAGTCAAGCTCATGATCACTTAGATACTAAATTTACAATCTAGTTGAATAATAAGATATCCAACATAAAATAATCAACCATACATTTACCAAAATCATAAATACAAATAATTTAGTTGAATTTTAATAACTACCTTAAAATTAAAATGATGTAATCTAAACATTTTTAACTAAATCTTTTAAACCTCCACTTATTAACATTTGTAATTAAAAAAATAAAAAAAATTAGATATGATTAATTATTCTTCACATAATTAATAATTAGAAGATAAATACTATTTATATATTGGATTATAATTTAAACCATTTATATTTCATAAAAAGATATATACATACACATGTAACCACACACCTCAAGGACAATATTATTTGGTGAGGAAGATACAATTTCTCTTTAGTAATCACTTTAGTTAAATCTAATTGATAAAAAATATATAACTTTATAGCAATAAAAAAATAAAGTGTTTTATATAATTACTTCCAACATAATCATTGTTGTAAAATATAACAAGGTTGCATGGCAGCTTATACCTGTCGCTATGCAGATATAATAAAATAAAACAATAGTTGTATTGAATCCACTGCATGCGTCGAGATGAATAACAAATTCATTTGTTGAATATGGCAGACAAGCATCATCTCATTAAAGGACGTTGAAGCATCATCTCATTAAAAGACGTTGAAGATCCTTCTGTAGCCGTTGAAGATCCTTACGCAACCGCGACAATAAGAGATGCATTTGAACAACGAATCACAATTTAGAAAAATGTTTTAAAATAATTAAAAAAATCAAATTGTAATGTTATACCTTTAAAAATGCTCAAAAATATTTTGGTCAAACCCTAGCTAGTAGACAATAAATAACATATCCAATACTATATACCACCCCAAGCGGCAGGTACAATAACCAATATCCCTTCACATTATTTTGAATGATCTAAAAAAAACCCACTTTCATAAAACATTTAGATTATACATTGTAAAACGCTCAAACTTATATTTAAGGTTAACACTCAAAATTTGTAATATAAAAATAAAACTTATATTTAAGTTTAACCCTTAAAAATTTGTGAAAAAAAATATACAAATGCCATCAACTTTGAATTGTAGAAAATATTATATTATTTTATTTTAACTTTAACTCTCAAATAATTGTGAAAGAAAAAATACAATTGTCATCCATTTGAATCCTACCTACAAAATATTATTTTATTTTATTTAAATGTGTGTAGGAAAAATGTACCTTTTTTCCACGAGAAATTATCTCGATATATATTAGAGATATATATCATTTACATTTACTGTATCCAGTCTAGCACAGCAGCCATTACAAATTTCGTCCCGGAGACCCAGCAGGGTTTGACCTCGAGACCTCCTCCCAACACTTGGAGGAAGGTCCTGTCTTTACCAATCGCGCTGGACTCGCGGGACTAGGAAAAATGTACCTATTAAATGAGAACAACCAAAAAAATAAAAAATGTATATCCATGCCAAAAAAGAAAGGGTTATTTATTTAACAAGATGGCCCCCCAACTTTTGACAATATATATAAAAAAACAAGAAATATTTATTACAATAACATTGGGGGAAGTGAAGGTAGCAATAAGACTTCAAAGTTTTTGGCCAATAAGATATCACATAAATGAGATTTAAAATTTTAAATAAATAATTATTTTTTAAAACTTTGGATAAAGGGGTGTATATTTTATGGTCAACCATGAACTAATAGAAATTCAAGCCTAACTCAAAGCTATATACCATGCCTATCGGCAGGTATAATAAAGTACATGTGTATTACAACATGAATATAGTCAGTGTAAATTGATGTTAACATTAGAAAGGGATCAAATCTTTTGAGGTGTAAATTTGATTTAAGATGGATATAGGATGGTTGTAGTCTCACAATTCAATAAAATTTAAAACTCAAAGATGGATGTAGGGTGGTTGTAGTCTCACAACTCAATAAATAAAAATAAATAAATAAAATAAAGTAGAAATCCAGGAAAACCCTCTGAATACTTCCCCACATTTCATGGATGGTAAATGGATAGCCAAACCCCCAAACAATATCACTGAGGAGAAATCTCAGATCTAGCTCCCATTTGAACTAACCCTCAAAGCGCTCTCTATATATTTCAATGGATACTTGACTCAATTAGATGTAATCATCTCCAATAACCTTTAGTCCTACCACATTTGCCTTATATTTAATAAGGCAATATAAAGGGCCAATAACCATAAGGACAAACACATAGGAGTTGTAATTAACTAACCAAAAGCAATCATATAAACCATGTGATTATCACATTTTATCATATATCATAATTAAATTTAACATTAATACATGTCTTAAATTAAGATATTTAAAAATAAAAATATAAGTAGGTGTATGTTGTGAAGAAAGGTTGGCGGAGGCAGCTGGATGGTAAAGTCATTCTTGCAAGGAAGGTCAGGTCTTGTGATCAAACCCAAGCAAGGACATGGTCTATTTGCGAAACAAAGCTTAACTGGGTCAAGCCCGTATACCTTAAGAGCAGACTGCTAGGGTTTGGAGCAACTGCAAGCAAGGGTTTGGCAGTCGTGGGCACAACAGAGGACGACATGAGCACCAAAGGGGGCGGTAATGGAACCCCCTATTACAAACAGGTAGTGATGGACAGGGGGAAAGGCCCAAGAGGCGTAGGTTTCAAGGCACCAATGACAAGCACCTCGGGATCACAACTAGAAAAGAGTCAGGAAAGGAATCAGGGAAAAATCGAATGCATGGGGGAAGAAACTAGAGAACCCCATAATGCTACGCAAGAAACAATGAGCCCCAATGGGACAGAAGGGCACAAACCGTGTAAACCCAAAACAACAATGAAACCCAAGGTGATTCTGGAGGATCCACAAATGCAACTCTACAGGGACCAGATGAAGACACATGCGTTGATCTACAAGTTTATGGGTCTGTGGCCCACAGAAAGAACGCTGCACAACTGGATCAAATATCAGTGGAAGCCAAGCGGAGAAGTGGAACTCCATCTGGGCTCGAAAGGTTTCTTCACAAAAATATTCATGAACATGGAAGACATGGATAAGGTCTTTAAAGGGGGGCCATACTTCCATGCCTCAGTAGGACTGTACATGCGGCCATGGAAGGAAAACTTCTCTCCAGAAAAAGAAACTTTCAAAAATGTACTTGTATGGTTGAGACTTTACTCCATGTCGTTAGATTACTGGCTACCTTCCACCTTCGAAGCAATAGGGAACAAACTGGGAAAATATGTGAAGACATCAGAAGCCACTCTAAAAGGGCGATATACATCCTATGCAAGAATCTACATAGAGATGGATGTGTCAGGAGTGCTCCCATAAGCCATAAGTCTGGAATTTAGAGATGAGGAGTGGATACAAAACATTGACTACGATCAGATCCATTTCAGATGCAGACGATGTATCAAACATGGACACCTAATCAGAGAATGTCCTCTCAATAAAAAACAAGAAGCGGAAAGCACCAAACCACAACTGGATGAGGAAGGTTTTATAAAACTGAACCACAGGAACAGAGATAACAAGAAACAAAGTAAAACCCCAACAGGGATCAATCTAGAGGCCAGGAATAGAACGGAAGGAGGAAAGGAAATGACAAAAGCTAAAGAAGCTAGAGAACAAGCAACAAATGAGCCCACAGATAGCACAAGTAATAAAAAGGAACAGGGGAGTAGCACAATTGCTACGGACGGAGAAACCAGAGATGCCAACACCCCCATGCAGGAAACAGACGGAGACGCAGAAATGACTCCAAGCGAGGTAGGTACGGAAGATCCTGATCTCAGAGACCTGGTGGAAAGGGAAGGGATAGATCTCTCGAACATATTGGAGCAATGGAAAAGTCAAGGCGTAGACAATGTACCAGTGGAACAATTGGATCACGTCCGATAACTATTCCTCCTAAGGGAGGAAGCTAAATCTAGAGGGCTCAAGCGCACACACAGGGATATAGGACACCTAGGAATCAAAGCAGACGAGGGACAACCGCAACTCTCCCCCAAGCAAACGAGAAGGAAAAAAGGCAGGAAATCAAATAGCGTAGCCCTACAGGAACTAGGAGCTTTGCTGATAAAATCAGGTAAGATCAAAAATTTCTTTCCCAACTCCCCCCCACATGTTTAAATGAAGATTATAACATGGAATATAAGAGGCCTAAATAGCCCAAGAAAGCAGAGAATCCTTAAAAATAGACTTAGAAAGGAACAAGCGGACCTCTGTTTCATCCAAGAAACAAAATGTACTACAGACAGAATGGAAACAATTAACAAAAAACAATGTAGCAAGTACAAGGTGATGGTTGTCGAAGGACAACAAACGACAGAAGGTATTCTCACCTTGTGGAACCCACAAGTGATGAGCCTAATAGCAGCCGAAGCTACTAGGCACACACTCTCAGTTAGCATGAAAATCATTGGAAATACAGAGGTAATTTTATGCACTAATGTGTATGGACCCTAGCTACTAGAGGAAAAGAGAAGAATGCTTCTAGACCTAGAAGACCTAAAAACCTGATCCAACAACCTCCACTGGATCCTGGCAGGAGACTTCAACATCATCACGACAATGGCGGAGAAAAAAGGAGGCACAAGAAGATTGGATAGAGATGCAGAAGATTTCACAATGTTCATAGATGCAATGGAGATGGTGGACATTAAAACCAATAATGGACAGTTCACCTGGAACAACAAACAGATGAATCAACATCAGGTAGCGACAAGACTGGACAGATTCTTGGTGTCGGAGTCAATCATTCTGTGGGGGTTAAGCTTAGACTGCAGCATCCTCCCATGGGGCGGGTCAGACCATTGGCCAGTCCAACTGGAAGTAGACTTCCAAACCACACCGAAGAATAGACCCTTCATATTCGAGAAATTCTGGATTGAGCACCCCACTTTCAAGGAGAACATTAAACAGTGGTGGCGGGAGGAACAACTGGAACAAGGGACAAGAATGTTCAAACTCTACAAGAAACTAAAGTATATCAAATATAAGCTCAAGGAGTGGAACAAGGAAATATTCAGAAATATAAATCAAGAGAAAAAAATATTGAAGACGGAATGAGGAAAAACCAGGAAGTATGTATAGCAAAGGGCTACATAGAGGAAAGAAAAAAGGAAGAGACCCAGATGACCCAGGAATGGAAAACTAGATGCTGATAGGAAGAAATCCTTTGGCGACAAAAGTCTCGAATCATATTGCTAAGGGAGGGAGAGCGGAACACCAAGTTCTTCCACAGAACAACCATTGCCAGAAGATCCCACAATAAAATCCTGAAAATCAAGGATCAGGATGGGATAGTGCGAGAATCCCACAAGGAGATAGAAAACACTTTGGTAAATCACTTCCATGGGATAACCCAGGAACCCAACAAAGATCGAATGGAGGCAATCCAAAGGATAACTCAGCACATCCCCCGACTAGTCATCGAGGAGCAAAATAAAAACCTAAATAAACCCAACGCTAGGGAGAAAATTGACCAAGTAATCCAAGAGATGCCCAATGGAAAATCCCCAGGTCCAGATGGATTCACAGTGGAATTTTTCAAATCCTATTGGGAAGTGGTCAAACATGAGATTTATAAGGTAGTGGAGGACTCCAGATGATCATCCTCCATTCTAAAAGCACTAAATGCTGCAATGATTACCCTAATACCCAAAGAAAATGAAGCCAGGACACCTGATCGGTACAGACCCATAGCTCTATGTAATGTGGTTTACAATATAATTTCCAAAGTCGTGGCCAATAGACTGAAACCCCTCTTACCCACACTGATCTCTCAAGAACAGGTGGGTTTCGTGGAAGGAAGACAAATAATAGACAACATCATCCATGCCCATGAGCTAATCCACACCTTGAAAATCCAGAGGAGAGGGGGGATGATAATACAACTTGACCTAGCAAAAGCCTATGACAAAATTAGCTAGCACTACATGGTCAAGACTCTATAAGCCTTTGGTTTCACACAACACTGGATCAGTTGGATTGTCAGTCTAGTCTCAACAACAAGATACTCGATCCTAGTAAATGGAGCCCCAGCCAAGCCTTTCTGTCCCATGAGAGGAATTAGACAAGGAGACTCACTTTCCCCCTTCCTGTTCATTCTGATGATGGAAGGTCTCAGTCGAAGCATAAAGAGCGCAACAACAGCATGAGAAATAACAGGCATCAAACCTTTCGAAAATTGTCCTACTTCCACTCACTAACAGTTCATGGATGACACCTTACTCCATGGCATACCCATGATCAAAGAAGTAAAATCCTATAAAATAATCTTAGAAGAGTTTGGGGAAGCCTCGGGAGCCGAGATCAATCACTCCAAATCTATGATATATTTCTTCAACACCAACCCTACAATTCGATGAAACCTAGCAAACATTTTGGGTTTTGAACGCAAAACCCTCCCAACCAAATACTTGGGCATCCCCCTGATAGATAGAGCATACAAATTGGCAACCTGGGAAGGAGTGATCAACAAGTTACAGGAGAGGGTGAAAAACTGGACATATAGATCCCTCAACTTAGCAGGGAGACTCGTACTGACCAAGACGGTTCTACAAGCAATTCCAACCTATATGATGTTTGTATTCCCCACCCTCAAAGGGATACTACAAAAAATAAGAACCATCCAAATGGATTTCCTATGGTGAGGAGCCGAAACAAAGAAAAAATGGGCCCTGGTGGCCTGGGAGAAGGTCTGCAAACCAAAAAGTAAAAGAGGCATGGGGCTACAAGACCCGTAAGTAACCAACGAAGCCTACGGGGTGAAACTCTGGTGGTGTTGGGTAAAAGAAACTTCTACGCCATGGGTAACCTTCTGGAAGGCCAAGTATGCCCCAACCATAAACGACCAGAACCAAATTCGCTTTAGGGTCACCAGGGAGGGATCAACCATATGGAATCTAGCTTGGCGCAACAAAACCTGGATCCAAACACACAGCTTTTGGGAAGTGCAGAATGGTAAAACAACCAGATTTTGGGAAGATGCTTGGCATCAGGAACCCAAAATGGAAAATCAGGACATGGAGCAACTTCAACAGGACATGACAACGCAAGGCAAAACAAAAGTCTACCACTATTGGAAACAATAAACAGAGCGCAACAGATGGAGAATATGGGACAATCTCAGTTCACACAACAGAGACTGGACCGCAACAATCGTGAAAGAGGTGGAGGAGGAACAGGGAAAAAGGAGAATTGTGATCTTGGAAGAAGAGGACCAATTAAGCTGGGGCCAAAAAAATGGCGAGGAATTCAACCTGAAAGAAGTCCGACATCACATCGTGGACCAGGGCCAAGAAGACCCAACACAACAATGGGGTAGGCTTTGGAGCAGCTCCCAATGACCAAAAATAAAAAAATTCCAATGGTTAGTTCTGCACAATCGAATTCTAACTTGGGAAAACTTAAGGAAAAGGGGATTCATAGGCCCATCACGATGCCACCTCTGCCAAGCTAAGGAAGAAACAACGAATCATCTACTTGTTGAATGCAACTACATAGCAGAGCTCTAGGACTAGGTGGCGGGTATCTTTCGATAGTCCAACAGGATCCGAGGCAACATCTGTGCAACCATCAATACTTGGAATAAGAATTACAACGAAAATGAAGAGGTGAACCTCTGTTGGAATCTCATTCCGGGGATGATCATATGGGCTATATGGAAAGAAAGGAACTGACACATCTTCATAAATGAAAGCTGGTCGGCAAGGTTGCTCAAGGAAACAATAATCTCACTGACAAGAGAAATGGTGCAGAGCCGCAACTGCCAGACAGGCATAGTGAAAACAGTAGGCCAAGACTTCAGAGTCCTAGAAGCCTTTCACCTAAAAGACAGGCGCAACCGCACACAAGGTGACTACCGCAACTCCAAATAAGAGCGCGCAACTGGAACCCCCCTCCAGCAGGACATCTCAAGTTGAATTTCGACGGCGCGACAAAAGGAAACTCGGGTATGCTAGGAATGGGAGGGGTAATCAGGGATAGTGACGGTCACATAATCCGGCTGTACGCCAGAAGTATGGGAAACTCAACCAACAATGTCGCGGAATTCATAGCCCTGGAGATCGGTCTCGGGATCCTAAACCGTGAAAGAACGACAAACATCATTGTGGAAGGTGACTCCACGCTTGTTATCAACACAATGAAGAGACTCCAAAATGGCATCATAATGGGCAAAATTCAGAGGCATTGTTGCTTGGCACACTCACTGCAAAAAATCCAGGAGCATTTGCAAATGATGACCACTGTGGAGTTGCGTTGGGTACGCAGGTTAGCGAATAGCCTGGCGGATAGAATCGCTAATGAGGGGGTTAGCAAGGAAGGACCAGAGCTAGACATGACCTGGAGTAACATCCCAAATGGTTAGTTCAGAACAGACTGCATCTGAATAGCGACAAAAGATCAAGATGATAGTTTAAGTACGGAAGACCACATCGAGGGTGGAGGCGTCAGGCCAACTGGCGAGCCCGAAGGATCCAGGAAGAATCTGATTGCCCAAAACTCGACCACTAGTTAATATGCAAACTAAGACCACACAACAGACAGGGGTACGACCCAAAGGTCTTGTCAAGAGGAAGAAGTACAGGGGTAGTTCATGGGAAAGCATAGACGGCAATCAGCAGGCCGCAAATGACGAAGGGAAAAAGGTGTCTCCATGGACCAGTATGGATACACCCCACCCAAGAATAGGTACGGGTAGTAGCACAGTTAGTCATACAACGAGTAGGGGAAAGGGTCAGCGCAGAGCTTACGATAGGGCCATCATGATCACACATACTGAAATGGGGAAAAAGGACCGGAAGGGTCACCTCTACGGACAGACCATGATTGCCAAGATGAAACTACAGATGGGGAAAGCCCATAAGAGAAGAAGAACCAGGAATAATTTACATCCAGGAAGAGCGTAGCTGCAACAATTGCCACAAAACAAGGGTTGCGTAGATAGGAACAAGAGGAGAAGCCAGAAAACAAACTACCACAAACCAATTGAGATGGTACGTATGAAGAGAACGCACTGTAGGAGAAATCACTGGAGAAAGAACCTCTAACAAGCCCTCGGAGGATCACAAGGATGGAGCAAGCGGCCAAAGACGCCAAGGGCACCTTTCATACGTTGGTTGAACCCAAAGGAAAAGCGACCATAACTAGGTGGGAGAAAGATATCAAGACCAAGCACAAGGGCAAAGCTTGGGAGGAATTGATTTAGGAAACATACTGGATAACGGACCCAGGGGCCACGCAGCCTAGAGAAACCCTCTACCACAAAACAATGGAGATGGTGTGATGAAAAAAGATGCTAATAGGCAAGGTGAGCTCTGAACGAAAAGAGGCAGGCATGAAGGATGACAGGGATCACAAAAAAATGCTAAAAGAGATCTCAGGTCACCTCAGCAACCTGTAAGCCGATACAAATCGGCTAGTTGAGGTCCAGCAGGACCAGACGGAGAAACTGGAGCGGATGGTAGGACAATGTCACCTATATTTGTGCTACGTCCATCACATGGAAATCACACCAGCGAACCGGAATGGTGCACCAACTCATATCAGAAAGACCCGGATGATGGTCTAGAAGGAAGAGAACAGGAACAGGGAGGATGAAGGAAAGAAACATATCATCATTCTGGACTAACGCTTGGTCAGTTAATGTTTAAGTCATGTTGTTCCACATAGGGTCAACCTCTTTTAAGTATTATGTATGTTTACTATTATGTTTATGTTTAGCCAAAACTGGATATGGTAGGTCTGGGTCGGTTTCCCAAGGTGGCGGTCCAGCCATACCCCTCTGTTATCTTAGAAAACACAACTCTGGAACCCCTGGTCTGATTTCCTTTTTGGCAGATCAGGGAGTCCCATTTTTTGTATCATAATTTTTTTTCGTAATACAGGAACCTACACTCACTTACAAAAAAAAAAGTGTATGTTATGAAGAATTTCGATATATAATAACTATAAAATAAAGATAATTTATAAAACATTAACTATTAAAAAAATCATAATTTAAACATCAAATTTTGAATACATGGTTTCAAATTCTTCGTTCAACCATTTAAATGCAATATCTTGTCATATGTACATTATGATTAGTATTTATATAATCACTCTATTTTATTAAATAATATATTTTTATGTTTTAAATTAACAATTTTCCATTGAATTAGAGAGATGCACTATCATATTATGTACATAAGTTAATAAAAAGTTGTTTTGTTTTTATTTTATTTTATTTTTTTATTTTATTTTATTTTATTTTGATGAGAATTTATTACTGGAACAATGGTGTATTAACATATGTATTAGGTGCGATTTGAATGAATAATTAAGTTTCGTTATTTTATTTTAAATGGAAAATTGCTAAGTGAGACATTAAATTGGTGTATAAGACCTCCTTGTTTGTGAGACATTAAATTGGTGTATAAGTCCTCATTGTTTGTGAGATAAGGACCCTTCCCTCTACCACTGACTGTGGGGCACTTAGAGCAATGAAAGCCCTAGCTAGGGCAAAGTAATGTTATAACTTTCCTTAAATCTTAGAGGGGTCGGGGGCACCCTCAAATCCGCCTATGTTCATCGTCTTTTGGATAGAACCTGTCGGGACATTGTATTTTTACAGGAAACCTTGGTGCATGAACAAAAAGCCAGATATTTCATGAATTGCTTCAGACCTTCTTGAGTTTCTTGTGCTGTAAATTTGGTTGGTACTTCGGGAGGTCTATTAGTCACCTGGGACCCAAACATTTATGAATTGGTTCCTCACCTTACCTGTGGTGGTATATTGTTGACAAGTAGATGTATTGCTAGCAAGAGGGAGCTCACTCTACTCAATATATATGGATCGTGCTCAGAACGGAAGAATTTTTGGAATTCGGTGGCAGACAATGGTCTCTTATCATATAAAAATTTGGTCATTGTTGGCGATCTGAATTTAACTATCTCGTCTGATGAGGTATGGGGAGGATCCTCACAAGCTGGACCGTTGGCCGGTTTTTTCAAAGATTTATTTCAATCCAAGAATTTAATTGATATCCTGCCAGAAAATATTTTCCCTACCTAGAGGAATGGACGAACTGGTACATACTCTATTGCAAAGAGACTGGATAGATGTTTTATATCCGAAGATTTATTAACAAGGGTGGGCCTCTACAGGTCCTTGGTGGAGTACCCGTTTATATCAGATCATGCCCCTGTTTTATTGCAGTTGGAGATTCCTCCTTTATACAAAGCCTACCCTTTTAAATTAAACTCTCAATGGCTGCTCGAAAAGGATTACAATGACTTAGTATATAAGGTTTGGAAGATTCCAAAAATTTTATTCGAAGAAGGAAGACAATGCAGAATCGTCTGGAAACTAAAGGACTTGAAGACACACACTTAGTTTTGGGTAAAGGAAATAATTATCAGGAACTTGCTACATCTGGATATGTTAGAGACTGAAATAAAATATGTTATTATGAATATGGTGGGAGGTGAATCACTTCCTGAAGCGGAAAGCCACCTTTGTTATATGGAACAAGAAAGAAATAAACTATTAAAAGCGAATGAAGAACAATGGAGACAACGTAGTAGGGCGATCTAGATCCAAAGTGGCGACCACAACACAAAGTTTTTTCACCATTATGCCAACCACAGGAGGAATCGAAAACATGTTTGGGATATCACAGATGAAACTGGGTATATGCACACAAGTAGGGAGAATTAAAAGAGGAGGCAGTAAATTAGTTCAAAAAAATTTTCAAGGCTTCGGGCCATCCTTCCACAGATGAGCAAGTCAAAGTTGTTGGTCTATTCTCTAGATTGGTTAATGTTGAAGAGGCAAGATCACTACATGGTCTAGTTAATTTGGATGAATTGAAAGAAGTATTATCTCTATTCAAAAAAGATAAAAGTCCAGGGCCCGATGGCTGGACTGTCGAGTTTTTCACTCACTTCTTTGATTTGGTAGGGGAGGACCTCCTAGATATGGTTGAGGAGTCGAGATTGAAAGGATTTATCACTGGGAGCCTAAATTCTATGCTCTTAGCCCTTATACCAAAAGCAAATAAGCCAACTACCTTTGGGGATTTCCGACCTATTTCATTATGTAACCTCTGCTACAAATTAATCTAAAAAAACATTGCTAATCGGATAAAACCTATCCTTTCCAGATCACTCTCAGGAGAGCAGTTGGGATTTTTGAAAGGTAGGCAAATACAAGATGCTATTGGAACAACACATGAGTGCCTCCATAGTGTAAAAAAAAAGAAATTAAAATCCCTTGTTCTAAAATTGGATCTGCAGAAAGCATACTATTGCATAGATTGGGATTTATTAAGGATGATTTAAATACAAGTGGGATTTGGTATCCAGATGACCAAGTGGATTATGAGTTGTGTTGTTTCATTGTCCTTTGTTGTGTTACTTAATGGAGAGGCTACATATTTTTTCAGGAGTGGTAGAGGTTTACGCCAAGGGTGTCCTTTATCCCCTTTATTATTTATTCTGGTTATGGAGGGTCTCAACCTTTTATTAAAAGAAAGCAAAGGGGAAGGCAAACTAGGAGGTATTAAGGTGTCCATAATGATAAAAATTCTCCACTTATTCTTCGTGGACGATGTATTAATCATAACCAATGCAACACTTCAAGAATGGATGGAAATTGACAAACTCATCAAATTGTTCTGTAAAGCTTCAGGTCTTCAGGTTAATGATTCTAAAACAATTGTTCTTTATGCGGGGTTATCTGAAGTGGACCTAACCCCATTCAAGTATTTTCTCCCTTATACACTTATAGATCTAGATATAGGTTTCAAATATCTAGGTTATTATCTAAAGACTGGGGTGTACAAAGCTCATGACTGGAGCTAGTTGTTGGCCAAGATGGAAAAAAAAATTGGATTGTGGTGCAATAGATGGTTATCCTTGGGTGGTCGATATATTTTAATAAAATTGGTATTGGAGAGTCAACCGGTTTATTGGATGTCTTTGGAGACCATTCCATGCTCAGTTTTAAACAAGATTCGGAAAATTATGTTTAATTTTCTATGGAGTGGTAACAATGAAACTCAACATTTTCATCTCTGCAAGTGGGAATCCCTATCTAGAACAAAGAAGTCTGGTGGATGGGGTTTCCTCAATTTATTCTATTTCAACAACGCTCTAACAGCTAATACACTCTGGCGAGTTCTAACTTGGGATGGCATTTGGCACAATGTTATTAAGGATAAATATCTACCCTTTACAACTGTCATCAATTGGTTTAGGTCGGCCACCTTCAAACAGTCAGTGGCATCAAGGATATGGAACAGTCTTATTAAATCGGTCCACTTGATCACTCATTGGCTTATCTGGATCCCCGATTCAGGCCACCTTATTTATTTCGGCAGAGACAAAATCTTGGGACTGGGAGATAGATCCTTTCTCTCGCAGGCTCTTATCACTCACTTAAGGCGAAAAAAGATCACAGTTCTTGCCCAAGCCAGAGGGTACTTGGATCATTTCTCCCTCACATGAAACTGAATCTGTAGCAACGAGTTGGGTATTACAGGTGAACTGGTAGCTGAATGGGATCAAGAGCCTCTTATTGGTGTAGGAGCCTCTATCCAGGATACAGAAGATGAACTGATGTGTATCGGAGGCGATAATTTTGGGTCTCTTGCGGTTAAAAATTCTTACATGGCTCTAATATCTACTCAGAGGTTCCCGAGTTATGGTGGATGGAGGTATAATATCTGGAAATGGGACTTGCAACTCAAGATCAAATTATTTATATGGTTGGCAACTGAAAACAAAATATTAACTTGGGATATACTACAACAAAAAGGTTGGGAGGGCCCAAGCCGTTGTCAATTGTGCAAACATAACACTGAAGATATTAACCACCTTTTCATACAGTGCATTTTCACCAAAATGGTCTGGGAAAGAATTAAAATTATTCAGCAGCTTAAAAAAAATTGGGAAGGGGATGCACTATCTGATTGTTTTACTTCTTGGACAGAGGAAAAATCTGTCTTCTCTACTCTTGCATCCCTTACTTGTTGGTATATTTGGATAGAGAGAAACAAAGCAATCTTCGAGAATGCTTCTCCATTAGTTCTCTCTATGGTTATCAAGACTCTCAGATCACTTAAAAGACACCCAACAACACAAAAACATATCCCTTTAAGAGATTGTTTGATTACTCTGCATGTTGATTATTCTATTGCTTGTTTTGATGGGGCAACACAAATAGGTGGCAAGCAGTGTGGAGCCGGGGGTGTTATCAAAACTCCAGATTTATCATTTTATAGATGGTTTTTGAACTGTGGGGAAGGATCCAATACAAAGGCAGAACTACTGGGAGTATGGGCAACTCTCACACTGGCTACACATTTGTCTCTTCAAAAAATTTAGGCTTTGGGAGACTCAAAGGTAGTTATAGAATGGCTAAACAATAGAGGAAGACTCCAGGCTAGCGCCATTGAAGGATGGAAGCTTAGAACAAAGGAATTATTAAAAAACTTTCAAGAAATTAGTTTCTAGCATATTTTCAGGGAATTTAACAAGGAGGCAGATCATCTATCTAAACAAG
>ML781135.1:0-31248 GCA_009831015.1 Picea engelmannii | reverse complement strand
TGAAATCCCAATATTTTGACCAAACATTTTGCTACCCACCCTGCTTACCAACTAACATTTTGCTACCCACCCTGCTTACCAACTAGTCAATCCCTGATACTTTGACAAAACATTAAGTAGATATAATGAATCATAAACCACCTCTTTTTTAATAATTATTGTACATTGGATTATTGAGGGATGAATCATGCCATTGGTTTAAGTTCCCTCCACCCATGGTTTATTTCATTATTGTCTCAATAATTGTACCCAAAACTGGCCCTCGTGACTTTTTGTCATAAGTATAATCATATGGGACTCTGTCATTGGCATTGAATACTGTGACCAATATATTAATACATTAAATAAGTTATATTCATGTAATCAATTCCCTTTCAATAACTTTTGCCTTGCGTAGAACGCATGCAACCAATGGCATCAAATGTCTTATGTCATGGAAGGAAAATTTCTATGTTCCATCATCACCAAACTTATCCTTTAAGATAATTGATAATGTCAAATCTATAAGCTCTTTGGAAGTCATTTTTTTTTACAGGAAAATAATTTTTTGTAATTTAGCAAATATTTTGATAATATAAATGGATTTATAAACAATTTTAATTATTAAATAAATTTTAATAATTTATAAAAAATTATATAAAATTATAAAAAATAATTGTATATTACAATTTTAACTATTAAATCAATTTTAATATTTATTTAATAATTTGTAAAAAAATACCAAAAACTAAACATCAAATTAATTTACTTTTATATAAAATATCTTAAATTTAAAAATTTGATGTTGACTTTAATAAGACCTCAACCTCTTTTATGGATCCATAACAAAAAATCAGACCACCCATTAGCAAGGTGCCTCCAACACTCTTTAATTAAATTTTTAATGTGAATAAATGTTATATACATGTCTTTACGTGGAGCATGAGGATGATACACAGAGTTATACCAACGGTTTACAAGATGGTACCATGTACAATTCCACTACAAAAAAAAATGATTATATGTGAATATTTTTTCTACATTGTCTTCACTTTTTGTCAGTGGTTGTTTTCATGGTTGGGAAACCTCACACGTTTTTGTTGGGTATCTAACCATTAGGCATAGAGGATAGATACTTTGATTACACATAATGCTATGAGGGAAGTTCATGTTATGTTGAAGGAGATGAGAGCTTCAACTCATGCAATAGTGATTGAATGTTTGTATATATTTTCTTAAGTATAGTGTCTTTTATCTCTAAAACATGGAACCTTTGTTGCCACAAGCACTTCAAGAAGAATTTCAGGGAGACGATTTATAATCTCATTATCATAAAATTAATGGCACATGAGACATTTCTAGGTTGTGTTAGAGAAAAGAGTGAAAGAGGGTGTATGGGAGGAAGGAACTTTGAGACCATAATGTTGAATGCAAGTTTTATCAAAACTCGTAAAAATGTAAATTTACTTTTTCTTAAAGAATCGGTTATAGAGTTG
Organism: Picea engelmannii; assembly: GCA_009831015.1. Classification (NCBI taxonomy): domain Eukaryota; kingdom Viridiplantae; phylum Streptophyta; class Pinopsida; order Pinales; family Pinaceae; genus Picea; species Picea engelmannii. The sequence goes on along the minus strand of ML781135.1, from coordinate 29,773 downwards.
TTAAAATTGGAAGGAATTAATTCCATTCTACACAACAAGGAGGTGGGGTTTGATCTGGCCTATATTGGTTATAAAGTTGTTAAAAATTGAAGGAGGTAAGTTCATTCTATACAACAAGAAGTTTAGATTTGCATACCCTAGATTGGTTATAAAGTCATTAAAATTTGAAGGAGGTAAGTTCATTTTACATAATAACAAGTTAGGGTGTGACTTGCCCCGATAGATTTTGGGCATTATAGATATGCAGAGATTTTCCCATTTCTCTTCAATTACTAATTGGATGGGAGGAGGGGCCCTTTGCCAGCACATCAACGAACACTTTGTGAAATAGTGTGTGATAAGCAATGAACAATAAAGAGGTGGTAATCAAAGGTAATGAGAAAGCAATGATTGGACACAATAATAAAGAGGCGATAAGCAATGATGTAGTAAGCACGCAGAGATCAATCTTCTTGACCTTTTCCAACTAGTATGAAATTTCGTCTATAGCAAGCCAAGGGAAATAAAGAGGAAATTTAATTCTTACTTTAGCTCCCTAGATCCCTAGTAATCATTGGAATCAAATTTTAAGATTTTCAACAAAAATGAAAGAACTTTACAATGAATAATTAAAACAACCAGATAAACTTATTGAAATTATTATAGTTAAAAATAACTATAATTCCATGTTAAAAAATAAAATTAAAAAAATCAATAACTATTTAGTTTTTTATAAATACTTTCTTTACATAAAAAAAAAATATATATATATAATGCATAATACAAAGCACCAATATTATAAATATTGATAAAATCCCTACAAGAGGAAGCATTCATTATTAATGTTCACTTTATTATTCACCAAACTTCATTATCATAAAGCTTCCAAAATCATTGTACTACACAATCTATAATTGCCCACGAGGATAATAACTACCTTGCTTAAAGGATCCCAATAAGGCCCACGAGGATAATGACTCCCTTGCTAGAGGATCCCAATAAGTTTAGCAATTCCCATGAGGATAACAAGTGTTGCATGGCAGCGTAGTCCTTGCCAGGTTGGGATGGGAGTAAATGCGACCTAGTACAGACACGTGGCTAGAAAGTTGAAATACATGTGGTTTGCATGCAGAACATAGTATTCCCGAATTAGTTCTTCCTGAAAAATATCAAAAATTATCAACATTTGAAAGGTTGTTGGACACAAAAATATAGCATTACCAAAGTAGTAATTTATAAACTATACATACCAAAAATGTAATTTATAAAGTAGATATCTAGTTTTATACATACGAAATATGTACTTTTATAATGGATCACGGGTTGTCCGGCTGACAGGATGAAAACTGGGCATCTGATGTTTTGTGCCCTACAAATAGCACTGATAGTTCTGCGATACAGAAATTGGGCCTCCGATGTTCTCTGCGATACAGAAATCGAGGAGTGGAGTTGCGGACTCTAGAAATTCATCAGAAATAAATAAATTATACATACGGAATATGTAGTTGTATAAAGTAGATATTTAGTTTTATAGATACGAAATTTGTACTTTTATAAAGTATGGGGATGAGATTTTATAGAGCATGCACGGAGCCCTCATTGCATAGTTGGCCAGTTTTTGGATCGCGGGTTCTCGCGCTGGCGGGGTCAAAATTGGGCCTCCGATGTTCCGCGCCCTACAAATAGCACCGATAGTTCCACAATATACAAAATGACAGGTGGAGTTGCGGAGTATAGAAATTTAAAAAATGTAATTTATAAAGTAGATATCTAGTTTTATACATACGAAATATGTACTTTTATAATGGATCGCGGGTTGTCCGGCTGGCGGGCTGAAAATTGGGCGTCTGATGTTCTCTGCCCTACAAATAGCACCGACAGGTCTGCAATACAGAAATTGGGCCTCTGATGTTCTCTGTGATACAAAAATCGAGGAGTGGAGTTGCGGACTATAGAAATTCATCAGAAATAAATAAATTATACATACGAAATATGTAGTTGTATAAAGTAGATATTTAGTTTTTTAGATACGAAAATTGTACTTTTATAAAGTATGGGGATGAGATTTTATAGAGCATGCACGGAGCCCTCATTGCATACTTGGCCAGTTTTTGGATCGCGGGTTCTCAGGCTGGCGGGGTCAAAATTGGGCCTCCAATGTTCTGCGCTATACAAATAGCACCGACAGTTCCGCGATATACAAAATGATAGGTGGAGTTGCGGAGTATAGAAATTTACCAGAAATTAATAATGTTTGTTATATAATAGAATAGTAATAACGTCTGTTACACCGAATTAGTTTGCTTAAAAACTAAGGCTTTTCTTGGAAAAAAAAGATATAGCACTGTCGAATTAGTTTTATTTGCACACGTTTTATAGAGCATGTACGGAGTGCTCATTCCATACTTAGGCAGTTTTTGGATCGCGGGTTCTCGGGCTGGCAGTTTCAAAATGGGCCTATGTTGTTCTGTGACCTACAAATAGCATCAAGAGTTCCGCGATATACAAATTGACAAGCGGGCTTGCCAACTATACAAAATTATTATAAAATAAATAATGTTTGTTACATATCTCTGGAAATTACATCAACATTTAAAACATCAACGTCGTTGAAGACCAAAAAAATAGCATAGAATAGAAGACAAGAAATGTAGCATATCCGAATTAGTTTTCTTTGGAACAAACAAGAAAGGTTCCTGGAAACCGAAAATTTAGTATACAATAAGGGCATTGACGAATCAGTGTTCTTTGGAATTTATCAAAAATTAATAATGTTTGTTACATGTTTCTGGAAATGTAAATGTGTTTGTCATATAGACTAGGATTGGGGCTACCGCGGACCATAAAAAGAAATAAGTACAAGAATTAGGAACGTCGAAAGAAGAAGTGTCCGACGGTAGAGAGGAAGACCTGAAAAGAAGAAATTGGAAGTTATGAGTCTTTGGTTATAGTTTTTTATTTAAAGAGGACATAAGTGGATTGATAAAGAAAAGAAGATGGGAGCATAGACTTAAACTGGATTGATAAACAAAACAAGATGGCAGTATAGACTTACTATGAAGCAGATGAATTTTTGTTGCTGACGTCGATGGGCAGTGGAGTCATGTTGACCGGTTGTTGCCCTTCCTGGACGAGGCCATCCATTCTCTGTTGGAACCATTCTTTGATGTAGCTTTTCATGGGGGTTGTGTTGATTTCATCCTGGATTTCTGTGTCGTAAAGTTTGTTTTCTAATTTCCTTAGATCCATTGAAATACTATGCAGACTCTGTTCAATTTCTTCATTGTGTGAGGCATAGTCCAGTACCCAGTGCTCGTACTCATCTAGACGATGTTCAAGTATGCCGTAAAACTTTTCGAAAGACAACCCCTTTAAAATATCAACTTGTTCCTGGAAGGATTCTTTGGTGACTGACAAGGATTTGAGAATTAAGTTAGGATCTTGAACCTTGTTGGTAGTTCTGGCTAAGTCTATCTGTAGCAAGCTTGTGAATAAATCTTCCTTTTCTGATATGACTTGTTTACATGATTTGAGAATGAGCTTTAGGTTGTCAACTTTCTTTTGCCAACATGATTTTACTTTTTTGGTGCGCTCTGGGGAGGGGAGTTTCTCCTGTCTTCTTTTTAGTTCCGATGTGTTGACGACATAGTTGGCAAAAGGTGCCAGTACCTGCTCACAGAAAATATGTTCATTTTTTAAATTCACCTCCAAATGTTCCAGCAAATCATTGGCCTTCTTTCCGAAGAAAACTAAATTTTGCGATGTTTCCCGGGCTTTAATAACTAGCTGCATTCTTTTGTTGATGTTATTCTCTACAAGGGCTCTAGAGCATGCAAGGAGGGTAGAGGATACTTTCATCTTCGCTGCAGTGGTAGCAGGCATGATTTTTGCCAAAGGACTAGCAAATTTTGGGGTTGCAATGAAAGCCTGCTCAAATCCGTTGAGGCGTTGTTTCAGATTGGCATGATCTATTTCCATTCCTCTAATGGAATCATGAAGAATGTCACCAGTTACCTGGTGAAATGAGCAGATTTGGGACAACGCCATTTTGCTAAAGTCAATCTCCGTGCGAGATTTTCCTTTCTTGTTTGTTACATCTCTCTTTTCAATGACCATGCTTTTAGATTGGCTGTCAAAAATAGCGCTCTGGATTACGAAGGATTCATCTATGTCAAAAAATTCAGTGTCAGATATTTCCACCACGGACGACCCAATTTTCTACGTGTGTTGTTCTTCAATTTCAAGTTGCAGTTTTCTACTTTCAATTTCGGGTTCCTCCGCCTGCCCTGCATTGTTTTTTCTCTTCTTTGTCAGTGGAATTTTGTGAGAACTATCAATATTTATGCGAGGAGGGTTCTTATCTCCTCCTCCGTTCGAAGATTTCTAGGTTGCTTTCTTACTGGGGTGGATCGTCGAAGCGATGCTCCGTGATGTCGTGCTTTTGGGAGTGATGGCGGGGGACTGGGTACTCTTCTCACCGGATAATTTTCCATGTTGTATGTACAATTCAGTCATGCTTTGCAATGTCTGTGCGTCACAATCGACAGAAGCAAAATTGTTGTCGACACTGTCCCTGTCTTGGGTCAGGTGTCTGTGGACAAAAGAGGTGTTAAAGCGAACACCCAGTAAATGTTCTCGAAAAATGCCATTAGGGTCGAACCCTTTTAGCCTTTCAGTGTACGTTAGGTTCAATTTCTTGAAATGGGTGGCAAACTCGTCAATCTTGTTGATGTTTCTGCACATGAAGCCTCCGACTTTCCAGGGCAGAGGAATGAACTATTTTTTTTTTCTTGTCACGGAAAAAATGCAACCAGTGATTGTATTGCCTTGCTATTTCTGCAACAAACATCTTGTCTGTGATGTAGCATGGAAGGAAGGAAAGATTTTCCTTAGAGCCAAAGACCATGAGGACACTGTGATTTTCCTCTTGCTCAAGTGTGCCCTTTCTATTCAAAAATTTGGTTGCCTGGCCAGACATCCACGGAGCATCCTTGCCTAACAGTAAATCTTTGAAAACTGAGACAAAGCCATTAAAAACTTCATAAAAACAATGGAAGGCCTTGTGCCTCCACAGGCCCTCGTGCCAGAATGTTACTGGGTCGAATCCACAGTTTATTTTATTTGAAAGAGAAAATTTTGGAAATGGACAACAATACACAATAGCGAAAATCAAGTACGATGACATATAAAATTTATTCGATTCTTTGAATCGTGATAACTGAGAACGGAGCTCAATGGAAATTAGGTTCCCCCAATCGAAAATGTATTGTTCCTTGACTGTGAAATACAAAATATAAATAATTATATGGGAAATGCTTGTTGTGGATGCCTGTCCCGTTATTCTTGTAAACAGCCAAGCAATTTCCCGGAATGGATTTCTAAAGGAACTTACCTGCAGCCTTATGATATCTTCAGGAACTGTTGTCGGGTCTTCGAGGAAGTCGGCTAAGATGTCCAACCCATTATGATGTTTTTTCTAGAAACTGCTTGCAGTCATGTCCTCTGAACGTCAATATTGGTTTCTACAATTTTAACATCTCACGGAAGACCTGAGGTGACAAAGAAACAAGAGAGTGGTCGCGCAGTGGAATAATTCTTTTGCCTGGAATATATTTTTCGGTGCACCAAGAGACCACCTCCTTATAGTCAAAAACCTCAGGGACACAACCTGCACGAGCGATTCCAGAGGTCCAAATCACTTCGTTCTGGGAGGAACGGGATGAATAGTAAAAGTATGCCATGGACCAGTGGAAGGTCTGGTCCTCTTGTGTGAACATATTTACTGTATCTCCACAAAAATGCTCTCGACCTGCTGCCATAAGTCTACAAGAACGTTTATTTGTTCTAGACGATGAATGAAATGAAAAGTTGGAAGGGATAATATAACCCTGGGCAAATTTTGGTCGAAAGCGTGTGAATGGGAGATGTCCTCGAGACTTTCGTTGATTAATGACAATTTGGATGGTTGTTGCATGATGCGTTGTTAACATTAAACAATACTAATTGCATACATAGAAATGCGAACATGGTGGATATTGCAATGAGCGATTAAGCATTGTATATTTCTTGAGCGAGCCAACACGACGATGCATGTTCGAGATGAACAATCAGAAGGGACAAAATAACTCTCTGCACATCTTGGTTTAATGTGTAATAATGAGATATCTCCTTGATATTTTTGCCCATTAATGATAATGTTGATGGTTCCTGCATGGTTGGTTGTTACCATGAATGGTTTCTAATTGCATAGTAAGAAAGTACGGAGGTTGTGGGCAGGGGAAAAAAAATGCTACAAAATAGGGTTGCAAGGTACAACCGTTGAAGGTGAGGGGGTGAGGGTCAAATTGTATGTCTCGGAACTTTTTTGAGTGCAATATGCGTAACAGCGAAGAGGGTATGGTAAGACAACCGGAAGGACAGGAAGTTAGTGGGGATGGAAGGAAGCGAGAGATACTTTGAAACATTTGTGGGCAGTGGTATAGTGAAGGTTGCGAGTTCGACGAGCCCGTGCTGGAATTGTAGATCACGAAAGTTTTGAGTGCAATATGTACATGATGCAACAAGAAGCAGAGTTCAAAACCACGAACCCGCTAACCGTGGCCATAAAATTGTCCAAGTATGGAGAGCAATAGTGGTCGGTCGGATTCGTCGTGTGATTATATAGATGGAGATAAAGATATCTCAACCGACCAAGGCTGGAACCCGCGTTTATAGATATGCGACTAAGTATATAACGACAAAGCGATAATACAAGGGAAGAAGAAAAGGGAAAAAGGACCAACGACTCTGCGGTGGAATTGTAAATCGCGAAAATTTTGAGTGCAATATGTATATCATGGAACAAGAAGCAGCAGAGTTCAAATGCGCGAACCCGAAACACTGACTAAGAATTGGAGATTTCGTGAACCCATTTCGTATTGTTGTGTACAGATGTCACTTGTAAGAGTCATTAATAAGAGCATAACCAATGTATATTAGCAAGCACATTTGTGAACCGTGGCACAGTGAAACTTGCGAGTTCGAGGAGCCTGCGGTAGAATTGTAGATTGCCAACCCATCAACCGCGGCCATAAAATTGGCTAAGTATGGAAAGCAATAGCGGTCGGTCGGATTCCTGGTGTGATTATATAGATGGAGATAAAGAAGTCAGTCCGTCAATGCTGGAACCCACAATTATAGAAAGGCGACCAAGTATATAACCAAAGAGCCATAATACATGGGAAGAAGAAAAGGGAAAAAGGACAAAGGATTCGACGGTGGAATTGTAGATCACGGAAATTTTGAGTAGAAGATGTGAACCCGGTAGTCAATTTGTATATTGCGGAGGGCCGGATGCCAACTGAGGCAACGACGGATACTTTGAAACATTTGTGAATCGTGGTACAACAAAGCTTGATGCCAACCCAAAACAGTATCCAAGAGTTGCACATTTAGTGAACCCGCCAACAGGAGGATCCAAAACAGGCTGAGAACATGTCTGCAGAAGACGCAAGTCCCCGACGTTCAACTTGTATCGTTCCGAACATTTGAATGCATAATTTGTAACACAGAAGAAAAGACGATGTCTGAACCCAGCAATCAATTTGTATATTGCGCAGGGTGCGATGCCACCTGTTTCGTACCTCTATGTCCAGTTCTCACTAGTAAGAGCTAATTTAGTATCGAAAATAATTTTTTAGATTTTGTTAGATACTTCATAGGGATTAGCATCAATAAACAATGGCAATCTCAACCCCGCCAGCCCTGCATTCCGTATGTGAATTTGTATATCGCAGAACTGGAAGCATTGTTTGGAGGACACAAAACAATAGAAGTGCAATGTTGAGTCAGCCAGTCCACAGGTCCGCTTGTCAATTTGTATATCGTGGAATTATGGGTGCTATTTGCAACACATGCAACAATGAAGGCCCAATTTTGACCCCGCTCGCCCGAGAACCCGTGATAAAAAATGTCGCCAGGTATGGGATGCAAAATTCGTACATGATCTATAAGATATCAACCCGGCAACAGGAGGATCCAAAATGGGCTGAGAAGGTGTCTGCAAAGGAGGCGAGGCTCAAACCTTCTAATTGTATCACTCCTAACAGTTGAATGCATAATTTGTAACATGGAAGAGCGGACGATGTCGGAATCTGGTAGTCAATTTGTATATTGTGGAGAGTGCAATTCCAACTGTTTCGTACCTCTGTGTCCAGTTGTCACTACTAAGAGCTAATTTAGTATTTAAAATATTTTTTTAGATACTGTTAGATACTTCATAGGGACTAACATCCGTAAACAATGGCAATTTCCAACCCGCCAGTCCTGCATTCCGTGTGCCAATTTCTATATCGCGGAACTAGGAGCGTTGTTTAGAGGACAGGGAATAATAAAAGTGCAATGTCGATTCAGCCAATCCACAGGTTTGCTTGTCAATTTGTATATCGTGAAACTCTGGGTGCTATTTGTAGGCCATAGAACAATGGAGACCCAATTTTGAGCCCGCCCGCCCTAGAACCCGCGATCCAAAATGTCGCTAGGTATGGAATGCGGAATTTGTACATGCCCTATAAAATATCATGTCCATATTTTATAGTCCCATAATACATGGGAAGAAAATAAGGGAAAAAGGATGGAGGAGTTCGCAGTGGAATTGTAGATAATACACGGGAAGAAGAGAAGGGAAAAAGAACTAAGTATCTCGTAGAAGAACATCTAGTGTTTGATTATTACAAATGCTTGTGAATCCCTGCTGAGTTGTCACCAGTTAAGCCATAAATTGCAGATCACTGAAGTATCTTTCGTATCACTGTGTCCACTTGTCACTAGTAAGAGCATTGTTGATGTATATCAGGAAGGACGTGAAGTTGTTGGGGATGGAAAGTAGGAATAGATAATTTGAACGAACTTAATGTATACAAGGAACCCGTGGTGGAATTGTAGATCACATATGTTTTTAGTGCAAGATGTATATAGCAGAATGATAAGCAGTTGGGTTCGCAAGCCTCGGCCCCGCAGCGGAGAACATAAAATTGGATAAGTATGGAAAGGAACACCGGTCGGTCGGATCCGTCGTGCGAGGATATAGATGGAGATGTTAAAGCATGAATTGCAGATCACGGAAGTATCTTTTGTACCACTGTGTCCACTTGTCACTAGTAAGAGCATTGTTGATGTATATCAGGAAGGACATGAAGTTGCTAAGGATGGAAAGCAGCAACAGATACTTTGAACGAAGTTAATGTATACGAGGAACCCGTGGTGTAATTGTAGATGATGGATCTTTTGAGTGCAAGATGTATATAGTGGAACGATAAGCAGCTAGGTTCGCAAGCGCTGGCCCCCCAGCGACGGGCATAAAATTGGGTAAGTATGGAAAGGAACAGTGGTCGGTCGGATCTGTCGTGCGAGGATATAGATGGAGATGAAGACATGTCAGCCCGCCAACTCTGGAACCAGATACCATAGAAAGTGCAGTAAGTGTATATCTAGAAAGCGATAACGAGCTGGAAGAAGAAAAGGTCAGTTTGTATGCGTCGATCCGGCAACTGCGGCCATAAAATTGCCTAGGCATGGAAAGGTACAACGATCGATCGAATTCGTCATGTGAAAATACAAATGGAGATGAAGATATGTCAGCTCGCAAACCCTGCAACCGCCCATTATAGAAATACGACTAAGTATAAACCTAGAAATCCATAATGGACGGGAAAAGCAAAAGGAGAAAAGAGATAAGTATCTGAGAGTCGTAAAAACCTTCTTTTTTTTTCCGTTTATTAATGGCAATGTTTTCAAACCTCTGTTGAGTTCTGACTAGTAAAAGCATTAAGTGAAGATCACTGAAGTTCTTTGGCTGCAACATGTATATAACGAAACAAAGGACATAGGTGGTGGGTGCCGTGAACCCGGGGCTTGCTACCTAGATAACTGGCTAAGTATTGGCCAAGACAAAGTTTTGATATCTATTTCAATATTTTTCATACTAGTATCTATCAATGGAGAAAGTTATCATGTTTATCTGAATAGTATTCATACTAATATATATTACTGGATCGTTTCTGTTTCAAATGCAAATGATCTCCCAATTTGCAAGATGCTCTTCGGCTTGCAAATTTCGTTGAAACCACGAAAATTTTGACTGTAAGATGAACATAACGCAATAAGAAACATGAACTTGCATTGTGGTCTCAATGAGATCAACTCCTTATCATCTATTCATCGTGTATTTGTTGCAATGACATCATCAAACACCGACTCTCCATAAACATAAATATCTAAATTAATTAAATGCAATCAAAATTTGGTGTGACTTTAAGTAATTAAAGCATAAATTGCAGACCACAGAAGTTCTTAGGCTGCAAGATGTATATGACAAAACAATGGACATAGTTGTTTAATATCGCAAACCCAAACATAATTGCCTAAGCTTTGCCAAAGAGGAAGTTTTTTGTATTTATTCCAATAGTATTGTTATTAGTATATATGCACGGATATTATCAAATAGAAGAAGTTGCAATATATCCAACATACTTCACAGGAACATTGCATCAATAGTTCAGCCGCCTTGTTGTAACTCATTAATTATTCTTAAATGTAAAATGTAAAGAAAGAACAGAGCAGGTTTTATTTAGATTAAAGTAGTGGGCAACAGAAACAAAAGCTTGTCCTTCATGTTTAACGACACACAGGAAGAAGGTACAAAATACAATTAAAACAAATACCAGAATTTGGAAAATACTATTAAAATATAAACCGAAATTATTCTATATTCAAATAAGACAGGTTACAAAATACTACTGAGTCTATTTGCGACAACAATTGCGATTTCGCCTACCGTTGACCAATAAAAAATATGTACATTGTTGAAGCTTCTTCACAGTTTTCTTGACGTTCAAACTCTTTCTTCGTAAAAAATGAGTTGAATATCAATTTTGGGTTTTGTACTTAATCGGTGCTGCCAAATACATCTATCCCAGTTTTTTGAATACCTTGTCTCTTCCAAATATGGCCTGCTTGCAATGGCTTCTTATTCAACATTCCATTCTTTGTCAAGTATTAATTCCCCTCTGTCGTCGAAAAGTTGGGGTTTAAGGTGCTTTCCTTGCAATGTTCCTGACCCTTGACAGCCGAGACAACTTAGAAATACAATTTGTGCCGATTTCAAAGTGGACATAGTTGTTTTATGTCACAATAGCTGAGGCAGGGGAAAAAAATTCAAGTAGGTAGTGACTGGTATTCTCGCTATATTCGATCGTCTGTTTGGTTGAGAAGACTGCCTGGGGATTTGTATGTGGAACTTCTTTGCTTTATTACATTAAATTGAAATAAACATACAACCCAGATGAAAAATGAAAATTTGTTGAGGTACATAACTTCTTTGGGCAAGAGAGGTGTGGCAAGTGTATCAAATGTTACAGAATGCACCAACACAGGTCTGGAAAGTGTATCAAATGTTGCAGATGGCATCATAATATATATTTCCTCATAGCGGTGGAGGTATGGCAACCGACAGAAAGGTCTGGAATGTTCAGAGGTCACGCCAAATATGTGGAGTCTGCAACTACATCCAGAGGAAACCAAACAAACTTTGACAAAGAACATAGCTTTCTGTCAAGTCGGCTACCAGACCCACATGCAGGTCATCAAACTACGAAATAGAAACTTTTGTAGTGATAATATGTCATTTTATCCACCCATACAGTTTATGTTACCCGCCTCTGAGGTAGACAAATACTAGTGCAATCTCTACAATTTGATACACTTGCCAAATTTGTGTTGTTGGAAGAAGCTATATACTTAAACGAAGAACTATATTGCACGTGACCTCAAAATCCATTACAATTCCCAGCAAGAAAACAAAGAAGTTCAACCAACAAATCTCTAGGCAACCTTTTCAACCAACCAAAGCATCGAAGACAGGGAGAACACCAACCAGAACATACTTGTTCTTTTTTCTTCGTCCTCTCCGAGTTTCTCTTGTATAGCAGAGTTTTTTTTTACTCAAAGCTCATGTCACATAAAACTAGTCTCTTTTCTTTCATGTGCCCCTCAATCGCATCTCTAAGTTGTCTTATATGTCCATGACCAGGAACATTAGAATGAAGGCACCCTAAAGTGCAACTCTTTGATGATAGAGAGAAATGGAAATAAGTATTTAAAACAAACGTTGGATGGTCTTCTGTAGATTTTGTGTTGATTCGCTTTAATGACAGATGTTCTCGATATTTTCACTTATTAATGCCAATCTTTTTTAATATGTACGTTGAATAGTGACTAGCAGCACGTATTAAAATTCCCATATCCGAGCAGATTCTCAAATCTGACATCTAAGATATGCACAATATTAAAGAGGGACATGACGTCAAGGCCTCTGTGGGTGACACGTTCGTCAACTATGATAAATATTTTAAGAAAACTATAACTGCACAAGCAAAAAAATAAAATAAAAAGTATTTTCGCAAATTCAAAATGCAGGTAAAAAGAAATTACCATATCCGATAGTATTCGCCTGTCTATTCATTTTAATGGGAGATGTCCTCGAGCTTTCCAGTTATTAAAGCCCGTCATTTCGAAATGCACAATATTAAAGAGGGACACGACGTCAAGGCCTCTATCGGCGACACGTTCGTGAACTATACTGAAGCTTTTAAGAAAACTAAAACTGCACAAGCAAAAAAAACAAAAAAAAAATATTTTCGCAAATTCAAAATGCAAGCAAAAAGAAATTACCAGATCCCATAATATTCACATGTCTATTCATTTTAATGGGAGATGTCCTTGAGCTTTCCAGTTATTAAAGCCCATCTTTTTGAACCTGTCTGGTTGGTTTTGACTTTTGAAAGCATATTTAATGTGTATTGGGAAGCATTGAAGGTAGCGGGGATGGAGCCCTATGTAACATACATTACTACTATTTTTTTGTTTTTGTTGACGAGCGTATTTAAAACGTACGTAAAGAAAAGTAATTTGAGAATGTTAGTTTTTTTGCACCAGCCCTTCAAGTTCAAATACTCCGCAAGTCTGATTGTCAATTTGTATATCGCAGAACTCTTCGTGCTATTTGTAGGACACGAAACAACAAAGATCGAACTTAGAACCCGCCACCCCGAGAACCCGCGATCCAAAAAATGCTTACTATTTTTTTTGTGTGTTTTTTGTCCACCAGGGTATGTAAAACGTACATAAAGTAAACTATTTCGAGAATGCTAAATTCTTTGGACATGACGCCCTTCAAATTAAAATAGTCCGCAAGTCTGATTTTCAATTTGTATATCATAGAACTCTCCGATTGTCAATTTTCAACCACCTACCCCGAGAACCCGTGATGCAAAAACTGGCTAAGTATGGGATGAGGGCTCCGTCCATGCTTTATATATCTACTTTATAAAATTACATATTTCCTATGTTTAATTTATGTTGTCCAGGAAACCTATAATTTGATAAATTTCAATGTCTTATGTCCAGGAGCCCTTCTTATAAAGAAAACTAATTCGGAAATGCTAATGTATACACCATAGTTCGATACAACCTATCTGCGAAGTGGCGCCCATAAAAATAGCTAAGTATGGAACCGAACTGCGGTTGGTCAGAATGATGGCAGAACTCTCTGTGCTATTTGCAGGGCACGGAACAACAGAAGCCCAATTTTCATCCCGCTACCCTGAGAATCCGCAATCATTAACTTATGTTGTCCAGGAAACCTATAATTTCATAAATTGCATTCTCTTCTGTCCAGGAGGCCTTATTTTAAAGAAAAATAATTCAGGAAAGCTAATGTATACACCGAACACGACCTGTCATAGTTCGATAGAACCTATTGGCGAAGCCGTGTCCATAAAACTAGCTAAGTATGCAACCGATGGTGGTCGGTCGGAATAACCACAGAAACACGAGAAACTAGAGTCAAACGCAGTTTACAACAGGAAAGTAAAACAGAGAGAACATGTATATCTCCCACACAGCAAAAGGCATGCTCATAACTATGAAACCATAGTAACACAGAATCCATGGAAAAAGCATCGACAACTATGAAATATATTTTGAGGCCGACAAATTCTGCTTCAACATGTAACAGATGCAATTTACATTGCCTGCAATTCTTTAGTCTGTTATTTTATCTTAATAGTATTCTACGCAAACTGCAGTGCAAAAATTCAAATTAAAATAGTCCGCAAGTCCGATTGTCAATTTGTATATCGCGGAACTCTCCGATTGTCAATTTTCAGTCGCCTACCCCGAGAACCCGCAATGCAAAAACTGGCTAAGTATGGGATGAGGGCTCTGTGCATGCTTTATATATCTACTTTATAAAATTACATATTTCCTATGTTTTATTTATGTTGTCTAGGAAACCTATAATTTGATAAATTTCAATGTCTTTTGTCCATGAGCCCTTCTTATAAAGAAAACTAATTCGGAAATACTAATGTATACACCATAGTTCGATACAACCTATCCATGAAGCCGCGTCCATAAAACTGGCTAAGTATGGAACTGAACTGTGATCGGTCGAAATGATCGCAGAACTCTTCGTGCTATTTGCAGGGCACGGAACAACAGAAGCCCAATTTTCAGCCCGCCACCCCCAGAACCCACGATCATTAACTTATGTTGTCCAGGAAACTTATAATTTCATAAATTACATTATCTTCTGTCTAGGAGGCCTTCTTTTAAAGAAAACTAATTCGGGAAAGCTAATGTATACACTGAACACGACCTGTCATAGTTCAATAGAACCTATTGGCGAAGCCGCGTCCATAAAACTAGCTAAGTATGCAACCGAACGACGGTCGGTCGGAATGACCATAGAAACGCTAGAAACTAGAGTCAAACGTAGTTTACAACAGGAAAGTAAAAGGGAGAGAACAACTATATCTCTCACACAGCAAAAGGCATTCTCATAACTATGAAACCATAGTAACACAGAATCCATGGAAAAAGCATCGGCAACTATGAAATATATTTTGAGACCGACAAACTCTGCTTCAATGCGTAACATATGCAATTTACATTTCCTGCAATTCTTTAGTCTGTTATTTTATCTTAATAGTATTCTACGCAAACTGCAGTGCAAAAAAATGTAACTAGAGATCCAACCGCAAATGCAGCTTCCCAACATTGCAAACCTTGGGCAAACAAGAACAAGCACCAAATAAAAACCCAACTAACAAGCACCAAAAGGCCCAACTACAGGCGCAAGACCGGAACCCTACAAAGTTGAATCAAGCAACAATAAACAACATACAACGAAGAAAGAAGCAAGCAGCAAAGTCGAATCAAGCAACAATAAACAACATACAACGAAGAAAGAAGCAAGCAACAACCACTCACCCAGGAACGATGGTATTCCAATTGCGATTGAAGAAACCCAAACGTGCAAACTGCAACAACACGAACACACAAGCAAGAACAATGACAACATGCAAATAAGAAATCAGTGCCATGCAAAAAAACAAGCATGGACCAGTGAACCAACAATGTCGCTGGAGCATATAAATTTTAAAAACGGAAGAAAACGTCTTGTAACAAGCCTGTTAAGTAACCATTCAACACTACCAAGCCTGTTAGGTAAACATTTAAGTCTGTCAGAAATGCACTGTAAACATTTAAGAAAAAAATTCAATGCGGCAGGTCTCTCACGTATCCCAAATAAATAATTATATTTTTTGAAACAATAGTTCAAACATCAGAGAATGTATTGGAAAGCCAAACTTTCGGTATGCCACCATATCAAACATTGCCATAAATTTACCTAGCATAAAATGCTAAACCAAACATTCGAATTAATGTTAGCATTAATCCACCTTCGACGAATGCATAACAAAATATATGATTCAAAAAGACCATATACGATCAAATACTTTGGATATGCCAACATATATAACATTGGGAATAGCGAAGCCGACAATAAGACCTCCAATCCCTTGTCCAATCATATCATGACAAATATGGTACTTTTTTTTTTATAGAAAAATCGATGTTTTCAGTTTCTTGGTCCCAACAATACATAATATGGAAATATTTCTGGTCAAAGGACACACTAATATGAAGTCAACGATTTATCAATTGCTATAGTCCCTCTACACCTATGCCAGGGACTAATAACTACCTTGCTAGAGGATCCCAATAAGTTTAACAATTTTTTCCTTACGGGGATATAAATACCCCATAAATGATGACTTCAAATGCTATAACTATTATCATGATAACATTAAATACATATAAAGGAATTTGGAAATAACATTATGTTATATGTTAACAATTATCAATTCAGATGATAAAATGGAAAATATAATTTATAATTAAACAACATTTTATATTGTATGTTTATAATTATTAATGTGATGATTAAATGGAAAATGTAATTTTATTAGTTGACTCACACTTGTAACTAATAATAAAAGCACTAACATATAATTCATAGCGTTTATCTATATATATATAAAAGAAGGGTTGGAAGTTAGTGTTTAAATATTCAATGTTTTTGAATATTTTTTTTTAATATGATTGGTTTTGTTAAAATTAATTAGAAATTTTAAAAAAATGTTGGAATGTATATATCACTTGGTGAGATTACACATTCAAGATGCATCAAGGATTTTTTAGGGTTCTAGATTTATTTATACATTCAAAATTACAATTTGAGTAATGGAAAATTGCAATTGCATCAATAATTGCATTAAGTGATTTAGATAGTAAATATCCACAAAAATCTAAAAATCAAATATTTAGACTAGTCCTTATTTTAATAGAAATTTATGAATAATTATTTGACTTAATATGAACAATTAAAAATTATATTTAAGTGTTACATTGTATTTTGAGAAATGTAATATGTATATAAATAAAGGAGTGAGTTGTATTGGTGAAAGCAAAGTACAACATGAATGAGTCTATAAAATTTGAGTGGAACTAATGGTTAAGAATATGTGTTTCTTCCTTGGATATCATAGATTCAAATACAAAGGGGGTAGAGTATGTATACCTTTAGAGACTTTTTTTAGTAGTCAAATCGGGAAGGGTCCTTGTCTCTTTTTTCCAATAGAAAATTTGCTCAAATTATATTAGAGTATAATTTTTTTACATCTTCTTGTCCATAACAAGGAATCCAGTTAGAATACTAAACTAGAAATACCAAGTAGTCAAAAACAATAACTGTCCGAAAATAAATTTTCTTACTAGTCTCAGTGGACCGATATTTCAAAAAGAAATGCTACAAAAACCATAATACTAGATCAAAAGGTAAAACATTTGTACTTTTTTACCCAGATCTATATGATAAAAGTCCAAAAATAGTATAATCAGGCTCATAATACTGATATAAGGAAAATGTCATAATAGGATGAGATGTCTTTTGGGACCTGCAGTCTCGTTTTCCCACTTGTAATATGTAATTCTGCCTTCAGGTTCATGTATAGCTTGTTTAGATAGATGATCTGCCTCCTTGTTAAATTCCCTGAAAATATGCTAGAAACTAATTTCTTGAAAGTTTTTTAATAATTCCTTTGTTCTAAGCTTCCATCCTTCAATGGCGCTAGCCTGGAGTCTTCCTCTATTGTTTAGCCATTCTATAACTACCTTTGAGTCTCCCAAAGCCTAAATTTTTTGAAGAGACAAATGTGTAGCCAGTGTGAGAGTTGCCCATACTCCCAGTAGTTCTGCCTTTGTATTGGATCCTTCCCCACAGTTCAAAAACCATCTATAAAATGATAAATCTGGAGTTTTGATAACACCCCCGGCTCCACACTGCTTGCCACCTATTTGTGTTGCCCCATCAAAACAAGCAATAGAATAATCAACATGCAGAGTAATCAAACAATCTCTTAAAGGGATATGTTTTTGTGTTGTTGGGTGTCTTTTAAGTGATCTGAGAGTCTTGATAACCATAGAGAGAACTAATGGAGAAGCATTCTCGAAGATTGCTTTGTTTCTCTCTATCCAAATATACCAACAAGTAAGGGATGCAAGAGTAGAGAAGACAGATTTTTCCTCTGTCCAAGAAGTAAAACAATCAGATAGTGCATCCCCTTCCCAATTTTTTTTAAGCTGCTGAATAATTTTAATTCTTTCCCAGACCATTTTGGTGAAAATGCACTGTATGAAAAGGTGGTTAATATCTTCAGTGTTATGTTTGCACAATTGACAACGGCTTGGGCCCTCCCAACCTTTTTGTTGTAGTATATCCCAAGTTAATATTTTGTTTTCAGTTGCCAACCATATAAATAATTTGATCTTGAGTTGCAAGTCCCATTTCCAGATATTATACCTCCATCCACCATAACTCGGGAACCTCTGAGTAGATATTAGAGCCATGTAAGAATTTTTAACCGCAAGAGACCCAAAATTATCGCCTCCGATACACATCAGTTCATCTTCTGTATCCTGGATAGAGGCTCCTACACCAATAAGAGGCTCTTGATCCCATTCAGCTACCAGTTCACCTGTAATACCCAACTCGTTGCTACAGATTCAGTTTCATGTGAGGGAGAAATGATCCAAGTACCCTCTGGCTTGGGCAAGAACTGTGATCTTTTTTCGCCTTAAGTGAGTGATAAGAGCCTGCGAGAGAAAGGATCTATCTCCCAGTCCCAAGATTTTGTCTCTGCCGAAATAAATAAGGTGGCCTGAATCGGGGATCCAGATAAGCCAATGAGTGATCAAGTGGACCGATTTAATAAGACTGTTCCATATCCTTGATGCCACTGACTGTTTGAAGGTGGCCGACCTAAACCAATTGATGACAGTTGTAAAGGGTAGATATTTATCCTTAATAACATTGTGCCAAATGCCATCCCAAGTTAGAACTCGCCAGAGTGTATTAGCTGTTAGAGCGTTGTTGAAATAGAATAAATTGAGGAAACCCCATCCACCAGACTTCTTTGTTCTAGATAGGGATTCCCACTTGCAGAGATGAAAATGTTGAGTTTCATTGTTACCACTCCATAGAAAATTAAACATAATTTTCCGAATCTTGTTTAAAACTGAGCATGGAATGGTCTCCAAAGACATCCAATAAACCGGTTGACTCTCCAATACCAATTTTATTAAAATATATCGACCACCCAAGGATAACCATCTATTGCACCACAATCCAATTTTTTTTTCCATCTTGGCCAACAACTAGCTCCAGTCATGAGCTTTGTACACCCCAGTCTTTAGATAATAACCTAGATATTTGAAACCTATATCTAGATCTATAAGTGTATAAGGGAGAAAATACTTGAATGGGGTTAGGTCCACTTCAGATAACCCCGCATAAAGAACAATTGTTTTAGAATCATTAACCTGAAGACCTGAAGCTTTACAGAACAATTTGATGAGTTTGTCAATTTCCATCCATTCTTGAAGTGTTGCATTGGTTATGATTAATACATCGTCCACGAAGAATAAGTGGAGAATTTTTATCATTATGGACACCTTAATACCTCCTAGTTTGCCTTCCCCTTTGCTTTCTTTTAATAAAAGGTTGAGACCCTCCATAACCAGAATAAATAATAAAGGGGATAAAGGACACCCTTGGCGTAAACCTCTACCACTCCTGAAAAAATATGTAGCCTCTCCATTAAGTAACACAACAAAGGACAATGAAACAACACAACTCATAATCCACTTGGTCATCTGGATACCAAATCCCACTTGTATTTAAATCATCCTTAATAAATCCCAATCTATGCAATAGTATGCTTTCTGCAGATCCAATTTTAGAACAAGGGATTTTAATTTCTTTTTTTTTACACTATGGAGGCACTCATGTGTTGTTCCAATAGCATCTTGTATTTGCCTACCTTTCAAAAATCCCAACTGCTCTCCTGAGAGTGATCTGGAAAGGATAGGTTTTATCCGATTAGCAATGTTTTTTTAGATTAATTTGTAGCAGAGGTTACATAATGAAATAGGTCGGAAATCCCCAAAGGTAGTTGGCTTATTTGCTTTTGGTATAAGGGCTAAGAGCATAGAATTTAGGCTCCCAGTGATAAATCCTTTCAATCTCGACTCCTCAACCATATCTAGGAGGTCCTCCCCTACCAAATCAAAGAAGTGAGTGAAAAACTCGACAGTCCAGCCATCGGGCCCTGGACTTTTATCTTTTTTGAATAGAGATAATACTTCTTTCAATTCATCCAAATTAACTAGACCATGTAGTGATCTTGCCTCTTCAACATTAACCAATCTAGAGAATAGACCAACAACTTTGACTTGCTCATCTGTGGAAGGATGGCCCGAAGCCTTGAAAATTTTTTTGAACTAATTTACTGCCTCCTCTTTTAATTCTCCCTACTTGTGTGCATATACCCAGTTTCATCTGTGATATCCCAAACATGTTTTCGATTCCTCCTGTGGTTGGCATAATGGTGAAAAAACTTTGTGTTGTGGTCGCCACTTTGGATCTAGATCGCCCTACTACGTTGTCTCCATTGTTCTTCATTCGCTTTTAATAGTTTATTTCTTTCTTGTTCCATATAACAAAGGTGGCTTTCCGCTTCAGGAAGTGATTCACCTCCCACCATATTCATAATAACATATTTTATTTCAGTCTCTAACATATCCAGATGTAGCAAGTTCCTGATAATTATTTCCTTTACCCAAAACTAAGTGTGTGTCTTCAAGTCCTTTAGTTTCCAGACGATTCTGCATTGTCTTCCTTCTTCGAATAAAATTTTTGGAATCTTCCAAACCTTATATACTAAGTCATTGTAATCCTTTTCGAGCAGCCATTGAGAGTTTAATTTAAAAGGGTAGGCTTTGTATAAAGGAGGAATCTCCAACTGCAATAAAACAGGGGCATGATCTGATATAAACGGGTACTCCACCAAGGACCTGTAGAGGCCCACCCTTGTTAATAAATCTTCGGATATAAAACATCTATCCAGTCTCTTTGCAATAGAGTATGTACCAGTTCGTCCATTCCTCTAGGTAGGGAAAATATTTTCTGGCAGGATATCAATTAAATTCTTGGATTGAAATAAATCTTTGAAAAAACCGGCCAACGGTCCAGCTTGTGAGGATCCTCCCCATACCTCATCAGACGAGATAGTTAAATTCAGATCGCCAACAATGACCAAATTTTTATATGATAAGAGACCATTGTCTGCCACCGAATTCCAAAAATTCTTCCGTTCTGAGCACGATCCATATATATTGAGTAGAGTGAGCTCCCTCTTGCTAGCAATACATCTACTTGTCAACAATATACCACCACAGGTAAGGTGAGGAACCAATTCATAAATGTTTGGGTCCCAGGTGACTAATAGACCTCCCGAAGTACCAACCAAATTTACAGCACAAGAAACTCAAGAAGGTCTGAAGCAATTCATGAAATATCTGGCTTTTTGTTCATGCACCAAGGTTTCCTGTAAAAATACAATGTCCCGACAGGTTCTATCCAAAAGACGATGAACATAGGCGGATTTGAGGGTGCCCCCGACCCCTCTAAGATTTAAGGAAAGTTATAACATTACTTTGCCCTAGCTAGGGCTTTCATTGCTCTAAGTGCCCCACAGTCAGTGGTAGAGGGAAGGGTCCTTATCTCACAAACAATGAGGACTTATACACCAATTTAATGTCTCACAAACAAGGAGGTCTTATACACCAATTTAATGTCTCACTTAGCAATTTTCCATTTAAAATAAAATAACGAAACTTAATTATTCATTCAAATCGCACCTAATACATATGTTAATACACCATTGTTCCAGTAATAAATTCTCATCAAAATAAAATAAAATAAAATAAAAAAATAAAATAAAATAAAAACAAAACAACTTTTTATTAACTTATGTACATAATATGATAGTGCATCTCTCTAATTCAATGGAAAATTGTTAATTTAAAACATAAAAATATATTATTTAATAAAATAGAGTGATTATATAAATACTAATCATAATGTACATATGACAAGATATTGCATTTAAATGGTTGAACGAAGAATTTGAAACCATGTATTCAAAATTTGATGTTTAAATTATGATTTTTTTAATAGTTAATGTTTTATAAATTATCTTTATTTTATAGTTATTATATATCGAAATTCTTCATAACATACACTTTTTTTTTTGTAAGTGAGTGTAGGTTCCTGTATTACGAAAAAAAATTATGATACAAAAAATGGGACTCCCTGATCTGCCAAAAAGGAAATCAGACCAGGGGTTCCAGAGTTGTGTTTTCTAAGATAACAGAGGGGTATGGCTGGACCGCCACCTTGGGAAACCGACCCAGACCTACCATATCCAGTTTTGGCTAAACATAAACATAATAGTAAACATACATAATACTTAAAAGAGGTTGACCCTATGTGGAACAACATGACTTAAACATTAACTGACCAAGCGTTAGTCCAGAATGATGATATGTTTCTTTCCTTCATCCTCCCTGTTCCTGTTCTCTTCCTTCTAGACCATCATCCGGGTCTTTCTGATATGAGTTGGTGCACCATTCCGGTTCGCTGGTGTGATTTCCATGTGATGGACGTAGCACAAATATAGGTGACATTGTCCTACCATCCGCTCCAGTTTCTCCGTCTGGTCCTGCTGGACCTCAACTAGCCGATTTGTATCGGCTTACAGGTTGCTGAGGTGACCTGAGATCTCTTTTAGCATTTTTTTGTGATCCCTGTCATCCTTCATGCCTGCCTCTTTTCGTTCAGAGCTCACCTTGCCTATTAGCATCTTTTTTCATCACACCATCTCCATTGTTTTGTGGTAGAGGGTTTCTCTAGGCTGCGTGGCCCCTGGGTCCGTTATCCAGTATGTTTCCTAAATCAATTCCTCCCAAGCTTTGCCCTTGTGCTTGGTCTTGATATCTTTCTCCCACCTAGTTATGGTCGCTTTTCCTTTGGGTTCAACCAACGTATGAAAGGTGCCCTTGGCGTCTTTGGCCGCTTGCTCCATCCTTGTGATCCTCCGAGGGCTTGTTAGAGGTTCTTTCTCCAGTGATTTCTCCTACAGTGCGTTCTCTTCATACGTACCATCTCAATTGGTTTGTGGTAGTTTGTTTTCTGGCTTCTCCTCTTGTTCCTATCTACGCAACCCTTGTTTTGTGGCAATTGTTGCAGCTACGCTCTTCCTGGATGTAAATTATTCCTGGTTCTTCTTCTCTTATGGGCTTTCCCCATCTGTAGTTTCATCTTGGCAATCATGGTCTGTCCGTAGAGGTGACCCTTCCGGTCCTTTTTCCCCATTTCAGTATGTGTGATCATGATGGCCCTATCGTAAGCTCTGCGCTGACCCTTTCCCCTACTCGTTGTATGACTAACTGTGCTACTACCCGTACCTATTCTTGGGTGGGGTGTATCCATACTGGTCCATGGAGACACCTTTTTCCCTTCGTCATTTGCGGCCTGCTGATTGCCGTCTATGCTTTCCCATGAACTACCCCTGTACTTCTTCCTCTTGACAAGACCTTTGGGTCGTACCCCTGTCTGTTGTGTGGTCTTAGTTTGCATATTAACTAGTGGTCGAGTTTTGGGCAATCAGATTCTTCCTGGATCCTTCGGGCTCGCCAGTTGGCCTGACGCCTCCACCCTCGATGTGGTCTTCCGTACTTAAACTATCATCTTGATCTTTTGTCGCTATTCAGATGCAGTCTGTTCTGAACTAACCATTTGGGATGTTACTCCAGGTCATGTCTAGCTCTGGTCCTTCCTTGCTAACCCCCTCATTAGCGATTCTATCCGCCAGGCTATTCGCTAACCTGCGTACCCAACGCAACTCCACAGTGGTCATCATTTGCAAATGCTCCTGGATTTTTTGCAGTGAGTGTGCCAAGCAACAATGCCTCTGAATTTTGCCCATTATGATGCCATTTTGGAGTCTCTTCATTGTGTTGATAACAAGCGTGGAGTCACCTTCCACAATGATGTTTGTCGTTCTTTCACGGTTTAGGATCCCGAGACCGATCTCCAGGGCTATGAATTCCGCGACATTGTTGGTTGAGTTTCCCATACTTCTGGCGTACAGCCGGATTATGTGACCGTCACTATCCCTGATTACCCCTCCCATTCCTAGCATACCCGAGTTTCCTTTTGTCGCGCCGTCGAAATTCAACTTGAGATGTCCTGCTGGAGGGGGGTTCCAGTTGCGCGCTCTTATTTGGAGTTGCGGTAGTCACCTTGTGTGCGGTTGCGCCTGTCTTTTAGGTGAAAGGCTTCTAGGACTCTGAAGTCTTGGCCTACTGTTTTCACTATGCCTGTCTGGCAGTTGCGGCTCTGCACCATTTCTCTTGTCAGTGAGATTATTGTTTCCTTGAGCAACCTTGCCGACCAGCTTTCATTTATGAAGATGTGTCAGTTCCTTTCTTTCCATATAGCCCATATGATCATCCCCGGAATGAGATTCCAACAGAGGTTCACCTCTTCATTTTCGTTGTAATTCTTATTCCAAGTATTGATGGTTGCACAGATGTTGCCTCGGATCCTGTTGGACTATCGAAAGATACCCGCCACCTAGTCCTAGAGCTCTGCTATGTAGTTGCATTCAACAAGTAGATGATTCGTTGTTTCTTCCTTAGCTTGGCAGAGGTGGCATCGTGATGGGCCTATGAATCCCCTTTTCCTTAAGTTTTCCCAAGTTAGAATTCGATTGTGCAGAACTAACCATTGGAATTTTTTTATTTTTGGTCATTGGGAGCTGCTCCAAAGCCTACCCCATTGTTGTGTTGGGTCTTCTTGGCCCTGGTCCACGATGTGATGTCGGACTTCTTTCAGGTTGAATTCCTCGCCATTTTTTTGGCCCCAGCTTAATTGGTCCTCTTCTTCCAAGATCACAATTCTCCTTTTTCCCTGTTCCTCCTCCACCTCTTTCACGATTGTTGCGGTCCAGTCTCTGTTGTGTGAACTGAGATTGTCCCATATTCTCCATCTGTTGCGCTCTGTTTATTGTTTCCAATAGTGGTAGACTTTTGTTTTGCCTTGCGTTGTCATGTCCTGTTGAAGTTGCTCCATGTCCTGATTTTCCATTTTGGGTTCCTGATGCCAAGCATCTTCCCAAAATCTGGTTGTTTTACCATTCTGCACTTCCCAAAAGCTGTGTGTTTGGATCCAGGTTTTGTTGCGCCAAGCTAGATTCCATATGGTTGATCCCTCCCTGGTGACCCTAAAGCGAATTTGGTTCTGGTCGTTTATGGTTGGGGCATACTTGGCCTTCCAGAAGGTTACCCATGGCGTAGAAGTTTCTTTTACCCAACACCACCAGAGTTTCACCCCGTAGGCTTCGTTGGTTACTTACGGGTCTTGTAGCCCCATGCCTCTTTTACTTTTTGGTTTGCAGACCTTCTCCCAGGCCACCAGGGCCCATTTTTTCTTTGTTTCGGCTCCTCACCATAGGAAATCCATTTGGATGGTTCTTATTTTTTGTAGTATCCCTTTGAGGGTGGGGAATACAAACATCATATAGGTTGGAATTGCTTGTAGAACCGTCTTGGTCAGTACGAGTCTCCCTGCTAAGTTGAGGGATCTATATGTCCAGTTTTTCACCCTCTCCTGTAACTTGTTGATCACTCCTTCCCAGGTTGCCAATTTGTATGCTCTATCTATCAGGGGGATGCCCAAGTATTTGGTTGGGAGGGTTTTGCGTTCAAAACCCAAAATGTTTGCTAGGTTTCATCGAATTGTAGGGTTGGTGTTGAAGAAATATATCATAGATTTGGAGTGATTGATCTCGGCTCCCGAGGCTTCCCCAAACTCTTCTAAGATTATTTTATAGGATTTTACTTCTTTGATCATGGGTATGCCATGGAGTAAGGTGTCATCCATGAACTGTTAGTGAGTGGAAGTAGGACAATTTTCGAAAGGTTTGATGCCTGTTATTTCTCATGCTGTTGTTGCGCTCTTTATGCTTCGACTGAGACCTTCCATCATCAGAATGAACAGGAAGGGGGAAAGTGAGTCTCCTTGTCTAATTCCTCTCATGGGACAGAAAGGCTTGGCTGGGGCTCCATTTACTAGGATCGAGTATCTTGTTGTTGAGACTAGACTGACAATCCAACTGATCCAGTGTTGTGTGAAACCAAAGGCTTATAGAGTCTTGACCATGTAGTGCTAGCTAATTTTGTCATAGGCTTTTGCTAGGTCAAGTTGTATTATCATCCCCCCTCTCCTCTGGATTTTCAAGGTGTGGATTAGCTCATGGGCATGGATGATGTTGTCTATTATTTGTCTTCCTTCCACGAAACCCACCTGTTCTTGAGAGATCAGTGTGGGTAAGAGGGGTTTCAGTCTATTGGCCACGACTTTGGAAATTATATTGTAAACCACATTACATAGAGCTATGGGTCTGTACCGATCAGGTGTCCTGGCTTCATTTTCTTTGGGTATTAGGGTAATCATTGCAGCATTTAGTGCTTTTAGAATGGAGGATGATCATCTGGAGTCCTCCACTACCTTATAAATCTCATGTTTGACCACTTCCCAATAGGATTTGAAAAATTCCACTGTGAATCCATCTGGACCTGGGGATTTTCCATTGGGCATCTCTTGGATTACTTGGTCAATTTTCTCCCTAGCGTTGGGTTTATTTAGGTTTTTATTTTGCTCCTCGATGACTAGTCGGGGGATGTGCTGAGTTATCCTTTGGATTGCCTCCATTCGATCTTTGTTGGGTTCCTGGGTTATCCCATGGAAGTGATTTACCAAAGTGTTTTCTATCTCCTTGTGGGATTCTCGCACTATCCCATCCTGATCCTTGATTTTCAGGATTTTATTGTGGGATCTTCTGGCAATGGTTGTTCTGTGGAAGAACTTGGTGTTCCGCTCTCCCTCCCTTAGCAATATGATTCGAGACTTTTGTCGCCAAAGGATTTCTTCCTATCAGCATCTAGTTTTCCATTCCTGGGTCATCTGGGTCTCTTCCTTTTTTCTTTCCTCTATGTAGCCCTTTGCTATACATACTTCCTGGTTTTTCCTCATTCCGTCTTCAATATTTTTTTCTCTTGATTTATATTTCTGAATATTTCCTTGTTCCACTCCTTGAGCTTATATTTGATATACTTTAGTTTCTTGTAGAGTTTGAACATTCTTGTCCCTTGTTCCAGTTGTTCCTCCCGCCACCACTGTTTAATGTTCTCCTTGAAAGTGGGGTGCTCAATCCAGAATTTCTCGAATATGAAGGGTCTATTCTTCGGTGTGGTTTGGAAGTCTACTTCCAGTTGGACTGGCCAATGGTCTGACCCGCCCCATGGGAGGATGCTGCAGTCTAAGCTTAACCCCCACAGAATGATTGACTCCGACACCAAGAATCTGTCCAGTCTTGTCGCTACCTGATGTTGATTCATCTGTTTGTTGTTCCAGGTGAACTGTCCATTATTGGTTTTAATGTCCACCATCTCCATTGCATCTATGAACATTGTGAAATCTTCTGCATCTCTATCCAATCTTCTTGTGCCTCCTTTTTTCTCCGCCATTGTCGTGATGATGTTGAAGTCTCCTGCCAGGATCCAGTGGAGGTTGTTGGATCAGGTTTTTAGGTCTTCTAGGTCTAGAAGCATTCTTCTCTTTTCCTCTAGTAGCTAGGGTCCATACACATTAGTGCATAAAATTACCTCTGTATTTCCAATGATTTTCATGCTAACTGAGAGTGTGTGCCTAGTAGCTTCGGCTGCTATTAGGCTCATCACTTGTGGGTTCCACAAGGTGAGAATACCTTCTGTCGTTTGTTGTCCTTCGACAACCATCACCTTGTACTTGCTACATTGTTTTTTGTTAATTGTTTCCATTCTGTCTGTAGTACATTTTGTTTCTTGGATGAAACAGAGGTCCGCTTGTTCCTTTCTAAGTCTATTTTTAAGGATTCTCTGCTTTCTTGGGCTATTTAGGCCTCTTATATTCCATGTTATAATCTTCATTTAAACATGTGGGGGGGAGTTGGGAAAGAAATTTTTGATCTTACCTGATTTTATCAGCAAAGCTCCTAGTTCCTGTAGGGCTACGCTATTTGATTTCCTGCCTTTTTTCCTTCTCGTTTGCTTGGGGGAGAGTTGCGGTTGTCCCTCGTCTGCTTTGATTCCTAGGTGTCCTATATCCCTGTGTGTGCGCTTGAGCCCTCTAGATTTAGCTTCCTCCCTTAGGAGGAATAGTTATCGGACGTGATCCAATTGTTCCACTGGTACATTGTCTACGCCTTGACTTTTCCATTGCTCCAATATGTTCGAGAGATCTATCCCTTCCCTTTCCACCAGGTCTCTGAGATCAGGATCTTCCGTACCTACCTCGCTTGGAGTCATTTCTGCGTCTCCGTCTGTTTCCTGCATGGGGGTGTTGGCATCTCTGGTTTCTCCGTCCGTAGCAATTGTGCTACTCCCCTGTTCCTTTTTATTACTTGTGCTATCTGTGGGCTCATTTGTTGCTTGTTCTCTAGCTTCTTTAGCTTTTGTCATTTCCTTTCCTCCTTCCGTTCTATTCCTGGCCTCTAGATTGATCCCTGTTGGGGTTTTACTTTGTTTCTTGTTATCTCTGTTCCTGTGGTTCAGTTTTATAAAACCTTCCTCATCCAGTTGTGGTTTGGTGCTTTCCGCTTCTTGTTTTTTATTGAGAGGACATTCTCTGATTAGGTGTCCATGTTTGATACATCGTCTGCATCTGAAATGGATCTGATCGTAGTCAATGTTTTGTATCCACTCCTCATCTCTAAATTCCAGACTTATGGCTTATGGGAGCACTCCTGACACATCCATCTCTATGTAGATTCTTGCATAGGATGTATATCGCCCTTTTAGAGTGGCTTCTGATGTCTTCACATATTTTCCCAGTTTGTTCCCTATTGCTTCGAAGGTGGAAGGTAGCCAGTAATCTAACGACATGGAGTAAAGTCTCAACCATACAAGTACATTTTTGAAAGTTTCTTTTTCTGGAGAGAAGTTTTCCTTCCATGGCCGCATGTACAGTCCTACTGAGGCATGGAAGTATGGCCCCCCTTTAAAGACCTTATCCATGTCTTCCATGTTCATGAATATTTTTGTGAAGAAACCTTTCGAGCCCAGATGGAGTTCCACTTCTCCGCTTGGCTTCCACTGATATTTGATCCAGTTGTGCAGCGTTCTTTCTGTGGGCCACAGACCCATAAACTTGTAGATCAACGCATGTGTCTTCATCTGGTCCCTGTAGAGTTGCATTTGTGGATCCTCCAGAATCACCTTGGGTTTCATTGTTGTTTTGGGTTTACACGGTTTGTGCCCTTCTGTCCCATTGGGGCTCATTGTTTCTTGCGTAGCATTATGGGGTTCTCTAGTTTCTTCCCCCATGCATTCGATTTTTCCCTGATTCCTTTCCTGACTCTTTTCTAGTTGTGATCCCGAGGTGCTTGTCATTGGTGCCTTGAAACCTACGCCTCTTGGGCCTTTCCCCCTGTCCATCACTACCTGTTTGTAATAGGGGGTTCCATTACCGCCCCCTTTGGTGCTCATGTCGTCCTCTGTTGTGCCCACGACTGCCAAACCCTTGCTTGCAGTTGCTCCAAACCCTAGCAGTCTGCTCTTAAGGTATACGGGCTTGACCCAGTTAAGCTTTGTTTCGCAAATAGACCATGTCCTTGCTTGGGTTTGATCACAAGACCTGACCTTCCTTGCAAGAATGACTTTACCATCCAGCTGCCTCCGCCAACCTTTCTTCACAACATACACCTACTTATATTTTTATTTTTAAATATCTTAATTTAAGACATGTATTAATGTTAAATTTAATTATGATATATGATAAAATGTGATAATCACATGGTTTATATGATTGCTTTTGGTTAGTTAATTACAACTCCTATGTGTTTGTCCTTATGGTTATTGGCCCTTTATATTGCCTTATTAAATATAAGGCAAATGTGGTAGGACTAAA
>ML781134.1:1347785-1388622 GCA_009831015.1 Picea engelmannii | reverse complement strand
CTTAATAAATACATTATTAAAGTAACATAATACATTAATAATACACTAATACATTTATTAAAAAAGACCATGGTTGACTATAGTTGACCATAGTAATCTATAGTCAACCATACTCAACCATAACCATGGTTAACTGTGATAGACTATGGTAGACTATGGTATACCATGACTCCATGGCTAAACTTGATTGTGACTCTGGTTGACCATGACCATGGTTGACTATGGTACAACATGACCATAGTTTCTTATGTTTGACCATGACAATGACAATGCCCATGGTTAACTTTGTTGTACACCTTATTTGACTATGGTTAAATATGGTTAACCATGCTTAATTCTAGTCGACATTGGTTGGCCATGACCATGGTTATGGTTGACAATGGCCATGGTTAACTTCAGTAGACCTTCTTTGACTTTAGCTTACTATTGTTGATTATGGTTACCATGATTGCGCATTACCATGACCATGGTTGTTTGTGGATGACCATTATCAAAGTCTAAATTCCAATTCAAATATTGGTGGTGGTGACTACTCCGGAGTTAACTCTACATAATTGCATGAAGCATAATTACATATATAATAGCAGCCTCGGACAAGGGAGGTGGGAACGGGTAGAGGAATTACCGTCACTTCTCCCTTCATTTATTCCCCTATATTCATTATGTTCGATAGTTGGTTCTCCCCATCTCCGCATCGATTATCAGCTTCTCCGCATCAATCTAGTTAATGAGGAAGGAAAGTGAGTTTTGAAGCATTGAAAATCAGTTCTGGGTTCTATCTTGTTAAGGTACAGTAATATATATATATATTTTTTTTCTTTATTATCCACTTTTTCATAATTCTTGGTGTAGACTAATCATATTATTAATGGTGTAGAATAATCATATGATTAAAGTGATTAATATAAATAGTTAGACACCATTTTTCACTTAAAAATTTAAATTTTTTCAAACTGAAAAAAAATTGTATTATTATCAAATTATATAATAATAATAATAATAATAATTTAGATTTGAAATTGTTTTTATTATTAAACCCACTCAAATTAATATAAATAGTTAGACACCATTTTTCACTTAAAAAAAATTAAATTTTTTCAAACCGAATAAAAATATATTATTATCAAATTATATAATAATAATAATAATTTGGATTTGAAATTGTTCTTATTATTAGACCCACTCACATTCACATGTAATGGTTAATATTATTATCAAAAGTTAATATTATTATTAAAAATTAATTATGGTAATGAGATTGAAGTGAAACTAAAATGAGAATTGAGTATGGTAATTGTACAACGAACCCTTCACATAATTTACTTCTGGTATTTGTACGCAGAGTCCAGTAAACTATTTCGATTGTACAATCATCGGTTAACCCTTTCAACTGCATAATCACCCGGATGCAAGTTTGGAATGAATGTGTACATAAATTTACTCGCCAATAAATCTGTGTAGATCGTTATTTATTAGGGTTTCACCAACATGGTTACAATTTAGAGTTACAATAAAAACGCATCTATATGTAACTTTACTTGCGAAAAAATATATGGATGGTTTGGGTTTCAATAATAAGATTTCAATTTAGGGTTAAAATAAGGATAGATATGTACCATTAAATTTGTGTAGATCATTATTTATTAGGGTTTCAACAATATGGTTATAATTTAGTCTTAGAATAAGACGGAATCCCAATGCTCCTGAATGCCCCAGGAGAAACGGGGTCATAAAAGAAATGCCACAGAAAAGGGTCCAGAAAGATGAAACGCCATGATAAACATGGCATTAGCATTATCACACCAGCTAATCTAGTCCTTTCCCTCGCATTGTGAAACTGAAACGTGTAAATTATTGAAACTTGTAAATTAAACGTACTACTATGTGCCAATATTTTATTTTTTTATAATCACTTACACTTGGCAATGAGTCAGTGAACATAATAATTTTTAAATAGAATTACATAAATGAGAAAAAGTAAACTTACTACTATGTGTTAATATTTTAATTTCTTATAATTACGTACAATGAGTTATTGAACATTATCTTATTGAAAATAAGTATATTTAATAGGTTTTTAGTCTTTAATCATTTTTCGTGGATTAAATATAGATAGAATAATCTTAGTAGTCATATTAAATAAAAGGTTGATATTTCAAGCATTAATTTATATGATTTTATAAACACATAAGTTTATGTGTTTACTTTTTCACATTTACTTAATCATTTTACTGTAATTAATTGTCATAGAGAGCATTTCATTTTTATTTTTAGTGCGTGACACATTTTTCAATTAACTAAACAAAGCTCTAAGATGGATTGGAAGGCGTTTCATATTTCATCTCTTCTCTGTGACGAAGGCCTAACGCTGCAATCCTCGCACAAGGTGAACATTTACCATTGGTTTTGATTCTCTAGATATCGTTTACATTGTCTGCTAAAATGGCGAAGCCCTTTGCGATTGGTTTTGATTTTCCAGCTATGGTTTACATTGTGTGCTAAAATGGAAAAGCCTATTGTTCTGTATTCATGGATTTCAACAGGCCCAATTCCCACCAGAATAATGGACAAGTCAGCGCTATATTGAATGCAAGAATTCCAAACTGCTTAACCTCCCTTCGTCAATCCGTTCCTTGCGACTTCAAGACTACGTAGATTCTGCAAGTTTGGTAGCCATTACGGCAGGTCTGCATTGAGGTTGCACCAAGCAAGCCACAACCCTTCTAGATTGTACAGCCTGAGATCAGGAAAAGGACCTAGAGAAAATGGTCTATAGGTAAGCCAAAGGAAGAGTAGGTTGGTCAATTTGGGAAGAGATGTCATATGGTTCCAATTAAAAGGATTTTTATCAAATTCTAATATGGGGAGAGTTGTCATATTTTATTTATTTGTATTTTAATATTAAATTTTATTTTAAATGTTGTAGATATAAATTTAAATAATTATGTACTTTTTAATAATTTCTTACTAGTATAAATAGAAATATATATATATATTAATATTTTTTATTTTAAAATTAATTATGTTTAGAGGAGTATATCTATTGGAAATAGCCTTGTTGTTGTAATATGATGAACATAGTCATATTCTCACAATGCGACATTCATTGTATTATTACATGACAAACATAGTAACTTTGCAATGTGACGTTACATTTCCCTATCGTTGGAGTGCAACAAACATAGCCCCATCGTCACATTGTGATGAAGTCATATTATCACAATGTGAAAAAAATAGCCTCATCATCACAATATGATGAACATAGCCTCATCATTGCAACGTGATGAAACCAACATCGTCGCAATGTAACATTGCAATGTGATGAACATTTCCCGATCATTGCAATGTGACAAGCATAACCCTGTTGTCGTAGTGTGAGGAGCATAACTATATTTTCACAATGTGATGAACACGGTAGCATCACATGACAAACATAGCAATGTTCCAATGTGATGAACACTTCCCTAGGATTGCAATGTCATGAACATATCATTGGTGTCACACTGTGATGAAAATATCCATATTGTCGCAATGTGACTAACATAGCCTCACTGTCGCAATGTGACGAAACTAGATTATATATATTATATTATATTATTAATATTAAAGGTTAATTTAATATCAACCATTAACTATATTTATAGTTATTAATAATTCATGATAATTAATATATTTATGACTAATATATTATTATTATTAGTGAATAGTAATAATAACTATCAATATAATTAATAATATTTTATTGATTGATCTCGTCATAACTAATATTCATTAGTAATACCATTAATAAAGTATTATTAATACTTTAAGAATTATTGTAATAAGAATTATTATACATAATACATCAATAATTTATTATTATTAATAATATATATATATATATATATATATATATATATATATATATATATATATATATATATTTACAGAAACGATTATGTTTTGGTATTAAAATTCCCGGCATAAATGCCCATTTACATGCTTCCAAGATTGACAGGACATCTCCCAATATTCCCCCATAACCAGAATCCACCCATCTCTAATTCTGACATAATGAAGCTTCTTAGATTTTGAAATCCACATTAACGATGAGATTCCCCCTAACTTAAAGACACATACAAATTGCTGAAGAAATAAACAATAAAACATAACAACACTACTACAGAATTGGATCCCAATTTTCCTTCTCATCCCATAATAGAGTGCCCGCATGAAGAAGAGCATCTCTATTTGCTTCCGCATCTGCCTCTTTGTGGTTGTTTCGCAAAAGATGGATGAAGCTTAACTTTTGAAAGGAGCTAGCAAGCTTTTTAATTCTTGTCATCAATCTAGTTAACTGAAGAGCCTTCAGACTTGAATTTTCCACTAGCATTTTTATGAGAGTCTCAGAATCGCCAATGACCTTTTCTTCCTTGATGCCCACCTTTTGCAATACCTTAAGACCTTGCAGCAGCGCCATCGCCTCTACTTGGGTATTGGTGTCTTGGCCTAGTCCCCAAGCATACCTATGCTCAATTTGGCCCTCCATATTCTTGATGACTCCACCTGCACCTGCATTCCCCGGATTACATTTTGCCGCTCCATCAAAGAACAAAGAGTAGAAAACCATTTCCTTATTCCAATTGTTGAAGTTCTCTTCTGACATTCCAATCTGCCAGTCTTTTTCCTTTTCCTCTTGGAAATCTGCATTGAGGAGCTGTAAACCGAGCAATCCACCCCACTCCACCTCATGAGGGGAGGTTTTTATAGGTGATATTCCTCACATGCTCACTCAGAAATTCTTTGAGAGTGGTTTTTATCTTAGTCATGATCACTTTTTCATTATGCATTTTCCCCTGGAAAATCCTGCTATTACGCTCCAACCAAATTTGCCAACATAACAGCTTTGGTAAAACCAGCCAACCAGCCTTAAACCAATTGTTATTTGGGAGATGTCTAGGGTAACGATGCAACCAATTAGGATGTAGATCGAAAATGGAGGATGGGAGCGTTATGTCCGCAAACCAATGGCTCAACACTTCATTCAAGACTTCTAATGCGAAACTACAATCCAACATTATATGTTGGGCATTTTCTTCATTTGCCAAAAATAGTGAGCATCTGGAAGGGCCATGGAATCCCTTCCTCATGAGATTGTCTGCTGTAAGCACACGATTTTGGCATAACAACCAATTGAACATGTCGATTTTGGGAATACATTTTTGTTTCCAAAGACCTTTCCACAGTGTTGGGCATGGAGGAGCATAAGAAATTGCTCGCATCATTTTATAAGCTTGTGCCACATAATAAGAACCAAAATACGACCCCCATCCTCTATGATCGTGATTATATTCATGTGTTGGAACCTTCCCTTTAAGGATGGACTGAAGCTCCACCCATTCATTTTCAAGATCGCTTGGCAAATCCAGCTTCATCCACTTCAACCAAACTTTGTCTTTCCAAGTAGAGATGCCCCACAAAGAGACCAAACCTGCGTTCTTCATCCAACAACACAATTCCTGAAGCTCGTGAACATCCACTAGGGTTAAATCGTTCATTATGCGATCCTCCCAAAGGTCTATAGTTTTCCCATTCCCTAAGACCCAATACAAGTATTCATGTATGAGCTCTTGGGCCTGCATGCACAGCTTGTGGAATTACGATCCATTAACAAAATGAAAAGGTCTGTCGAGGCAACGTTTTCTTGGCCCAACGAAGTACTTCTTCCAGAGAACATGCTGAGCCCAACCATCCTTAGGGGAAAGTTGCCTCGAGAGAATTTTGGCTCCCAACGCTAAATTTTTCAATCTTAGGTCTTTGAAGTTTAGACCTCCCTCTAAAATTGGCTTGGTGACTTTGTCCCAATTGACAAGAGACAATCTATTTTTTTTTTGTTTTCCGCTTTTCCAAAACAAGCTTCTTATTATGTTTTCCATTTTAATGATAATTCCAAGTGGAGCTAGCATAAGCGATGCTTGGTAGGTTGGGAGACTATTCAAGACCGACTAAATGAGCATAGTATTCCCTGTAAGATTCAGCGAAGAAAAACCCCAAGCCTGCAATTTAGTTTTAAACTTGTCAAGGAGGGGAATCCAATCCTTGTCTGAAGGAGTTTTCTGAAAGATAGGAAACCCTATATACTTGAAAGACGTCCATTGATTGGAATTGGCAAAGCCCCAACATCTGGAAACAAAAATCAATTCAGTTTGAGACACATTCCAGCCATAAAAGTGACACTTCCCAACATTCAATCTACTTCCCGAGGCAACACAAAACTCATCCACCACCAATTTAAATTGATTGGTAGCGTGAACATAAGCTTCCCCAAGGAGTAGGGAATCATCTGCAAATAAGGCATGATTGATTTCTTTTACTCCTCTCAAAAATTGAAGGCCCAAAATATCCTGATATGGTCTTCTTTCTTCCAGGATAAATCTTAAGGAAGAGGCTTGGAGGAAAAAGAGAAAGGGGGAGAGCAGGCATCCTTGCCTTATCCCTCTCGAGGATTTAAAAAAATATTTTTCTCTCCCATTGACCAACGGAGCAATCCATGACTCGGAAATGCAAGCTCTTATCCAACTAATGAAACCAGACCCAAAACCAAACTTACGCAAGACTTCAAACATAAATGAATGCTTAACCCTATCAAACACATTTGCAAAATCAAGCTTAGCTATCATACCTTTTTCTTTTCTCTTTAGACTTGAGTGTATCGCCTCTTGGACTAAGATTACATTATCCATAATTTTCCTTCCTTAAACAAAGCCCCCTTGGTTCTCCGGAATGAGGTCTGAAAGAATCCCTTTCAATTTGTTGGCAATCACCTTTGTTATGATCCTGTATCCAATGTTGCACAGGGAAATGGGCCAGAACCTATTGAAGGAATTTGCACCCTTTTCTTTCAGAATGAGGTCTAGAAAAACAGAGTTCGTGCTACCCCCAATTTTCTTACAATCTTGGGATTTTAGAATCATTTTATGTAAATCTTTTTTCACAATCTGCCAATATACTTGGATAAAGTTTGTCGTGAACCCATATGGGCCCAGGGCTTTATATGGACTCATGGAAAACAAGGCAGCCTTTATTTCTTTCCTAGTGACTTAGCCTCTAACTTTTGATTCATTCTAGTTGTGATTTTAGAAGGTATCTCATCTAGAAACTTGCCGTTGCATCCATGCACCTCTTCTTCACTGAAAATACTTTTAAAATGGTTGAAGGAAGCCTTTTTAATGCTCGTAAAATCACAATAAGTTTGGGTTTCATCCTTAATTTCTAAAATGGAATTGTAACCTCTCCTAGATTGGGCTTGCTTGTGGAAAAATGATGTGTTTCTGTCTCCAGATTTCAACCAAAGGCTTCTGGATTTTTGCCTCCAGTATTCCTCCTCCTGTCTACATGTGTTCTGAAATTTTTGTTGTTCCTCTTCCTCCCTTTTTATACACTCACTTGATATTTTTGCCTCTTCCATGTAGTCTTGATGATTCTCAAGAGTTGATTGGACTTGCTTTCTTTCTTCCACAAGACTAGGGATGTTTTTAGCCCAACTTTTCAAATCTATTTTCACTCTTCCCAAATTTTCCTCCCAAACGAAGAATTGGGAACCCATGACAGGCATCTTCCATATTTCTTCAACCCTCTCCAAGAATTCCTTTTGATTTATCCAGAGAGGAATATATCGAAAGGGAATAGGGCCTAAATTCCTTTGGGTTGAGAGAACCAACTTTATGGGTTTATGATCCGAAGTTCTACTAGTAAGAATACTCATCTTCACATCAAGGCCAAGAAGGTGGTAGGAACTTTGAATGAGAAATGTATATAATCTAGCAGCGATATGCTGAGGGCCTACCCGTTTATTTGACCAGGTATACTTACCTCGACAAGGCTTGATGTCGAGTGGATCCCAATCCTGAAAGAGATCCTCCACCCACTCTCAAGCCAAATCTCTCACAATACATCCCCCTCTCTTTTCTCCCTGGCTAAGGGAAATGTTAAGATCCCTTTCAATTGGAATGTTTTCCAGCTCCTCCCCATCTGCCATGTCTCTCAAAGAGTCCCAACAATTTTTCTTTTTCCATGCATTTACCGGAACATATACATTGAAGAGACTGAAAACCTCCTTCGATTCTTGATGTTGAAACTTTGTGAACAACTAATGAACATTTTCATTTTTAGATACCATATTGAGTTTGGAAGCATTCCAAAGAGTGCCCATACCTCCCAAGGCCCCTCTGACTAAGACAGACTTTGTCCCGTCTTTATTCCAAAAAAAATTGTTGCTTTGAAGGAAGTCATTTTCCTCCTATTTTGTCTCCTGGACTAGCATTATGTCTAGGTTTTCTATCATGATGAGGATCCTCATGGATTCTTCTTTCATCTTACTCCCCATACCTATGCAGTTCCAATATATCACCTTCATTATTTATTTTTATGAGAATGAGGGTCTCCCTTGGAGCCCTGTCCCTGGTTTCTTGCCATCTTTGGCGTTTTAGCCAACAACTTTTCCAAAGTAGGTTGGCTTCCCTGCACTTTTTATTTGTATGTTTCTTTTTGTCTCTTCTCCCTGGTTGAAATCCTTACCCTTACCGACCTTATGGCCATGGATTAAGAGTCTCCTATCTCTCCTTCCTCCTCGGATTCTTCTGAGCCTTGGCTTTCCACATCACTCACTGTGTGCTTATATTTGGATCTTTCTATTTCTCTTTCCCCCTGCCTTTAATCCTTTGTCGATGCAACCTCAATAGACTCCTTGTCTTCATTCCTTGCAATATCCTTCTTCTCCCTCTGAGGCATATCCACTTTAGGGATTTCTTGTGAAACTAAGCCAAGGGCCCTGAACATGTTTCCTGAATATTTTTGAGGGAGGTTTTTCTGGGACGCGTTGTTACCTTTGGACTCGTTTCCTTTTCCTCTTTTCATGTCTTGCTGGATTAGAGGCCTTTGGGTTAGCTTTGGACCTCTTAGCCTGCTTCCATCCTTCCTCTTTGTCCTTATCCTCCTCACTCTTTTTTGGGCAATTTCTGGCGAAGTGACTGTATTCGTGACACCCTCGACACTTAAATATAAGTTGTTCATAATCTAGTTTCTGAATATGAGACCAACTTCCGACATTAATTTTGATAGCTTCTTGTAGCCATACTTCAAGATCCACCTCCACACAGATCTGAGCACAGTCGTATTGATATTTTTTTTTTCGTGTCAATGAATTTTCCCAACGCATCCCCTATGTGTTTCAAAGAGAACTAGTTCCAGCAATGTATGGAGAGATTAGGCAATCTGACCCACACTGGAACTGGTGAAGGAATGTCCTTTGTTGGGTCGAAGTCCAAAGTCCACTTATTCAGATACAACGCCCCATAAAATATGGGCCATTCATGAAGATCAGCTCCTTATCCTCTTTGGAGGTAAATTCAAATAAGAAATAACCTCTCCCCAGGAAATAAGAGGTGACATTCTAGTTAATCAATGGCTTCCAGTTTTTTATCACCCAGGATTCCCTGGATTTGGGAGACAACCACAGGCTAGTGAACTACCCCACAAGCGCTCCCTCAGACATTGTCAAGGCAAGTTGAATGGGACCATCCGGTGGGAGAGACGCCATCGACATTTCTTCCAATCTTTTGACAAGATTTGATACTTCAACCTTCTTCTTCTTGGGTAGAGAGGCAATCGACGAGCTGAAGGCTGCTTCTTTTGGCGATGGTGGACGAGGGGGGGAGGCGAGGAGGCCCGAGGCGAGCCCTGCTCCTCCATGGCTGCAACAACCCTAGCAACAACAAGCTACACAGAGTGAAATGTTTATTTTGGCATCGTTTCTTAACTAAGGTTAGTGTGAGGATTAATAAT
Source organism: Picea engelmannii (assembly GCA_009831015.1). Lineage (NCBI taxonomy): Eukaryota > Viridiplantae > Streptophyta > Pinopsida > Pinales > Pinaceae > Picea > Picea engelmannii. The sequence goes on along the minus strand of ML781134.1, from coordinate 1,378,800 downwards.
AATATTATTAGTTATTATTAATATATATAATTAACTATATTTTACAATGAATAATTTAGGTATGTAAAATTCATACCCTTTATACACTAACTATTAATCAATATTAATAATTAAAGCTGTCAAGAAATGTATTAATAATATATTAATGTCAATGGTTATTAGGAGTAGGGTTAGGGTTGTTAGCGTTAATGATATGGTCACATTAGCGTTAGGGTTATTCCTATTAAAATTAGGGGTATGGTTATTTGTATTAGGGTTTATTTTATAATAACAATAAAATTATTTGAATACAATTTAAAGAATAATAATAATTTAATTTTAATCTATTAAATTTTAAATATATTTAATATCGAAGAAACGCTATAAATTTGTAAATGTATTTAATCTTGAGAAAGATTGTAAATTATATATTTATCTTTTTAAAAATATTTATTAATGGAATACTACCAATAAATTATATTTTTAGTTTTGATATTTTGATATTTTTAGATTATACAATTATTTGTTAAATACTCATCTACAAATTATAAAACAAGTTGATTTCCTTTAAATGTTTTTAGAAAAAATATAAATCATCATCGTATAAATCAAGTAGATTTGTTATCAATGTCCTTAGAATAACATAACTCATCATCTTTAAATTTCTTCATGATTTTCTATCAATGTTCTTATAACAAGTATAAATTAATAAATGATTTTCTATCAATGTTCTTAGAACTAGTATAAATCAAGTAGATTTACTATCAATATCCTTAGACAAGTATAATTCATCATATACAAAGTTCAAGATTATTTTGTATCGATGTGTTTAGAACAATTGAAAATCATCATCTATAAAGTTAAAGATGATTGGCTATCAATGTCCTTAGAACATATATGATTCTAAGTTTCTGTCAATGTAATATATCACATCACTCTAATGTTCCTATCTTTGTGAAAAAGGAAACACTTCATTAGATTTTTCTTTAAAACTTGACCAAAACATCATTTTTGTAATGTCTTAAACATAAACCAACCTTGTAATGTGAAAAACATAGCCTGACCTTGCAATGTTATGAACAAAACCAAATTTTTTAACATGAGGAATGTAGTAATGTTGCAATGTGATGAACATAGTAGAATCACAATATTACAAACACAGTAACATCGCAATGTGATGAACATTACCCGATCGTAGAAATTTGATAAACATAGCCCCGTTGTTGTAATATGATGAAAATAACCATATTCTCACAATGTGACAAACATGGTATTATCACATGACACAGATAGTAACGTCGCAATGTGATGTTACATTTCCCTATCGTTGGACTATGAAAAACATATCCCCATCGTCACATTCTGATGAACATAGTCCTATTGTCAGAATGTGAAAAAAATAGCCTCATCATCACAATATGATGAACATAGCGTCATCATTAGAACGTGTTGAAATCAACCTTGTCGCAATGTAACAGTGCAATGTGATTAGCATTTCCCCGTGATTGCAATGTGACAAGCATAACCATGTTGTCACAGTATGATGAGCACAACCATATTGTCACAATGTGATGAACATGGTAGCATCACATGACACACATAGTAATGTTTCTATGTGATGAACATTTCCCTAGGATCACAATGTCAGGAACATATCCCCAATGTCACTTTGTGATGAAAATATCCATAGTGTTGCAATGTGACGAACATAGCCTCATTATCGCAATGTCATGATCCTAGCCTCATCATCACAATGTGACGAGCATAGCCTCATTATCACAATGTCATGATCCTAGCCTCATCATCACAATGTGACAAAAATAGATTATATAGATTATATTATATTATTAATATTAAAGGTTAATTTAATATCAACCATTAACTATATTAATAGTTATTAATAATTCATGATAATTAATATATTTATTATTAATATAAGCTAGTACTTGTTATTATTATTAGTGAATAGTAATAATAACTATCAATATTAATCTCGTCATAACTAATAGTCATTAGTAATACCATTAATAACGTATTCTTAATACTATAAGAATTATTATAATAAGAATTGGTATACATAATACATCGATAATTTTAATTCATAAGAATAATATTATCAGTTATTATTAATATATATAATTAACTTTATTTTACAATGAGTACTTTAGGTATGTAACATACATACCCATTATACACTAATTGTTAATCAATATTAATAATTAAAGTTGTGCAATGTATTAATAATATATTAATGTCAATGGTTATTAGGATTAGGGTTAGGATTGTTAGGATTGGTGTTATGGCCACATTAGGGTTAGGGTTATTCCTATTAAAATTACGGGTATGGTTATTTATATTTGGGTTTATTTTATAATAACAATAAAATTATTTAAATTCAATTTAAATAATCATAATAATTTAATTTTAATCCATTAAATTGTAAATATATTTAATCTTGAGAAAGATTGTAAATTATATATTTATCTTTTTAAAAATATTTATTAATGGAATACTACCAATAAATTATATTTTTAGTTTTGATATTTTGATATTTTTAGATTATATAATTATTTGTTAAGTCATCATCTAAAAAATATAAAACAAGTTGATTTCCTTTAAATGTTCTTAAAAAAATATCAATCATCATGGTATAAATCAAGTAGATTTGTTATCGATGTCTTTGGAATAACATAACTCATCATTTGTAAAGTTCTTGATGATTTTCTATCAATGTTCTTATAACGAGTATAAATTAATAAATTATTTTCTATCAATGTTCTTAGGACAAGTATAAATCAAGTAGATCTACTATCAATATCCTTATAAAAGTATAATTCATCATATACAAAGTTCAAGATGAATTTTTATCGAAGTTTTTAGAACAAGTAAAAATAATCGTGTATAAAGTTAAAGATGATTTGATATCAATGTCCTTAGAAAAAGTATGATTATAAGTTTCCGTCAATGTAATATATCACATCAGTTCAATGTTCATATCTTTGTGACAACGAAGACACTTCATTATAAAAAAGTTGTAAACTTGACCAAAACTTCCTTTTTGTAATGTCTCAAACATAAACGACCTTGTAATGTTAAAAACATAACGTGACCTTGCAATATTATGAACAAAACCAAATGTTCTAACATGACGAACATATTAATGTTCCAATCTGATGAACATAGTAGCACCATAATATTAAAAACATAGTAACATCACAATGTGACGAACATTGCCCAATCGTAGCAATTTGACAAACATAGCCCTGTTGTTGTAATATGATGAATACAACCATATTCTCGCAATGTGAAAAACATGGTGTCATCACATGAAAAACATAGTAATGTTAGAATGTGACGTTACATTCCCATATCGTTGGACTATGACAAACATAGTTGCATCGTCACATTGTGATGAACATATTCATATTGTCGCAATGTGACAAATATAGCCTCATCATCACAATATGATGAATATAGGATCATCATTGCAACGTGATGAAACCAACCTCGTCGCAATGTAACATTGCAAAGTGATGAACATTGCCCAATCATTGCAATGTGACAAGCATAACCCTGTTTTCGCAGTGTGACGAACATAACATTATTTTCTTAATGTGATGAACATGGTAGCATCACATGACAGACATAAAAATGTTTCAATGTGATGAACACTTCCATAGGATCACAATGTGAGGAACATATCATGATTGTCACATTGTGATGAAAATATCCATATTGTCGCAATGTGACAAACATAGCCTTATTGTCACAATGTCATGAACATAGCCTCATCATCGCAATGTGAGGAAAATAGATTATATATATTATATTATATTCTTAATATTAAAGGTTAATTTAATATCAAACATTAACTATATTAATAGTTATTAATAATTCATGATAATTAATATATTTATTATTAATATAAGAGAGTACTTTTTATTATTATTAGTGAATAGTAATAATAAATATCAATATTTTTAATAATATTTTATTGATTGATCTCGTCATAACTAATGGTCATTAGTAATAACATTAATAAATTATTATTAATACTTTAAGAATTATTATAATAAAAATTATTATACATAATACATCAATAATTTTTAATTAATTAATAATAATATTATTAGTTATTATTAATATATATATATATATATATATATATATATATATATATATAATTAATTATATTTTACAATGAGTACTTTAGGTATGTAATATACATACCCTTTATACACTAATTATTAATCAATACTAATAATTAAAGTTTTCAAGAAATGTATTAATAATATATTAATGTGAATGGTTATTAGGATTAGGGTTAGGGTTGTTAGGCTTAGTGTTATGGCCACATTAGGGTTAGGGGTATTCCTATTAAAATTAGGGGTATGGTTATTTGTATTAGGGTTTATTTTATAATAACAATAAAAATATTTGAATTCAATTTAAATAATAATAATAAATTAATTTTAATCCATTAACTTGTAAATATATTTAATTTGAAGAAAGACTATAAATTTGTAAATGTATTTAATCTTGAGAAAGATTGTAAGTTATATATTTAGCTTTTAAAAAATATTTATTAATGGAATACTACTAATAAATTATATTTTTAGTTTTGATATTTTGATATTTTGATATTATATAATTATTTGTTAACTCTTAATCTACAAATTATAAAACAAGTTGATTTCCTTTAAATGTTCTGTAAAGTTCTTGATGATTTTCTATCACTGTTCTTATAACAAGTATAAATTAATAAATGATTTTCTATCAATGTACTTAGAACATGTATAAATCAAGTAGATTTACTATCAATATCCTTAGACAAGTATAATTCATCATATACAAAGTTCAATATGATTTTGTATCGATGTTTTTAGAACAATTAAAAATCATCATCTATAAAGTTAAAGATGATTTTCTATAAATGTCCTTAGAACAAGTATGATTCTAAGTTTATGTCAATGTAATATATCACATCACTTCAATGTTCCTATCTTTGTGACAAAGAAAACACTTCATTAGAATTTTTTTTTTTAAATTGACCAAAACTTCCTTTTTGTAATGTCTCAAACATTAAACGACTTTGTAATGTGAAAAAAAAAACCTGACCTTGCAATGTGATGAACAAAATCAATTTTTCTAACATGAGGAACATAGTAATGTTGCAATGTGATGAACATAGTAGCATTACAATATTACAAACATAGTAACATCATAATGTGACGAACATTGCCGAGTTGTAGCAATTTGATGAACATAGCCCCGTTGTCGTAATATGACGAACATAGCCATATTTTCACAATGTGATAAACATGGTATTATCACATGACACACATAGTAATGTTGCAATGTGATGTTACATTTCCCTATCATTGGACTATGACAAACATAGCCCCATCGTCACATTATGATGAACATAGTCATATTGTCGCAATGTGACAAACATAGCCTCATCATTGCAACGTGATGAAACCAACCTCGTCGCAATGTAACACCGCAATGTGATGAACATTTCCCCGTCATTGCAATGTGACAAGCATAATGTAATGAACCCCCATCGTTAAGAAAACAAGCCTCACATAACATATAATTTTATTTTATTTTTGAAAGTAATAATGAAAAAACACTCAAAAATAACAACACGACGATGAACATAATGAAAAAAAATTGCGCAACATACAAACATAACGACCTAGCATACTAGAAAATCATGCAGCTTGAAGAAAAAAATGTCATTCAATCAGAAGAAGAATAAAAAAGACTACCCTCTCGTCCTGCCCTGCAAGGATAGGACCTCCAGAACACATAAGAAACAATCAAGCCCAGGTTCCCATTGATTTTGACCATTTAAGGTCTCAAGGATGGCGACTGTTCTGAGGAACAAGGACGTGTCTACATCCCGCCTGACACACGAAGACCAACCCTGCTATGCTAAGGATAATCAACATATCAATCCAATGCAAAGATCATCAATGATAAAGAAACCAATCACATTAAAATGTACAGAACCATGTACAACATCATTTATGATGAACAAAAACACCCTCAATGGGAAGCACATGACCCAAACTGGGTATCATATGTGTTTATCGATCAACGTGCGCAATGATCCTATTTCATGGAATCATGTTAGCACATTGCGACAAGAGCACTAAGAACCCATGCACAACAAGAACAATTCCAACCCTAACCAAACATAAAATGCAACCTTTCTGAAATCCAACTTGCACTCACATACATTAAACGAAACCAAGTAATAAATTAATAAGTTATTATTATATATTACATTAATGTAATAATTAATTAATATAATAATTATGTATTAATAAATTAATGGTTGTCCTTACAGCATGTCAGCTTATATAAACCACTTTTATAAAGTGGTTGTTGATAATTACATTAATTTTTGGAATATTTTACTATGCATAACAAGCTTTAACATTTCTTAGCTTCTTTGTTGTTCGTTTTTAGTGTCACTTGGTACTTAGGGCGAGGAAGCTTGGATGAAAAGCTGGGGAACAATGGATGCCAAGTGATCTATTTTTTTAGGAGATTCAATTAATTCCATCGGCCCTCTATTATGAGGATTCACAATTTTGATTCTCACCATTCAACATCCACCATCATATGGAGATTCACCATCTTGATTTTAAGTAGTGTTAATTTTTTTTAGATTTAAGGTTTACATTACATTTATGATAATTAAGGTTTATAAATAATTGGGATTTATGGTATAATCTATAGATAATTAAGGTTTATAAATAATTAGGGTTTTTGGCTACTCTAATACTATGTATGACAAATTTTAATATTTTTTTTTTTTTTTTAGTTTCTTTGGTGATTCCAAGTTCCACAATTTTTTTAGAATTAGAGTTTATATTATATTTTTGATAATTAAGGTTTATAAATAATTAGAATTTATAGTATACCCTATAGATAATTAAGGTCTATGGTATAGCCTATCTTAATTCACAAGCCATAATTTTATGGCTCCTCTAGTGTAGGCATATTTAATTTTATCCATAGAAAACTTATTAAAAATCAAAAACATATTAAATGTACAGATTTCCAATTGATATACTTTTGATATACTCTTTCTTCTTAATTAAAAACTAAAAATCTATTAAATGTACTCATTTCCAATATTCCAATTTCCAATATTCCAATAGATGTAGGTAATTAAGAGCTAAAAACCTATCAAATATACCCATTTCCCATAACTATGTTAGACATAATAAATGCAAAGGCATGTCGATTCCTAATAAATACGATCTGACAATGACTATAATGACTACTAAAACGTCTATATTTTTTAAAGTGAGAGAATTTTGCCTTGCTTCTGTCATCGGGCCTCATTTGATCAATGGTGAAAAGGTGGTGTTTTCCATTTTCAATTCATCCATAAAAGATTCCAGTTAAATTGTGTGATCCCTAATCTAATACGATTTGGTGCCGCCATCCATTTTATTTTTGAGATATCGAAATGGAAGGGCAACTGGAAAGATAGCTAAACTATGGTTAAACATAATAAATATGGCTAATCATAATCATATCCACATGGTCAACAAAGTCCATCCATGGGCATGATCAACCATAATAAATCACAGTCAACCATGGTCATGGTCAACCACACTAAACCATGGTGAATAACAATAAGAGTTAACCATAGTCAACCTTTCCTTCACAAAGTCAACCAAGATCTACCAAAGTTAACCATTGTCATGGTAAACCATAGTCAACCATGGTCATTCTCAATTAATGTATTACTATATTAATACTTTAATAATGTATTATTTTATTAATTCATTAATTAATTACTACAATACATTATCATTGTACTAATACTATAATTTATACTTTTTAGTAATACATTAATAAGTTATTATTATATATTACATTAATATAATAATTAATTAATACAATAATTATGTATTAATACATTAATGGTTGTCCCTGAAACATGTCTATCGTCAACTAGCAACAACCACTTTATAAAAGTGGTTGATATAAGCCTATTGGCTATCAACCACTTTTATAAAGTGGTTGTTGCTAGTAATACCTATCAAAAAAAAATTAGAATTAGGATTTATATTACATTTCTCATAGTTAAAGTTTATAAATAATTAGGATTTATGGTATAACCTATAGATAATTAAGGTTTATAAATAATTAGGGTTTATGGTATAACCTATCAACCTTCACCTACGCTAGTACTATGCATGATAAGTTTTAAGAATTCTTTTTTTTGTTGTGAGCTTCTTTGTTGTTCATTTTTACTGTGACTCGATACATGGGGTGGGGGTGTCTTGGAGCTAGGGCGGGGTGGATGCAAAGTGATCTCTTTTTGTAGGAGTTTCAATTAATTCAATGGGCTCTCTATTATGAGGATTCACAATCTTTATTCCAACGATTCACCCTGAGCCATCTTATAGGGATTCACCATCTTCATTCCAAGCCCTCACAATTTTTTTTTTGAATTAGGGTTTATATTACGTTTATGATAATTAAGGTTTATAAATAATTAGGATTTATAGTATATCCTATATATAATTAAGGTTTATAAATAATTATGGTTTATGGTATAGCCTATCAGATTTCAACAACCATCATTTTGTGGCTTCATTAGTGTAGGCATATTTAATTTTATCCATAGAAAAATTATTAAGAATTAAAAACTTATTAAATGTACAAATTTACAATATATATACTCTTTTTCCCTAATTAAAACTAAAAACTTATTAAATGTACCCATTTCTAACTTTAATGTATTTATGGAATCATTGACCGGATCACTAGGGGATCTCTGCAAGTTTTAGGGTTTTTCATGCTCCTGACTCCCATGTTTCGAGACCTTCTCTCACTCCCTTGGTATGAACTGATTACCTCAGCCTTGTAGCTCTGACCGCCTCAGAAGAATGGGAAGAGAAGGGGGTCCAAAATCCCCATCCTACCGTAACGTCACCGCCAACGATTCAGAGAAATCGCAAGTGCGCCGACCATCCTTTGAGTCGCCATTACACTTACAAGACCAATATATGCAGGAAGAGATGGATAGAAGCAAAGAATAAAACACTGATGTTGAGCCCTCACATCCAAAAGAAGATCAGGCCTGGATACCCGACAAATGTATCCCCCAAGCCCCGGTTGTGCCCAGTTACGTCATCAAAACCACCAGGATAGGGGAGCATACGCATTTCATGAGAGACCATGCCCTCATAGGAAAATTCCTACGTCTCTAGCCCTTAGAAAAGGACCTAGAACGTTGGATCAAAGAGTGGTGGAACCCCAAGGGAGACTATGAGCTCAAGCTGAGCTCCAAAGGTTTCTTTACAATAATATTCTACAACTTGGAGGACAAGGACAGGACATTTGAAGGGGGACCATATTTCTACAACTTGGTCAGCTTCTACATATGCTTCTCGACAGACCACTTCTGCCCAGAAAAGGAAAACTTTGCATACACACCAATATGGATTCACCTCTATTTGCTAGCCCAAGAGTTCTGATTAGAGGAAATTTTACTGGGCATAGGCAATACCCTGGGTAAATATGTCAAATCTTCTGAAGCTACCAAACAGAGAAAATATACTTCTTATCCAAGGATATGTGTCTATATAAACATCTCCAAAGCTCTGCGAGGCACAGTTGCATTAGAATACCAAGAGGAGGAATGGTCCCAAACCATAGACTATGAACACATCCATTTCAGATGTTAGAAATGCCATGAACATGGACACCTTTTCATAGATTTCCCTCTCAACCTACCCCCCCCAAGAGGGAAGTTGAAGAGAAACCAAAGGGAGGATTTACCCAGGTTCAAAATTGAAGGAGTCAAGCGCAGAAAAATCCCATAACCAACAATTGAAAAAAAAACCCAAATAATAATTCATTTGAAGCCCTTAACCGTGTCCCAGAAGTAGAAGAGGTGGAAACCCCCACAAGACTGCGAGGAAAGATCCCAACAAGAACAAGGAAGATTAGTTGTCACAAGAGTATGAAACCCCAACAAACCAAGAAGATCCATAAACTCACCAAGTCTCAGGGAAAGAACCAGAAAGAGAGGGATACGTAGTCATGGAAATGGATGAGAAGGACCTTGTAGGAATCGACCTAGACAAGTTAGAGGAAAGACTCAACAAGAAAGATCTCCCAACCTTACGAGAGGACCAACTCAGGAAAGTTCACAAAGTATCTATGGAATCATTAGCAGGGGATAAATCTAGGTTGGGGATCAACACACACCCAAACCAAGATCCAAGAAAACACCCAAAAGAAAACAAGTGAAGGGGCAGAAAATCAACTCATTAGCTAATAAAGGAGGCTAAAAATTATATGATCAACTCGGGACAGATTCACAGGCTCTCAGAGAGCTTCTTTTCCCACCCACCAAATTTTTAACTATGAAGATCCTCACCTCGAGTATAAGAGGCCTAAATGGAAGATCCAAACAAAGGATTCTTCGAAACTGCATCAAAATGGAAGACCTTGATATATTTCTGATACAAGAGATAAAATGTGTAGGGAAAACTGCAGAAGATATCATCAAAAGATGTTGGAGCAACTGTGAATCCTATCAAACAGACTCAAAAAGGTCTTCAGGAGGCCTAGACATCCTATGGAATCCTTCTACAGTCATCCTTAATCAAGGCCTCTCCACCCCATGCACCATCATAGCACACTACAGAGCCATCGGTTCGAACAAGGAGGGAATGATCACAAATGCCTATGGACAACAGAACAACCAAGAAAAAGACCTATTTCTTCAAAGCCAATCTTACCTAGGTTCTTTACCAGAAGGTAAGCGATGGATAATAGGGGGCAGACTCAACATGATTATCATGCTGGAGGAGAAACGAGGGGGGTGGAAACGCCTGGAGCAGGACATAAAAAAATTCCAGGAAACCATAGAAAACATCAGATTGGTAGATATTGAGAATGGAAACAACACCTACACCTGGACCAACAAAAGATCAGGTCACCAACAAATAGCATGCAGGCTTGATCTCTTTCTCATCTTGAAAACTCTCCTTCTGGAAGGTCCCCTAGTATATTCCAACATCCTCTCGAATGCAGGCTCGGACCACTAGTTGGTTCAGCTCTGGGTTGACACTATTGCTACCCCAAAGCTTGATCCCTTTAAATTTGAGAAATTTTGGCTCTCCCATCCATATTTCCAAGAGCTATCCCATCATTGGTGGAGCACTGCAGAAACAAAGAAATGTACAAAAATGTATTTCTTCCAGCAAAAACTCAAATATTTCAAACAACAGGTGTGCAAATGGAACAAAGAAGTCTTTGGGAACATTTTCGAGGAAAGGAAAATGCTCGAACAAAAACTAGAGAACCTTTAGGGACAAATCATTCATGCATGATATACAATCACTCAACAACAAGAGGAGAATGAACTCAAAAGGAAACTAGATGAAATACACAAGGAGGAAGAAATCATGTGGAGAAATAAATAACGAGTTCAATGGCTCAATGAGGGAGAGAAAAATACCAAATTCTTCCATCATTCCATGATTCATAGATGCCTCATCAATTTCATCACAAATCTAGATGAATCACAAGGAAACACCCTATTAACTCATCAGGAAATAACGCACAAGATGACAGACTTCTACAAGGAACTCCTCTCAGAACCTGATGTGGACCACACCTCAACAATAGAGCGGGTGACCGAAAATATCCCAACTATAATCACTCAAGAACAGAATGAGGATCTCATGACACCAATAACACAATCATAAGTGGATCAGGCTCTTCAAAAGTTACCCATAGGAAAGGCTCCAAGTCTACATGGTTTCACGACAAAATTCTTCCACTCTTGTTGGCATATGATAAGGGAGGAAGTGTGACAACTAGTGGTTGAATCTTGCAACTCAGGAAAAGTTCTTACAACACTAAATGCCACTTTCCTCACTCTAATTCCCAAAGAATAAAGGGTCACTAATCCTAAGAACTTCAGACCCATATCTCTTTGCAATGTGATCTACAAAATCATTTCCAAGGTCATAGCGCTAAGACTTAAACTAATTCTCCCCTTCATCATCTCCAAGGAGAAATCAGGATATGTCGAAGGAAGGAAAATCATGGACAACATCATACTTGTCCATGAAATCATTCACTAGCTCAAAATCACCCGCACTCCAGGTATGTTTCTAAAACATGACCTTTCAAAACCTTTTGACAAATTAAGATGGCAATACATGAAAGCTCCCCTATCGGATTTTGGTTTCAACAAGGATTAGATCTCTTGGATAATGAACCTCATTTACTCAACATTTGTCTTGATCCTCCTCAATGGTGGCCCCTCTCAACCCTTCTCCCCCTCAAGAGGAATAAGGCAAGGTGATCCTCTCTTCCCTTTCATTTTTGTCATAATGGTTGAAGGTCTAGGATGTTATATCAAGGAATCAATTGAAAATGGATCCCTCCAAAATACCCTTGTTTGCACTCTTCCCTCACACTACCTAGGACTCCTTCTCTCTAATTCAATAGCCAAAAACATCTCCTTGGATTCCCTCCTTCTCTCCATCAACAACTATCTTAGAAGCTAGACCTTTTTCTCCCTCAAACTCCCAGCGAGATCGGTTCTCTTAAAGTCATTCCTTCAAGAAATCCTAGCTTACCTCTTCTCAGCTCTAGCTTCCCCCCAATCTCTCATAAAGGAAATAAGGAATCTGCAAAGAAACTTTCTATGGCATGGAAACAACTAGAACAAAAAAAGGGCCCTTGTGAACTGGGACAAGGTATGCAAGACCAAATATTTAGTTTATCTGGGCCTTCAGGACCCTGGAAAATTAAATAGCACAATGGGAGAAAGAATTTGGCGGAGATGGCTCAAAACATCAGCAGAGATCTCAACAAAACTATGGAAATGCAAATATGCCCCAAACACACATCAAAATCAACTCATAAGAATGTAGGAGAAAATCCAAGGCTCCAACATATGGATTGCAGCCTCGAAAAACTGGCCACTCATACAGGAACATGCCTTCTGGGAAGTTCACAATGGCTAGAATGCCCTATTTTGGATGGATTCCTGGCAACACATGCCACGCCTACAACTAGAAGAAAATATACAATCCTACGAAAATCACATTCAAGATCTGGCCACTCTGAAAGTGGCATATTTGTGGACAGATACCCCCAGCATCTCTACCTAGTGAAGATGGAAATATACTCATCAGGAACTCCAAGTGGCAATGGAATGTGACCTCCGACACTAGAAACAAGCTACAACCCAGTTGAGAATCCGTAAAAGAACAGACCAAGACATTCTCAAACGGGGATACACACCTCATGGAAGCTTCACTCTCAAGAAGGGATACACCCTTCATGAGAAATTCCAAAACCTTCATAAATATAGCATCTCGAAAACAATATGGAAATCAAAACTCTCACCCAAAATATCTACTTTCCTCTGGCTTCTACTTCAGAACAATATCTTAACCTGGGACAATCTTAAAATACGAGGGTTCATCGGCCCCTCGATCTGCCATTTCTGCCATCTCCAGGAAGAAACCATGGAGATCCTCTTAAATAAGTCTCCACTTAGTGAGAACATCTGGAACCATGCCACTCAGTTCATTAGATGAACCAAATGAGTTAAAAACAACATCACAAGCACCATCGGGGATTGGGGCTCCGACAGCTTCAAAAGTCCTATCCTAAACAAAGCCTCACAACTCTTACCATGCTTCATAGTTTAACAACTATGGAAAGAGAGAAACAAAAGAATCTTTCACTCCCAACCATCTCCTCCCACCCTCCTCTGGAACACAATCCTCCTGCATCCCCAAGAAACTCTTTAACTACAATCATGGACCAAGCAAGACTTCCCAACTAACCCAGGTGATCTCTCACTCCTCAACTCCTGGCGCTTCCTGTTTGCATACTCCATAATTCCTTAGCAGCTCCCCCCTTTTTTCAAAATCCCTTAGTCCCGCTAAGTGGCTCCTCCCCGCGCAAGGATTTCATAAGGTAAACTTTGATGGCACATCAAAAGGCAATCCAGGACACTTGGGATATGGCATGGTCATAAGAAACAACTTAGGCCAAACTCAAAACCTCATCGCAGAAAATCGCAGATGCGACACAAAAAATTCTCTAGATCTTTGGGGTCTTATCAAAGGAGTGCAAATGGCACTAGATCAAAACCTCACATGTCTGATCATTGAAGGAGACTCCAAAATCATAATAGTCTTAGCAACAAAAATCCTAAATGGAAAAGATCCAGGGAAAATCACACCCATCTCGCGCCTCCTTGGCCCTCTTTACAACTTCCAAGCTCTTCTCAGACCCTCTCTAACTCTAACCCCTTCACACATTCAATGAAGTGAAAACAAAGTTGCGGACAGACTGGCCAATGCAGGGGTTGACTCTATGCAGCACATCATTCTCCACAATTCCAGGCAGTCCCAAATCTCACCCCTCTCGCTCCAATGTGAGGAGCTTGCTCAGCTGGATGGCCCTAATCCGAATAGGGTGCCACCATTGTCTACTTAGAATCTCTCCCAAGTCAGTAATGATCGAAAGCTCGGGAGTGAGCCTAGAAGAACATTAGTTGGCAGTTGATTGAGGGACCTCGGCAATCGAGAGTGAGGAGCACGGAGGTTGTTGTTTCCCAAATTCGTGAAGTCGCAAAAAGCGAGAGAGTATATGGATCATTGATGCTCAAGATGATCTGAACCGTCACTTGGGTCCCATTCATCGGAGCATGGAGGGAGTTGTCTACCCAAGTAGTGAAGTCGCGAAACATGAAATCGTGAAATAAAAGAGAGGATCTAGACCGTTGGTGCTAGATGAAATCTCAACCGTAGATTTGGACCCATTGATCTGACGTGAGAAAGTTTTGGGAATTCGGGTTTCGGGAGTTCGGATCATGGAGGGAGTTGTCTCCCCAAGTCACGAAACGTGAAATCGTGAAATGCGAGAACAGATCTTGACGTTGGCAATCGAGAGTTCGAAGCATGGAGGACGTTGGCAATGATGATGACATTGAGATAGACAATGATGATGAGATAGAAGATATTGAGGCAGATAGTGTTGATGATTATGATACATGGAGAAAAATGCGAGATACTTATATTTCTTATCTGCCTACAGAAGATCGGCAATATGCAGAAGAACTATTACGTCGACTTGAGGAGCTACGAGTTCAAATTGACACTCTTATCGAAGCTTCTCAACAAACTCGTAATGAGCTACAACTTCGTACGGAGGGAGGCAGAAGATACATTGCAGGAGACGATGTATTGCCTCTTGATGATCAGAATCTGCCGGCTATAGAAGAAGCTAGTGAGATCCCCAATGAAGAAATTCAATCTACTCATGTTCCTCCTCCGGCTACAGAAGAAATAGTGGATCAGACTACAGAAGAACCAGTCGATCAGCAATCTACAGAAGAATTATTACGTCGTCGGCAGGAGTTGCAGACAAGGATACATGATCTTATTGAAGCCCGGCGAGAAACTGGACCTGAGCTACTAGTTCTTATAGAGAGAGGCAGAGATCTCTATCATAACATCGTATTGCCTACCACGAGGATTTCGGAACATGATATAAATGATAATACTATCACTTCCTCCTGCTCAGTTTGCCTTGACGATTTTGAATTGGCGGAGGAGACATCTCAACTCCAGTGCGGCCACGTCTACCATTCAAATTGCATTTTAACATGGCTGCGTGTGGGATCTAACTGTCCAATCTGCAGATCCCGCCCCACATAATTTTACTGAAAGGTGTTCTATGTAAGGATGGTTTGTAATAATTAATCAGCAAGGAATTAATTAAAATTTTAATTTTTAATTAAATTATTTTTAAAGGTGTATATATTAGCATAACCATATATAAATAAAATAAATGTAGTTGATATAGTATTTTTTATCTTTGAAAATTAAGTCCATATGAACTATTTTCAAAACTTGTGATTCCATTTTATATTTACATTTCATAAATAACGAATCCCATAAAGAATACTACATACATATGGAACTATTTTCAAAACTTGTGATTCCATTTTATGTTTACATTTCATAAATAACGAATTTCATAAACAATACTACATACATCTTTAAATAAAATTCATGATTTATATGATAAAAGCAATGTTAGGATACATACATCTTTAAATAAAATTCATGATTTATATGATAAAAGCAATGTTAGGATATTTGGGATAAGTGAAGGAATTTCATCTAAGTTCAAGTTATATATATATATATATATATATAATTCATGATTTATATGATAAAAGTAATGTTAGGATATTTGGGATAAGTGAAGAAGGAATTTCATCTAAGTTCAAGTTCTAAAGTATATATATATATAATACAATTTAGGAAACTGTAAGGTAGAAGATGTATTATAATAATAAGAAGCATAATTATTTCAGCAAATATTAATGAGACAATAAAATATAGAGAATAACAATACCAACAATCTTCAGCATAATGTTCTAGAGAAATATCTTTCTAGAAGTAGAAGTTAATATGAAGTCTTCATATGTTATACTTGTTGACATTATTAAATAGGCCTTACTAACTAATGTATGTCTTTATTATATGGAAAATATATTATTCTACCTATGTGAGGGGTTAGGGAGGCTAGGTCCCTATCTTGTCCCCCCCTTGAAAAAAAGTTTTATCGTGACAGAGGAAATTGTTGCAAAATGGCAGTTGACTCCATTTATAGAGATGAAACCTTCAACTAAGATAACACTTCCTTGATAGTTCATTGACAGAGATGATGTTTTCCTTGGTCCAAGACTGCTTATGGTTGAAACTAAATGAAATTTTCTTCATCCAACTCACTCAGAATGTTTTGTGTCTAGCACATAGTTCCATTCACGTTCTTTAAGCATGAGACATGAAAAATAGGATGGAGCTTAGAGTTATTAAGGTATCACATCCACACAAGTGTGGATGTCCTATTTTATTTCATTGCAAAAAAAGTAACATTTAACTCTTTCATAGATTTCGGTAAGTGAAGAATGAAACAGAAAGAACATTCTGGATTTAAGTTTCGATTGTTTTCTCAAGTAAACGCTACCTTTATTGTGAAGATCATCATTTTTTCAAAAGTACCTTGGCCAGTGTCGAGAATCTTATTGCAATTTTTGGATCAAGTTAAAAAGTTTGGGGTCTTGCAACGATTCTTGGTGAATGTCCTAAAGCCAATCTAGTACATTGAATGAGAGGGAAAATGTGTACCCTTTTTCCTCCTATTTCCTTCAATGAGCATGAATAACCACATTCTTATCCATATAGCTTGGTCACCCCTTTTTGTTACTCTAGGGATAAAAATTTTTGTTCTGTAAATAATTTGGAAGTGTTTCGAGAATAGATAAGGATTCTAGAGATATACTATGTGCATAATATCCAGCATTTCCTTTTGAGAGGATGATGTTAGAGGTTTACTACATGAAAAATATCCAACGTTCCTTTTCATAGGTTGAATGACCCAATTGTTGCTATTATAGTTGTTGTTTGCTAGTGAAATCCAAAGGTCAATCATCTTGCATAAGGACGACATCAATTTATTTTCGTGACGCATCGCATTCAAGGAAAAACATCTTGGTGAAGTTTGGTAGTTACACAATATGATTTGTACACATAACATATTTCAAGGCCTCTAAGGATTGATAAGTTGATAGAATCCAACTGTTTGAGAAAAATCTCTTGCTAAGAACTTGATCCACGTGTTGAGTTTCCAAGTTTTACCATATATGAGAATATCATATAAAACTAAGACAAATTTATGGAGGAAGGGACGAAAGACATGATTCATGAGATTTTGAAAATCAAAGAGAGCATTACATAGGACAAAAATCATGACCAAGAACTCATAAAGACTCTCATGAGTTTGAAATATGTGTTCTTATTTCATATGTATCTAGTGGTAGCTAAAAAAGAGATCCACTTTGGTAAAGTAATGAGCACCACTCAATCCATCCAAATGGTCATCAATGATAAGGATGAAAAATTTGTCCTTAATTGTGATTTTGTTGAGGTAAAAGAAATCAAGACACATGCAATGAGTGCCTTCTTTCTTGAGTACCATGAATAGCGGAGAAGAAAAGGGGATGGTACTCAAATGGATAACACATACTTTTAGCAATTCCTGAAAAGGTTTCTCAATTTCATTTTTCCAAGCAAAGTGATGATGGTAAGGGTGAACATTTGAAGGAACATTGTTGTGGATTATAGAAATGGAATCATCATGCATGTTATATTAAGGCGGAATGCCATGAGGAGTGTTAAAAATAACTTAGTGGTGGGATATTATAGATTGGAGGTCACTGTGTGCAAAGGATGTCTTAATGTCTTGAATACAATGGAGTTGGGAAATAATGTTAGAATGACCTTTTTTTAGTAGAATTTCAATTCGGTGGGTGATATTGATATGAAGTGAGCTTGAGGTGATGCCTTGGAACTTATATTGGTTTTCCTCCTATTGGAATTGTAAGGGGGGTACCTCAAATCCATGTTAAGGGGACCGAGAGTGCACTAACATTCAACACCTAGCACTATGTCACAACCACCCATGTATATAGAAAATATATGATATTTCAGGTGGTACTAACCAACTTTTATGTGCACATTCTCACAATGCAACCCACATATCATGGAACCACCATTAGCAATCATGACATGAAATTTAGTGAATGCACATATATAGGAGTTGACTTCTTGGGAAATGCGACGATGAATAAAATTATGGGTGTTTCCACTGTCAACTAGGGTGATGAGTTTCCTATGTTTAATGTATCCAATTAAAATAAGTGTTTTGGGAGTAGAGAAGCCTGTAAGGGTGTTTACTGATATTAGTGATTCAACTTTGGGAGGGTGTGAGGGAGGAGTAGGAGAATTTGGTTGGAGTATCTATTCAAGAGGGGAAACATTAGCATCCTCGTTAGAAACATATTCACTAATAGACATAAAACGTTTTAATTTTTTTCACTTGTTCCACATAAAATATGTGTCATCATAATTATAGAAAACTCCATTGACTTGGCATTCATCGATTTGTGCCCTAATTAATTTTTTATTTTATCTTGAGAGGAGTAGTAGGATGAGAAGAATTGGAGGGTGTAGGGAGAGGAATAAAGGAGGGTTTTTTTATTTTGGCCAGAGAAAATATGTTATTTTTCTTTGGTGTGTTTAGTAGCCTCTAATTGTTGGGTGTAGGGAGAGAAATAAGGGAGGGTTTTCTATTTTTGGAAGAGAAAATATGTTGTTTTTCTTAGGCATGTTTAGTAGCTTCCAACCACATCTAGGTGAGGCATGAGGACATGGGCTTGGATTTCATCCTTTAGGCAATTGATAAAACATTCTCAAAAGAAGGCATCATACATGCCTTTCGTTCAAAATCCAATTTCTCAAAGGTGGTTATAAAGTCTTCCAATGTGCCAAACTATTTCAACTTGGTCAAATGGCCTAAATGGGGGGTGTTTGTGTTAAAGCGTTCATAAATATTTGAAATAAAGTGTGTCCAAGAAACATAACCCTATCATGCATTTTTACAACATTTCCACTAGATAGAGATAACCATAACTAAGTTTGGTCAACTCATCAGTAATTCCATGTAACAAAAAATAATGTTTTGTTTGAGTTACCCAACTTGTGAGATATAATACATCAAATGTGTTGACCTTAAATCTTGGAAGATGAGGCTCATTACGAAATGACTTGTATTGAAAGGCCATAGTACGGGAGGAGTCAAAACCATTGAAGTGTGATGATTGGTTATAGGAGAACCATTGAAGTGTGATGATTGGTTATAGGAGGGACTTGGGAGTATTTCAACAGCTCGTTGAGAGTGTATTTCATTGAGTAAAAATTTTGAGTGAATTGGTTAACCATGGCCTGAAATTTGTTTTGGACTTGGTTCTAGAAGTTTGAAAATTCAAAATTAATGCAAGTAATGTCAAAAGTCAAGTTCTAGATCTTCTCCTTGTTCTTTTGGTTTCAACATGCAAATCTTGGTTGTAAGTGGTGGCTATTTGGGAAGCAGAGGTGTGTGGGAGGGGTAGTGGGTCCACTAAAAAAATGATGATAAATGATATATATCACTTTTCTTAGGGTGACAAGAGGAACCCAATGGGATATGTAGAAAATAAGGGTTTTGGGAAGGGGGTTGGGTACTTCAGAGAAAAAGGATTAAAAATGATAGGTACCATGGGGATCAATTCAAGAGAGGAATCCAATGGGATAGATCCAAATAACGATGCACATGGGACCACTATACTTGTTTACTTGTCAAATACATACTCCAACATGAAAAATATTGCAGTAACCAAGTTCCTAAATTGTTAAAAGGAAAAAATGTGTAGGAATTTCAAAATGAGAAAGTAGTAAGAAGGTTGCGTGACAAGGTATTTGTTATGTTCCTTTATTGTTCTATTCCATTCCCAAGGGTTATGGTTTTGAGTGTTCCTTTAGAATCTAGATAAGATTTTTCCCTATGTTATATCTCATTGATATACATGTGGGGTTGAACAAAAGTACTCAGCTCAATATCTCATGACACCAACTAAGGAGGATTGACCATACCCTTATCCATACCTGATTACATAGGAACTAGAGAGTATCGTCTTGGTTGTTGTTCTTAGTGTCACTATAGGAGTCAAGTGGTGTATTGACTCATCTAGAGCTATTATTAGGATATGTAGAAGACTCCTGATATACCTAATTGTACATGAGAGTGATGGTCATGTACATATTATGTTCGATGTGGTACTACTCAAAGGGTTAACAACAAGAATACACAGTTTTCCAACAAGGTGAAACATTTGTTTCAATTAATCCCATGAAACCTTCAATATTTCTTGGATGTAGTCTTCCCCAGACATAATTTTACCCATCCAACGACAAATCTTTGTTCTTTAAAGACATCGATAGTACATGTCTCTACCCTAGAAAACCATTATCTCAAATTTTGTGGAGGAAAGTGCTCTAATACTAGTTGTAATGTACCAGATGTATTATAAAAAGTAGACACAAAAATATGCGACAAATATCAATGGGACAACAAGATATACAAAATAAAACACCAACAATGATATCGTTATTGATATAAATCCAAGTTCACTTGCCTCTTCGAGGGGACAACCTCCAACTTTCTAGAGGAATATCTTTTTATAACTAGAATATTTTATTAAATCTTCTCACATTATACTCGTTCACATTATTAAATAAGACTTCTTTATTAATTTCATACTTTGTTACATGGAAAATATATTATTATACCTATATGAGAGATTTGGGAGGTTAGGTCCCTAATAGAAGGTGCCTACATATGCGGGATTGATGCAGGAGCATCACTCCACCTCAGCAACATGCCAGAATTCGAGCACATCAATGTGCATTTCAGATAGGGAGAGAGATTAATCCTCCCATTTTTATATTTTAAATATAACCCTATACGAATTCGTGTTGTAATCTTGAGTGAAAACCAAGCCATATCTCTAAACAGACAGAAGATAAGTTTTCCTCTAATCGCTAACATGTTGATGGATCTAGGTTCAATTCAGACTAGATGGCCATTTATGAAAAATTCAATGTAATGGATGAAGTTAGGTGAGAGAGGACAAGATCGAAGAGCCCTCTTTTGTAAGGATATATGGCATTAGATTTCAGGAGGAAAGTTAAGAGACTTGTGAGATAGGGATCTCGAGGTAGAGACATATTAGGAGAAGAAAAATCAGGATATAGTTAGAATAGGTGAAAGAAATGAGACTCTATCGTAGTCCATTCTATGTACACATTTGTAAACAAACATTCATCTTAATATGAAGAAAAATATTTTTTCTTGCACACTGTGTGTTTATGAATTATTTGTATCCTGTGAATGTTATCTATGTGTTAATGTGTTGTAGATGTATCATAGGTTTCATATACAGTTGGAACATAAATTTCTTTATCTTTGTTTGAGTTTGAAGTATCATTATGTTTTCTTTAGGCTGTGCAAGGAGTGCACAACAGAACATTTGAAATTTCGTAGCCAACACAGGGAGTGCGTGTTTGAACTTTGTGGAGTCGGGAAAGAATGTGTGAGGAGGGTGCACTAGAGTGATAGGAAATCAAGGAAGAACCCCAAGGTTACTAAATACCTTAGAGGAGGAATTTGTGCAGAGAAGGCATAGAGAGATAGAGTTATTGAACACTCTGTAAGGAAGAGATTTGCAAGGTGTGCATCGAGCAAGAAGAATGCTAGGAGCGCGAGAAGAATTTATTTTCCATAAATCATTCAGATCTGAGTTTGATGAAGTCCTAGAAGTGAAAAGAGTACGTGGGAGATCGAAATATTCGAGGATATCAAGCTTATAAGGAATAACACAAGCAGTGTGTGGGTGACGGACTTATTCTAAGTCCTAAATATCAAAAGAGATAACGCTCTCAGAAGCGTAAGTGATACCCAAGAAAGTCAGGTTCGCGGGAGAAAGTTCAAAGGTCGAAAACCTTTTATGACTGACGAAATATTCCAAGTTGGGAGAATTCTAAAGCTCGGGAGGAGGAGCAACAGTAATTGTCAGATTGGTTGTAAGGAGAATCATGGTCCGTTGGATCAGTTCCTAGCGAACAAGGATGGTGGAGGAGAAGAGAATAGATCCCATCCATTGGATCTGAGCACAGAGGGTCAACAATCTTTGGATATGGACAGAAATGCATGAGCCTTAACACTATGTACATGTAGGATATCAGACTTTTCAAAGTCCTGATGTCTCGAAGTGAGTAAGAATCGTCCATCATCAAAGGCAACAGGTGGCTTAAGATCTGATTTTTTGGGTGAAAGTACTTCAAGAGAACCGAGTGTACATGAGTTGAAACTTCTAAAACCCGAAGACCAAAGCAAATAGAGGCCTTCATATCAAAGGGGAGACACACATCAAGAGACCATGTGTTTCTGGTGAAGACGCTCCGAGAGGAACAAGCGCACAAAAGGATGAAACACTCAATGCCAAAAGAGTTGAAGAGAATAAAGTCATTGATCTGTAGAGAGACACTTGTCAACATATTGTGAGTTCCTGGTAAGATCTAGTGAGGTTTCAGTTGAGAATTGAGATCATCGAATCCTGAATAGTCAAAGAGAAGTTGGACCATTAGATATAGAAGGACACGTGGTGAGAGATCGTGAACTCTGGTAGAAGTCACTTCGAGAGAATGCGAAGGAGAAAGGTTTGACATCGCCAAAGCCCGAACAACCGAACTAAATGATAGTCATCGATATGAGAGAGGATAGGTGTCACCAGATCATGGACATCAGAGGATTTCTCTCTTAGGGTTTTTGTGGAAAGAAGTTTCAGAAAGTTCTGAAGTGCCGAAGGCCGAAATGATTAAGGACCATTGATCCCAAAGGAAGAGCGCAGATCGTTGATCTGCGAAGGGACATTTGGTGGAAGAATATTCACTCCTATATATAGCCATTAAATAGTCATTGGAACAAGGGAGGACAGGTGTCAAGATATCTAACGCTCTGGAAGTATTCACTCTGGAGGTTTGTGGTTGTTGAGATTTGAGAGCGTTGGAGGCCAAAGTCTTGGGAATGACGAGAGTTTTTTATGCGAAGGAGGACACGCGGCACGAAATATTGAACTCTAGAAGAAAGAAGAGGAGAAATGTTCTGAGGACCTCGAGAAAATATTGGTCTTTGATCAATGAAGGATCCATAGGACTGTTGATCTAGTTGAGGAGGTCAAAGTCCCAAAGTGGGACCTGGGAGGATACATGTCGGTAGATATTCCACTCAGGGAGATACCCAATTAGCAGGAGCGAGATTTGAGATTTCAAACACTTGAAGTCCAGAATCGTGAAGAGATATGGTCCTTAGTTTTGGAGAGGACAGATCTGAACCATCAATCCAAAGGTACTGTCAAGATCAGGATATTAAGGGTCCCACAACATTTTGGGGATTGAAGGTGCATGATCTTTAATAGAAGTCGTGAGGTCATGCGAGGACATCGTCCAAGGTCACGTGCGAAGAAGGAGCTTAGAAAAGGTAACTTGTGGAGGTTGAGAATCAAGATTCCCGAAGGCCAGACTCACGGAGGAGATCCTGACCATAGATTCAAGGAGCGAGATGGTAGAAAATCTTCTACTCCGAGAGATTTTCATATAGATGAGACAGAAGTTTGAAAACTAAAACTAGGAAATCCCAAAAGGAGAAATAAACGACAATCGTTGATCATGAGGAAGCACTGAGGGATCGAATATCGATGGACGAAAAGAAAATTGTGAAGTCAGAACTTGTGCGAAGGATAATTATTTCAGAGCAGGCCGCAATTGGAACCATGGTATTCGTAAATGGATACGTGGCAACACGAGACGGATTGAAGGGTGAAAATTAGGTTGGTTTGAAACCACTCTTGCCTGTGCCCTCAATCGTGCATTAGCTCAAGGACATGACCCAAGGTCGTATGAAGGAGGGTCTAATGCCAAAGGGGCTTACACTTGAACTAGTGTTTTGGGAGCATGTAGAAATTAACCCACAACTCTGGCAGACCTTCACGTAGAAGGAAGAGAGTGTCTGTCTATATTTGATTTGGGTTCAAAGAGGAACCTGGGGAGTCGGTTCGACTCTAAAGTTAGAAGAATCATAGACTGGGAGGTCGCATAAGCCCAAGAGGGTAGGGAG
This sequence comes from Picea engelmannii, assembly GCA_009831015.1. NCBI lineage: Eukaryota > Viridiplantae > Streptophyta > Pinopsida > Pinales > Pinaceae > Picea > Picea engelmannii. Next base: position 1,354,173 of record ML781134.1, on the reverse strand, counting down.
GTTGCATCAGGTGGTATCAAAGCATGAATTTTCATCTGTAGATTTCAGGATAACATCAGGTGGTATCACAAACAAAAATTTTCATTTAGATAATGGGTGAAAGGAAGGCAGAGTACTGATGCTCTATGAGGAGGTTGTTGCATGAGCGCAACAACAAAAATTTAAAGAGCCAGGGGAGATGTAAGAGAACATGGATATGCTCGCAGATGTAGATTAATCCATAAGCTTACTAGGAGGGCAGGTAGAAGGTGGAAATGGCTACTGAACGCCATGAGCATAGTCGAAGAGAAGGCCACAAGAAAAAATGAAATCCAGATATGGATCTAGATCTCGTTGAAATAAGAGCAAGGATGGACCAGCTGACATTAAAAATGCAGCAAGATGCTAAAGCGCATTGGGTATATGAGTGGCCCATGAAGAAGAAGGTGAAGTGGCCCTTCAAGAGATTGTTGGCCAGAGGACAACAACAATTATTAAATATGTGGATGAGGTATGTCTAAATCCTCAGAGATGAAGAGGAAGTGGTTCACATATTTGAGCCAGAAGTTGGGAAACACCTCAGTGATGAGGAATAAGTGATATCATATGAAGATCCCATAAACTGCCAGGTGGGCAGAAGAGAAGTTCCAAATTGCCAAGTGGGTAGGGGGAAAGAGATGAGACTGTTTGAGAGTCTCACAGACTTTGTTGAGAGTTCATGTCAAGAAGGAGTGCTGATAGGTGAAGGTTCATGTGGATTTGCATACCATGTAAATGAATATGATGAGAAGTTAAATACTTCCACCTTCCAGGAGGAGGATAAGATGAGCATTCTGATTATTGGGGGAATTTAGATATTCCTACTAGATAGCCCAGTTGAGGCCAGAGCATGTGTTGCAGATCCAACAATAGAAGAAGGACATATAACGGTGATTTTCATGATGAAAGAGAAGATATCAGAAGATTGCCAAGGAGAAGAGGAAGAAATGGAGCAGACACTGATGTCTACCCCAGCGGAAGGAGAGGTGAATTCAGAAGAATGGCTCAAATTTTTCAGCAAGGAAGGTGAAACAAAGATGACTACAACATTGAATCTTCCAGCAGAGGAGGAAACATACAGCATGGATTTTGTTGATCTATATGAAGATTTGTAAGCCCTACAAATAAGTTTAATGGTGCAAAGATTGCACATCCGATATGTCAAGTTGGAGGTATATGGAGGATCATACCAGCCAGAGGAGAAGTTGGAAGAAGTTGGACTTGAACCAACACAAGAGTAGCTGACAGAAGAAGCCAAAATGTCAGTGGAGGAGACTGAGGAACATGTCAGTCAAGAGGAGACTGCAGAACTGAAGTTTGTAGCAAGGTGGAAATATAAGGCCAAAAAAGAAGAATAAAATGATATGGGGGATCGAGATGATCTACCCACTAATAAGGAAGAGTTGTAGCCGAGAAGACTGCATAAGAAGAGCTAGCCACTAGAGCAGCTAGAGAGAGTGATAGAGGAAATAAGAAGGCTAATGTTGAGGTTAGAACAAGTAGTAGTCAACAAAGGGATGTTGAACAGAAGAGAGCATGCCATAGCAACAACAGGGAAGAAGAAGAAGAAGAAGCTACAACAACATCAAAGCAGAGGAGCAAGAGGAGAACTCCAAGGAAGAGTTTGGGATACAAGAGGATTTCAACAATGGAGAAGAGGAGCTCATGAGTGGGAGCTCTTTTTTTTCCTAGTAGTGGAGTATGATGCAGGAGCATTGCTCCACCTCTACAACACACCAACATTCCAGCACATCAACACACATTCAGAGAGGGAGAGGGATTAATCCTCCGATTTTTAAATTCTAAATATAACCCTATACAAATTTGTGTTGTAATCTTGAGTGAAAACCAAGCCATATCTTTGAACAGACAAAATATAAGGTCGCCTTTAATGGCTGACAGGTTCATGGCTCTAGTTTCAATTCATACTAGATGGTCATTTATGAAAACTTCAATGTAATGGATGAGGTTAGGTGAGAGAGGATGAGCTCGTAGAGCCCTCTTTTGTAAGGAGATATGGCATCATATTTTAGGAGGAGAGTTAGGAGAATTGAGAGAGAGTGATATCGGGGTAGAAAGGTCTTAGGAGAAGAAGAACTCAAGATAGAGTTAGAATAGGAGAAATAACTTATACTCCATCGTAGTCCATCCTATGTACACATTTCTAAACAAACATTCATCTTAAGATGAAGAAAAGTAGTTTTTCCTGCACACGACGTGTTTATGAAATATATGTATCATGTCAATGTTATTTGTATGTTAATGTGTTGTAGATGTATTATAGGTTTCATATGCAATCGAAAGATAAATTTGTTTATATTTGTTTGAGTTTGAAGTAGAATTTTGTGTTCTTTAGGTTGTGCAAGGAGTGCACAACAAAACAATTGAAGTTTTGTAGCCAACTCAAGGAATGCATGTCTCAAATATGCGGAGACGATAAAGAACGTGCCAGGAGAGCACACTAGAGTGATAAGAAATAAAGGAAGAACCTCAAGGTTACTGAATACCTTAGAGGAGGAATATATGTAGAGAAGGTACAGAGAGACAGAGTTGTTGAATACTCTATAAGGAAGAGCTCTCTAAGGTGTGCATCGAAAAAGGAGAATGTCAGGAGGGTGAGAATAATTTATTTTCAAGAAATCCTTCTGATCTAAGTTTGAGAAAGTCTCCCAGAAACACAAGGAGTGTGTGGGAGATCGAAATATTCGAGGAGATGAATCTCAAAAGGAATAATGCAAGGCATGTGTGGGTGATGGACTTATTCTAAGTCCTAAATATCATAAGAGATAATTCTGTCAAAAGCGTAAGCGAGACCCAAGATAGTCGGGTTCGTGGGAGAAAGTCCAAAGGCTGAAAACCTTTGACGACTCGTGAAATATTCCAAGTCGGGATAAGTATAAATATTAGGAGGAGAAGAAACAGTAACTGTTGGATTGGTTGTAAGGAGAATACTGGTACATTGGATCATTTCCTAGCGAACAAGGATGTCGTAGAAGAAGAGAACAGATACCATCCATTCGATTTGAGCGCTAAGGGTCAACAATCATTGGATCCCACCAGAAGTGAATGATCCTTAACTTTGTGTACATGCAGGAAATCGAACTTGTCAAAGTCCTAAAGTCCTGAAGTGAGTAGGGATTGTCCATCATCAAAGGCAACATGTGGCGCAAGATCTAAGTTTTGAGGTGAAATTACTCTAGGAGATTCGAGTGTAAAGTAGTTGAAACTCCTGAACCCTGAAGACCCAAAGCGGATAGAGGCCTTCATATCAAAGGGTAGACACGCGTCAAGAGACTATGTGTTTCGGGTGAATACGCTTCGAGAGGAATGAGAACAGACAAGGTTGAAACACCCGAAGCCTGAAGAGTCGAAGAGTTGAGATTCATTGATCTGTAGAGGGACACTTGTCAACAGATCATGAGCTCCAGGTAAGATGTAGTGCGTTTTTTGTTGAGAACTGAGATCACTTCATCCTGAAGAGTCAAAGTGAAGCTGGACCGTTAGATCTAGGAAGACATGTGGCAAGAGATCGTGAAATCTAGGAGAATGCGAAGGAGAAATTTTTGACATCACCGAAGATCTAACAGTGGAAGTGAATGATAGTCGTCAATATGGGAGAGGAGAAGTGTCACTAGATCGTGGACTTCAGAGGATTGCACTCCAAGGTTTTTGTGGATAGAATTTTTGGAAAGTTCTAAAGCGCCAAAGGCTAAAATGACTAAGGACCATTGATTCCAAAGGAAGAATGCGGATCATGGATCTACAGAGGGACACATTGAGGATGAAGATTCACTCTGTTAGATAGCCATTGAACAATTGTTGGATCAAGGCATGACAGGTGTCAATATATCTGACACTCTGGAAAGATTCACTCTAGAGGTTTGTGGTTTTTGATATTTGAGAATGCTAAAGGTCGAAGTCCTAGAAATGAAGAGAGTTGTCGATGTGAAGGAGGACACTTGGCACCAGATCCAGAAATCTAAAAGAAATCGAAGGAGAAAAGGTCCGAGGACCCAGAGAAAATATTGGTCATTGATCAGGGAAGGATTTGTAGGACCTTTTATCTGGTTGAGGAGGTCAAAGTCCCAAAGCGAGCACGACCGTTGACATGGTAGGATATGTGTCAACAGATCTTCCACTCCGAGAGATACCCAATCAAGAAGAGAAAGGTTTGAGATTTAAAACACCTAAAGTCTGAAATCGCGAAGAGATCTAGTCCATTCACTTGGAGAGGATAGATCTGAACCGTCAATCCAAAGGTATTGTCAAGATTGGGAGATTGACGGTCCCACAACATTTCGGGGATTGAAGGTGTGTGGGATTTAAAATAATTCACGAGGTCATGTGAGGATTTCGTCCAACGTCATGTGCGAAGAAGGAGCTTAGCAAAGGGATCTTGTGGAGGTTGAGAATCGAGATTACAGAAGGTTGGACTCAAGGAGGAGATCTTGACCATAGATTCAAGGAGCTAGATGGCAACAGATCTTCCACTCTAGGAGATTGTCATATATAGGAGAGAGGATTTTGAAAACTAAAAATCTCGAAGCCAGAAAGTAGAAATTAATGACAGTCGTTGATCATGAGGAAGTGTTGAGGGACTGGAGATCGACGAACGAGAAGAATTGTGGAGTCATAACTTGTACGAAGGATAATTATTTCAAAGCGGGCTGCAATTGGAACTATGGTATTCATAAATGGATACGTGGAAGCACGAGAAGGATTGCGAGGAGAAAAGTGGTTTGGTTTAAAACCACTATTTTCCACACACACAATCACACATTAGCACAAGTACATGACCCAAGGTCGTATGAATAAGGGGATAACTCCAAAGGGGCTTAGGCCTGAACTAGTGTTTTGGAAGCATGCAGAAATTAGCCCACGGGTTTGATAGACCTGCACGTAAAAAAAAAAGGGGACCTATGTATATTTGATTTGGGTTCAAAGAGGAACGTGGGGAGTGTATTCGACTCTACAGTTAGAAAGATACTATATCAGGAGGTCGCAGAAGCCCAGGACAGTAGGGGGGATGCATCAGGGATACAACACGTTAGGGAATTCACATATATAAGCAAGTTGAATGTATTGGACAATAAAGTGGCCATATACTTGCTAGTGTTTTCACGTGTGATCTATAGTTTTCTTTATTTCTTAGTAGACCATTTCCTCGTAATCGAGCCCTTGTAATATTTGATATTATTCTAATGATAAACTAATCTCAAGGGAAATAATGTTTTTTTTTGGAATTGGTTTATTTGCTTCTACTAATTATTTATGTTTATTATTCGAGCTAATGTATTTTTTTTGTGAGGTGCTAATTTTATTTATGGCAAGGAAGTGAGTAATAAACAATTTATATAGGTGCTAGGATTATAAAATTGACATGGTATGAGAGATATCACTCTAAGAGGGAGCCACATTTTAGATCCACATTAGTGTGTAACATATATGTTAGTTTTGAACGGATATATCTAGAGAGATATAAACCAACAATTGAACATCAAAGGGTGGATTTCTGGAAATAGTCATACACAAATACAACTTGTTTTTATGGGTGATTTTATCTATACACATGTATAAATGTATCAGAGCATGTAGATACACGTGTTGCATAATATCATAGAATTTATATGTGTCTTACACTAAAACATAATGCGTATATATGCATTGCGTAGGTCACACGGAGCATGTACAAGTTTGTACAATATAAATTTCGACACAAGGTTATTTAAATTAACTTTTTAAATTTTACTAAATTTAAATTTCATGGTTTAAATCGTAAATTTTTTTTATTTATTAACAAAAGGAAAATGACGAGGATAAAGAAAAATATCTAATAAAGGAAAAACAAAGATTTAAAACTGTTTTGGAGTCTATGGGTTTTGAACCCAAGACCACCCACTACCTAAGCCTTAAGGAACAACCAAACACCAATGCACCACATATGCGCCTTTAAAAAAAAACCAGTAATAATAATATAATATACACAACAAATTAAAACTAAGTATATTAATTAATTAAAAGTAATTATGATTAATTAATTAAATTAAAATGTTTTGGAGTCCGCGGGGATCGAACCTCGGACCTCCCCACCGGTCAAGTCTTTACAAAGTCCTTCGTGCCAACGCACCACACGATGTGACTTTTACAAATAATTTTACTTATAAATACTTTAATTGTCATACCCAAGACCACCCACCAAGCGAAGCGTCTTAAGAAGAACACTAACGCTGAAAGGTACATAGCACTAGTGAACGCCGAAACGTGGCTGACAGTTGGGGATAATTGTTTAGATGCCGCGGTTTAATCCTATTTAATCATTAAACGTGGTAATTATATAACCTTACATCATTTTTTTAGTGTTATTAGGTAA